>JACBFG010000014.1:417327-453751 GCA_013435955.1 Diaporthe sp. HANT25 | reverse complement strand
AGCTCTAAGTACCTCTACTTATTAAATTATAAAATTATATATTCTAAGAAAATACTATAATTTTATAAAAATTATAATATAAAATATATAATAAGAGGCTTAGGAAGTTAAAAGAAAAATTCTATGTACCGGTGTACCATCCGTTTTGACCGGTGCGAATATCCGCATTCTTCTATTATTTGTACATAGACGGTCTAGAAGCAAAGAACCTCGCAGCCTAGCCCGGTGCCTAGATCTTGGGACGTTTCGATTGGCGCCGGGCTTGGCGGCGATGGGGTTGAGGCTGAAGGGGCAGGAAATTCGTACTTGGTGCTACTTCACTGGTGCAAGCACTGGGGCTTTTCGGCGGAAAGGAGGCTCAAGAGGGCAGGCATCCTAGGATTCCCTCGGCAACTGTGAGCACTTCAATGATGCCAACGCCATTGTCCCCGGCGCTGCAAATCCAATACACTGGGCCTTCCCTCCTCTCATCTCGGCTCCCTTGTAGGCGATCTCCTGATGGCCCACCGAACAAGGTTGTTTCCCTATTTTAATCTTGTTCTGTGTGTCGAATTGAATCCACCTTCTATCTCGCTTGAGCGGTTGTTTCGCCGAGATGTGGCGGACCGTTCCTTGCAGAAGATCAGCGAATTAGGGCCCTCGAATTTCCTATCATGCTGTCTTGGCGTTTAAGCCAGTGCAGGATTAATGACAGGGGCAATGCAGCCTCCTCAGATGTTCCACCAATACCCGTTGTCACCGGCTCCGGATCCGAAGACCGTGTATCCACCCCCGCTGTCCACCCCGGGCGCGGACCATCACGTCAGAAGTTTGAGGCTTCGTCCAGCGGTAGGATTCACGAGCAGCAAGAAACAGCAGAAACAGAACGAAACGAAACAATCGTGGTCGATCAGCGACAACACGGTCAAATTTTGTGGGACTGTCAATCGTTCAGTAGCACTGTCCTCCTCTCGTTTTGGTTCCTACTCATGATACCACGCACGACTCGCTATTCACCGTATGTGACGGGTCACGAGCAGCCGGATGCTTGCCCCTGAGCACAACAGAGTTCCTCTTGCGGAAGGCGACCCGCAAAAGCTTACACGGAGGATCTATCGCATGTAGAGCTCAAGCGCCGCCTGCGCAGATTATGTACAAGATCCTTGCAGGATTATGGCTTCAAACAAAAACCTCCGAAATACTCAGGCCGGTCCCCTGAACACAACCCCCTAAACAGGTTGCGGGACTCACCAAGTCGTCAATGTTAGTAATCTAACTCGCACGAGAGGCGGTAGACGGTGGTCGTGGTCCACAGAAACGTAGGATATATGTCGAGACTGTTGCTCAACTCTTTCCCAACTTTCCTTTCCTCTGGCACGACCATCTTGGATTGTATCCTTTGAAGTCACCGCGAGCTCGGTGTTGTCTTTCGTTATTCTTGTCAGTGCATTTGCCTGGCTTTTACATTCTTTAGCACATTCATTCATTCATCCATTACCACAGAGCTAGGCTCTGTCACCTTCGGTCTCTATCTCATCAATTTTCACACAGCTTCTTTCAGCACCTCACACAAAAGACACAACGATGCGTTCCACACTGATGGGTTCGGCGGCAGCCCTTGCAGGGCTCGCCCGCATGGCGGCAGCAGCTACGACCGCGGCCCCCTATACAGACCCTAAGACCGGTATCGACTTCATGTCATACTCTGCCAACGGTGGTGCGTTCAGCTTCGGTATCGCCCTTCCCGAGACGGTCGAGACCGACTTCATCGGACAGCTGGTGGTGCCGATCACAGAGACAGGAGGATGGGGAGCTGTTTCGCTTGCCGGAAGCATGTTGAACCACCTTCTGCTCGTTGCCTGGGCCAACGGTGAGGAAGTTGTCAGCACTTTCCGAACCGCCGGTGCATATGCCAACCCGGCCGTTTACGATGCCACCGAGGTCAGCGCAAAGCCTATTGCCGACGGAACATTTGTGAACAGCACCCATTTCTCCTTCACCTTCCTCTGCGAGGGATGTATCGTGGGCGGCACTACCTCGTTCAAGCCAACAGACGAGACTCCCGTGTTCGGTTGGGCACTTTCTGCAGAAGACCCAACTACTCCCTCAGACCCCGCCAGTGAAATCCCTTACCACGGTGCTGGTTTCGGTTTGTTCGGAGTCTCAGCTGCGGACGCTAAGTCCGCCAAGTTCGACACATGGGCAGCCACGGCCTCCGCGGCCACCACGCCTACTCCTGGAGCCGGCAGCAACTCGACCACGCCAGTTGGTGGCAACAGCACGTCTGTTATTCCCACCACCTCCAACGTGACCTACGACGTGATTGTCGTCGGTGGTGGCCCCTCTGGTATCATCGCCGCTGAGCGTATTGCCGAGTCTGGTTCCAGCGTCCTCTTGCTTGAGCGTGGTCCGGCCAACACTGTCGCTCTGGGCTCCGACGCCGGTCTGCCATGGAACGACACCTTGACGCCATATGATGTTCCTGCCCTCGGTAGCAGCCTGTCAGCCCTTCCAGGCACCAAGATCTGCAGTGACACCGCCTCGATGGCCGGCTGTCTCCTTGGAGGATCCAGCTCTATCAACGGAGAGAACTTCATCCACCCCCCTGCGCACGACTTCAACAACTGGCCCGCCGGATGGTCTTGGAATGACGTGAGCAAGGCCGCTGACCGTCTTTACGAGCGCAACCCTGGTACTACTCTGCCCTCTGTCGACGGAAAGTACTACGACGACAAGGCCTACGACGTTGTCTCTTCCTACCTGGACGCTCAGGGCTGGACTGAGGTCGACTCCATCGAGTCGCCCAATGAGAAGCACATGATCTATTCCCGCCCCGCCTGGTCCATCACCAACAACCTCCGTGCCGGTCCCGCCAGGACTTACCTGCCTCATGCTGAGGCGCTCGACAACTTCACCCTCAAGCTCGGAAGCAAGGTCATCCAGGTCAAGCGTGATGGCAGCAGCGTCACCGGTGTCCTCGTCGAGGCCGAGGATGGCAGCCAGCAGATCATCAACCTGAAGCAGGGCGGCAAGGTCGTTCTCGCCGCCGGTGCTCTGTCCACCCCCAGGATCCTGTGGAACTCTGGTATCGGCAAGTCCGATGCTCTCAAGATCGTCCAGGGTGGCACCACTGGCGTCAAGCTCCCTGACGAGGCTGACTGGATCGACCTCCCCGTTGGCCACGGCCTCAAGGACCACGCCCAGGCTCCTCTCCAGTTCAACATGGCCAACCTTACCGCCTATGCCTTCAACGACATCGCCACTGACCCCGTGGACACTGATCTCGACCTTTACAAGCAGGGCTCTGGTGTCCTCACCCAGGCCGCCCAAAGGATGCACCTGTGGACCTCTATCAACGGCACCGACGGAGTTGAGCGTTACCTCCAGGGAACCGTCAGCAACATGAAGGACGGAATTCTCACCATCCGTGCCTTCCTCACCCACGGTACCACCTCTACCGGTGAGCTCGGTATCACGGCCGGCGGCAACACTGTCCTGAACGTGAAGCCCTGGCTGGTGACCGACGCCGACAAGGCCGCCTTCTCCGACTTCATCCAGTGGTGGATGGACGTGACCACCAAGAACAACGGCACCGTCGCCTCCACCATGGCTCTCGATGCCGACTCGACCCCGGAGAGCATCATCGCCGACTCCCTCATCTCGGGCGACCACTGGGTCGGCACCGCCAAGATGGGCACCGACGACGGGCGCTCCAACGGCACCAGCGTCGTCGACACCGACACGCGCGTGTACGGCACCGACAACCTCTTCGTTGTCGACGCCTCCATCCACCCTGACCTGCCCACGGGCAACACGCAGGCCATCATCATGATCGTCGCCGAGCAGGCGGCTGAGAAGATCGCGGCTTTCGATGTTGCCACTGGCAGCTCTGCCGACAACGACGCCGGCGCCGAGGAGCCCTGCGCGAGGAGAAGGAAGCGGAACAGCATGGGCCGCGTCATCCGCCGCCGCAACTAGATAGGTGGCGTTTTGACTTGCATGGTTTGGTATAGACGGTTTTCAAAGGGGAGTCAGGACATGGTGTGGTTTTTTCAGATTCGAAGCTTCTTGTATATTTTCAAACCATAGTAGATAAAGAGTTGCCACTGTACATGGTACAATTGTCATTAACCACATCACTACATCTCATGCAGTAAATCGTGCAGAAGCCTTCATGGTCCAGCATTGTTTTCTCTTGTAACTACTACGTGGATATACATCAGCGTTCGTACAAAGTACTGAGCCACGCATCATCCTCCCCCATCCCAACTCGACTTAGAAGAACTTTCCCTTCCAGGCGCTTGCAACAGCCTGTGCCACCAGTTCGTTGATGGCATAGCCGGGGTGGTAGTCGTTGAACCACAAGCAGCTCTTCCCGTCCGAGTTGTAGCAAGTAGCGTCCGGTGACCCATATGCGGTGGGATTATTGATGGCCGTCATGAAGGGAGTCGTGGTATCGACGATCTTTGCAGTGACGCCGCTGTTTGCCGACGTGAATTTCGCAAGCGAGGACGCCAGCATCTGGTTGTACTTCGCGATGATTGTTGCCTCCGTGTCTCTGGCGCTAGAAGACTGCTGCAACATGGACGGTGTGTATTGGATCGCTTGTCAGGCCGTGTCAGCGTCACCGGTTTCACGTATGGGATTGCGATCTCCCCGCAGGATATGGGACTTACGTGGAACACTGAGCAGGACAAAGTTTCGCGCGCCGGCGTTGTAGATGATCTGGAGCTGGTCGAAGTACTTGGTCATGACCGCGTTGAGCACGTCGGTGACATTGCTGAGATAATAGGTGTTGCCGACATCGTTCACGCCGATCCAAACCCCCACGAGAGTGTTGGCCGCAGTCCAGGGGGCATACGATGGGTGAGCGGCGAGCGAGTTGCTGAACTGGGCTACCTGGTCCACGAAGCTCTTGACACTGGGGTCGTACGGCTTGACGATATTGGAGTCCGTCGTCGCGCCACCGTAGGCAAAGTTGTACGAGAGGAGGTTTGAGACCTGGAACTGAGAGACTAGCATGCCTACCCAGTTGAGACCGCCAGAAGCTGTCCACCCGGGCAGAGGTGGGTTACCAAGGGGATTGCTTGCTGATGGCTTATTACCGTTGATGTCGAAGCCGGTCTGGGAGTACGAGTCCCCGCTAGTTTGAGAGTAAGCATGCTGTGAGAATTATGGTCTGCGTAGAATACTGACAATGTGATGAGATATTGAGTTCCGGTCGGAGCACTGCTGGGAGCGGCTGTGGAGGTCGTCACTGTTTTGAATGTAGTCGTCGACGTGGACGCTTTGGATGTGCTTGAGGTCGCCGCTGCCGAGGACGTTCCTGGGATGCATTGGGCTAATTTTTGGACCATTTTGTCAGTCGAAAATAGACGCTCAAGAGTAAGCTTCATATCACTCACAATAATACGCGTTCAATGATGTGCACACTGATCCTTGAGCACAATTCGTAGCCCCAGTGAAGCCAATACCCCCACACTGCCCATAGACTGGCACTTGTGCTGATGCGACAGCAGCCAGAAAGGACACCAGCCAAAATCTCTTGAAGGCCATCTTTATTCACGCGAGTTGGAGCAACAAGTTGAGAAAGTCAAGAGACTTGGTAAGCTAATGCTTACTTTTTCAAACCACCGGAGAATGAAAGACTCGGAACGCAATTGACCAAGATTTGATCAACAACATGAGGCTGGGCCAAAGCTTATCTATACGTGGGATATGCTGTTGTGCAGCGGCCGTTTCGCTTCGGTCACTATACGATTTCCAACTACCTAGGCAGGGTAGTAGGCGACTGGTGCGCCCCGGAGAGCTACATGGAGCAGTTGCCCCCGCAGAATCCGGAAAGAAGAACGTGGCTTTGAAATGAAAAATCATCCTTTCTCCCGACTTTATCTGACCATTGGAAGCCCAGACCACTCTTGGCGCTCTGCATCAGCGTGGATTTGCCCGCTTAGTTGTATTGAGTTTCCCTCGGAAGACATCAGCCGCGCTTTTTCGGGCTAAAGGCCCTCGCAGCCGGAAACACGCGCACCGTCTGTCAGTACGCCAGATTTGCCTACTGACTCGGTCCCGTGATTGCATCGTGAGGTGTCAGAGACAATTGAGATTTTCTGGTCCGATCGTAGCTGCGTGGACCGCGAATCTCGAGAATGCACATATAACTCTCCGATCACGTTGCAGACATGCTCTTCGCATTCTGGAATGCAAAGTACCGTCGAACCGGTACAGCTTGCGATAAGTGAATTTGGATTTACCTAGGATCCATGCTTCTGCCAGTGGTCTACCCAAGAATCGCTACTGGTACTGATGGTTCAGATGCCTCAATAGTCTTCAGGCACAAGTCAAGATTCTTGAGTCTCTCATATGATTGTTACATCAAATCTATACACGTACATTCTCATTTGAGGCATACCACGTGGAACCAGTTTAAGTCTCCGGCATATGCATGTCCAGCTTGTTACCAGAGCAAGCACCTCTGCTTGATTGGCTGACTGCGGCTTTGCTCCAATTTTTCCTTGAAGGGCTTCCAGCACCACTTGCGCCGTCTGAAGCTAATTGTCGCCCGATATTAAAGTGTGTCTGAGGTTTTGGCAGCGTCAGCTTGAAACAAAAATCCCAGCTTTTCCTGCGCTTCGGAGTAACCAGCCTCATCCTAAACCCACCCACAATCGCGAGATATGCCAATGATAGCGTGAAATGGTCAGTGCTCCCAGTGCCCGATACCCCACATAGTTCTAGGATTACCGGGACTGATGCCTCCAGCCTCAGCCATACTGAAGCCGTGAAAGAAATCATCGCGAAATGACCGCTCATGTCATGTCTTCTTGACAGCCAAGCATGTCATACAATCTGACAAACTACCCCAGCTGCGTCAGTCACAGTGAGGCCAATCTAGGCTCCGTGGAAGATGCACTGTCCTCTCAATGTAGGAGACATAGGCCCTTAGTCGAGTGGTTCCAGAGACTCTGCTTTTCAGAGAAGTGATGGATCGGAAAAGACTTGAAGCCGTTGGCATGAAGGTCTATCGACCGGGTGTCCTTGAAATGACAGGATCTCCGAGGAAAGACATAGTCTATGTCGATCTCTTACTCGTGTGGAAGGACTCTGCGCAATACCACCCCGGCATTGGTCGAATCTTGAATCCCAAGTGTGTTGAAATCAGCTTTTTGGGCCACTGGCGGAGACGATGTCTATCGTCCCACAGCACATGATGCGAAAATCCTCTGAAGATTTGGCAAGTTTGTCCATCCTGAGTCTTCAATACAAAGGACAGGTGCTTGGTTACGAGCAGGAACTGCACCTCATTTGTTGGTCTGGGCTACAGATCAGGGAAAAGCTACAGGTCTGCACATCCAGGTCAACACTGTGGCCGAACTGCAAAGGCTCGATGCTCTTGACGAACTCGCCATCTCCTCCCAGCATGTGCCCATGGTCCGGCACGCTGTTTCCCTTACATCTATGATTGGCGAGCATTATCTCTGGGTTGATACTCTCTGCATCGATCATTTTAAGGCTGCTGATAGCACTAAGCAGCTTCAGCTCATAAGATATCCACTCTTGTAGACCACGGAAGAAAGATCAAGGGAAGTTGCAGTTTGACTGGTATAAGATGCTTTTCTAATTAACACCCAAAAACTTTCGTTGATTTCATCCAATTCTTTATGCCAGCCTAAATAATTTGTAGCTTAAGCTTCTGAAGGTTATGCTTACTTAAATGTAAGACTTCAGTCATTTTTTCAGACCACCGTTTTTATTAGTCCATTCACATCATTGAATCTATTGCCAACAGAATTCATTGGCCGCCAATTTCAATTCCAATGCTCTCGACTCGGTGAGGTTTCATAAAACCTCCTACCTCTCGCTACCTTCGGCGACATATTGACAGCTTGCATTGCTGATATTTTGCGCTTGGGCGGCTACCGACGTCTACATGTTCAATTCTCCATAGCGAATAATCAGTGGCCCGCTTGCTTCAGCTAACAGAGGATTTATATCCTATAAAAGTCATTGAAAAGAAAGCAGCGTACACTCTCGATAGCTTTTCTGACCGAACCGGCTATTCGCTGCATGACTGCCACGGGTCGACGCCATCTCAAGTTCCAAAGTGCTCTAATCGCAGCCGCCCAGCTCACATTTCACGCATCACCACTATGTTTCTGGGTGAACCCCTTCAATCTTTTCACGAAAATTTCCGGCAAGTTGCCTAAGAGCTCTTCGTGGCTGCAATTTTTACAACAAGCCTGACACAACGGGCTCAAATGCGTGATACTGCCAGGTACTCCATGCAAAGCTTGAAAAGAATTCCCAGGTGAAGAAGTCCAATGCCGTCACTATGTTTACAGAGGTTAGCTATCGACTTGACGGACTTATGATTCTTAGACATATCCACGACTGTCTATACTTAGATGTTGAACTGTCCTTTTCAAAATCCACAGACTGAATCTTGATTAAGGCGAAATGACAAAACCGGTCGGGGGAGACCTCGGATGATCGGATCGAATGCATGAGTTGTCCCATTATTAGGATAACCCGACTCAGGGGTCCGCTTAGGACATGAATCAAATCCTCCATGCCAGCGCACCGAGAACCCCGATGCAAGACCTAGGGAGTCCCGGAGCAGCAAGAGTAGGGAGAAAATGTAGAGGCCTAGAGCTTACGATCGACATCACGTCAAGTAGGATTGCATTCGAGCGGACCCATTTGTATGTGGAGTCTGCCCGTGTTGGCTGATGTCAACGTGTCATTCAGATTCCGCCCAGCAAGGGCGACCGTGGCCGCCTGGGCGGTGTTTCCGCTCAAGGCGTGCGGGTGGGCTGAGACCTGACTTTTAGTGAAGACACGGCTAAGACACATGTGAGCTGTCTCGACAATACAAATCATGTATCAACAGACCCGAACATGATCAATGAACCTCGGTGGCTCACAGTGTCAAAGCTCAGGGATGGAAATACGTGACGAGTAGACCTTTGAAAATGACTTAGGATCAAGACATCCTCTAAAGCTCGTGTTGCAAGCCACGAGTCTTTCATTACATACGCTCATTCTGTCTCGAGTTATTCAGCAATATATTAGCGGCCGTCGTGCAAGGCGTCGCGTGGCTGAGACTCTGTAGGTGTTGTGACGGCGTCAGTGATCGCGTTTCGACGGTGCCGGAATTCTGATGCACTCTCATGACATCGTGGAGGCAAAAAGCGTTGTGAGAATGTGAGGAGTTCACTGATTAAAGCGGTGGCCATGTGGAAACACCAGAGTCTCTGCATGTGCACTGTGGGTAAAGGAACGACTATGACCTCAAGCAGCCCCTTGCTAGCAGACATATCGCGCAGCACCCCTGCTGATCATCGAGATATGTTGAGCCAAAGTTTGATTAGGCATCTGGGTTGTGAACTCCTTACATGAGCGCTTATGCAGAAGCGAAAGACATGCATCGAGGGCATCCTATGAACGGCGTGGCCTGATGGAACGTTTCATGCACCTCATATTTCCTGTCTCTTTCTCGTGATTATAAGGCTTGCTATTGCATCAATCGGTGAGTAAAGAAATACGACGGTGCTGCGGTGTGAAGATCAGGCGTGCAACCATGTCAGTTGAGAACCCAACCCCCCAGGATCGATCTCTCGCCCGCTCCGCCCTGTTCCTATTTCCAGCAAGCCGAGCGCCAAGCAACGGAGACGAAGATCCACCCAGATTAAGCTTACATACGAGAACAAACGAGTTCCCCAAAATCTGACGTAGGATTGGCGGGTTTGTCTCTAGCGTTGACACCCTACTCCACACAACACGGAAACCGGAGGTGAATACGAGCTCGGGTCCTCGGTGCTATGCCGATCCAAGGCTCAACGTCTGCCGCCAGGAACGCACATTGCCGCGGCCCTTTACGCGATGGCAGCCTGGGGTATCCTCTCCTCAACCACCTGACCCACCACGTCTTCTCGAACAGCTGACATCGTCTCAGTGGGGAGATGTTAGTGAGGATCACTCGGAGTCCCTTTACGAGCCATGACGACGTTGGAGAACGGAAGTGACGGTAAGCCCTGGTAAGTCCTCATGGCCGGTCTAAGACTGCTCTCATGATATGCATGTCTTGGACGACCTGTCCACTCCGCCAAAGTCAGGATCTCTATATAAAGTCGAGGCTGCTCTATCAAGTGAACATGTCCAGCACTCTACCTCATCCCACATCCTCACAAACCAACTCAATCTTCAAACCTTACACTGCTCCTCTAAGAACTCAAGCTTCTTGAGATCATAATTATAATACCATAATCAAAATGCAGTTCACCACCGTCTTCCTCTCCGCCCTCGCCGCCGTCGGCTCCATGGCTGCTCCCCTGGAGCCCAGAGCCGAGGCAGTCTCCATGATGGCCCAGGCCACAACCTGGACCATCACCGGCGCGAAGCGCGTCGTCAACGCCGACAACACCGAGACCACCTGGTCCTTCGGCGTCAACAACGGCCAGACCACCACCGCCTGCACAGAGGTCATCAAGGGAGCCAAGTCCTCGACGCTCAACGGCGGCCCCGTCACCTGCGGCCCATACACCGTCACCTCGGGCTGGTCTGACCAGTTCGGCGCTGGCAATGAGTTCACCACCTTCGCTGTTGTCGACTACGCCGCCAAGCTCATCGTCTACCCTGCCTACACCGACAAGGAGGTCGCATCTGGCAACGTGGTCACCCCGGACAAGAGCTACACCCCCGCCAAGCTGCAATAAATGCATTGATGGAGCACATCCATGATGGGTACCACGGTGGCGTTATTATGAGATCATTTTCTGAGGAGGATTGGACAAACTTGGAACAGTTTGACATGGGGATCTCTTTGTGAGGAGAGCGAAGTTGGATCTATATACCTACACTCCCAGTCTTGAATTAAAAAGCGTCACAAAATACTTAGTCTTCTGCGAATGTGATGAACATGAAATTTACCACCATTGCTCTCTCTCCATACCTCTGTAACAAACCAAACTTGCTCAAAATCGAGTTATTCTGGGTTACGTTTAATTCTTCGATATAGTTGCAAACAGAGTGGACAACTCTTGTCACAAATCAACTGCTTTGGCTGCTATAACGGAGCAAGCCTGACTATATGAGTCCTGCTAGTTCTGGAGCTAACTAGACCAATCAGGAAGGTGCTTTGAGTTCAGGCACGTTATGTTCTGACACCCGACGCATCAATTTCTCTTCGGGTCAATTGATTGTTTTGGCCCCGTGTATTGCGTGCTGTCGTGATGTTCACCTGAGTGAAAATACCTCCGCTATTTAGCCAGGGCTTGCGGATCGCAAGATCCACCCGGTAACGTATCATGACCGCGTCAATGGATCGACCGGCGCCCGAAAGACCGGTCGATTTTAGCCGATTGTTCCTGGAGCAAGCCTACACGCAAGGCAGGACCTGCAGTTGCAGGAACGAGCCAATGTTGGCTCAATCTCCGCCTCCCTTGCGATGACGTTGGTCAACATCATTAATCTATGTTGGAGAACATCAGTGGAGCCTCGTTGTTGATCAACACATCCTCCGGAGTATCGGAGCACAGTAGCTTTCCAACGGTGGGACCTGGTGGAGCGAGTCCGAGTCCAGAAATACGATAGAACAAACCAACCGGGATTCCATGGAGATCCTTGCAACCTCGGCATTGTGGTTCTCAACTGAATGACAACTCAATCGCCCACTGCGCCGAGCCTGTTGGGCCACTGAACACGACAATAATGCCGTGCTTTCCGTCTTGGAAGTGTGCGGGTTGAACATGAAGATCGTACCTCAACGTACACAGGCAGGTAGGTGTCTTGGGATTTTGAAAATAAAGTTGGTTCGAAGTTGCCTTGTATCTAGCTCGTGTACTCGATTTCACCATGACACAGACACCACTGTCAACCTGGCAAGCAATTTGTGAGCATCCCCATATTCACACGTTCTAATTTGAACACTACAAATACCTTGCACGTCCTTGACTCCAGCATATTCCGACTGTTCCGGTACTGGGAAACCCCAGCCGTAAGCTTATAACTTCGATACTGTAAAAGTGCTTTGAATCAATGCAATTCTAAAATAATCTATCACTAAGGTCAGAACTCTTCCTGGTAATAGTCACAAGGATTGAAACTTGAGGATGAAAAGGAACACCAGAGCGGGACAATCGTTCTCTTGTTTTGGTATTGAGCAATCCAAATGGGCTTTATTGTGCTAGTCTAGTAAGGAGAGAATGGCACAAATTGTTTGTTGGAAATGAGTGTCTGCCCATGAGCAAGAGCCGTCAGAGCTTTTGCGAAACAGCTAAGCTTGCAATGAGTGCATGGCCGCAATGCTCCTCAGCTCAGACCTGGATCTCCTCGACCTGCAGCCGACGGAAGCCGCCCTTATCCGCAACGTTGCTTTGAAGCTCCGCCATGCGCTTCTGGTCACCAATAGGGTCCTGCGATTCCCCAGCCAGAGTCCACTCGAGGTACTCGTTGGTGTAGTTGGGCTCAAAGTCAGCGCTCAGAACGCCGAGACGCTTGCCGTAGTTGGTGACCTTCTGCCAGTCGCGCTGGACATTCTTGAGGTCCTTGGAGAAGTACGCGAAGCTCCGCTCGAAGATCTTGCGGTTGAGCTCCGTGCCCATCACGGGCTTGAAGTCGACGTACTCGAGCCAGGCCTTCTCGGGCTGCTCGATCACAAAGTCGGTGGCCCGCTTGGCGGCGCGCAGGAACGCGCGGACCTTGTCCGGGTTCTCGGCTATGAACTTGTCGTTGCCGATGTACAAGATGGAGCAGAAGCAGCAGCAGCCCAGCTCGGCGAGCTGGTCGATGCGCAGCATCTGGACGTCGCTCTTGGGGCGGCCCTGGGAGGCGAGCCACTCCTCGAGCTCGACCATCTGCACGTTCTCCAGGCCGATTCCGGCGTCGATCTCGCCCTTGATGATGGCCTTGGACACGTTCATGCCGCAGCGGACCGCGGTGTAGTCGTCGGGCGTCATCCCGTAGTGGGAGGTCAGCTCGTCGATCTGGATCTTGCCGAACTCGCCGACGTATCCGATGCGCTTGCCCTTGAGGGTCTGGAAGTCGGTGGTGATCCCAGACGACTTGAGGTAGACGACGCCGGTGAAGGGCTCATCAAGGAGACTGCCAATGGACGTGACCGGGAAGTCACGGGCTTTGGCCTGCGCATCCCAGTTAGCGTCCATAACACTTCGTATTCTTTGCAGAGATCAACGTACAGCAAGCGTGTGGATCATAGCCTTGAAGCCAAGGTCTACTTTGCCAGATCCGATGATCTCGGTGACGTCCTATATATATTGTGGTGAGTATGCAGTGAGATGGCACCCTGTGCAGCGAATGGACTAACGCTTGGGTCGTTGGGCTCAAGCAGGGCAACCTTGATGCCCTCTTCCTTGAAAAAGCCCTTTGCCTGAGCAAGATACAATGGCGCATGGTAAGGCGTAGCGTGCCTGAGATGGAATCATGTTACCAAAAAGCAGCTAAGTTTATCATTCAGAAATGTCCTACCAGTTGGTGAGGAACGTAATCTTGTCAGTCGACATCTTGCAAGTGTTCCGAGTAGGACGGAAAGCTAGGATGGTCAGTCCGATCTATGCCAGGGGACGGGGAGGGGAGGATTAAAGGTCCACATGTCCTTTCGCTGGTATTATCCAGTTCAAGTTCAACCGGTATTTCTCAGATCAACACTTCCGCCTTGAACCACACGCTGATTTCTCTTGCCCATGCATGCAACATAGTGTCGAATACATGGGCAAGAGAAATGCAGCAGGTATCGCAGCAGGAAGAGCCGAACACCCGGATGTGTACTTTTCACCTAGTTACCTTGATCTGGATGATTCCATGGCGAGAGATTGCATGCTTCCTAAGGAGGAACACCGTACTCTCTGTGGGTTTTTCTGAAAGTGAGGGGTGGAATAAAATTTGGGTTGCAAAATTTTGGAAGAAAGGAGTGCGTCAAATTGTGGACGAAAGGAGGGGGAACGCTTTTATACATTTCCATGAAGTCATCGTGCTTTGTAACCATGCGGCATCGGACTCGACGTTGCATAGTGACGAATGAGAAGTAGGCTAACACATGTTAAACTCCACAGACTTGACAGCATGGTTTTAGCCAAGAAAAGCTCGCAATCACGCTTCCTCGTGGGTGCAAACAAGTCAAAGCTACCTATCACCATCTCCAACCTTTGGATCACTGCAGCTCAATGCTCGCACAGAACATGCGATGGTTGGCTTCTTGAGCAGGAGGGGCAGTGGTGATGGTGCTAGCCGGTCTGAAGCTTCGAGATAAGCCGCTCAGCGTCTCCATTGGCTTGGGATGAGTAAGCATCCTTTTAATACCGCATGTATGTATACAGTGCCAGAATACCAACAAAGTGTGCATGATACGGTGGAAAATATTCAGGATGAGCATCTGGTTACTCGCGAAGAATCATGTGGAAGCCCTGCAGGTCCAACGATATCGGACCATTTCGAATGTCGAAGTTTTGCGCCTGCGATGTAGTTGACACATACTCCGAGTACGTACGGTGGCCTATGTCAGTATCAAGGTCTACCTAGATACCCAGGTACTTAAGTAGTCTTCTACAACTTTGCCTGGAGGTGTCCCCAACTAGACTGGCCAGCAATTTGGTTTTGATCCGCCCGTCGCTCACCCACGTTCGGTAATGATCAATGTGGAAATCACTTCAACCACACCTCCGGCCATGTGTGAACCAGATTCAGCCCACTGTCAGTCGATACAATTGCCAGGATCCAGTCACCGCTCCCACAGAGATGGACACACGCGGGGTTCATTACAGCCTCTAGCCCAACAGGTAGCTGCTAGTCACCGGCCTGCCAGAATCTTGCAGTCACCGGCTTGGTCTACTACCTGCGCTCGATTGTGGTCGCTGCCTTGATCCTATCTTGAGTGTAAACTATCACGTAAAACTTACAATGAAGCAGTGGCTGTGGCGCCCAGCACCCCACACATTCCGCTTCGGTGACTGGATATAGATAAGTTCAGACAGCCACCTATCAGGGTGAATAAAAGAAATATGTGCTCTTATCTACTTGAATACCTAGGTAGACACATTGTATTATGATGACTCTATTAATAAGACCCTACGCGGGCGCGTTGGCGCATAGAACGTCGACTTGCCCACTCGCCATCTTAACACGGTAAATGAAAATAATTCAGCCTTGTGAGTAAGCGGGGATAGACCAACTCCTTAGCACCACCACATATTTCACTAGCGGCGTAAACGAGTCACCATATCGCCTGGATCTGGGCATCAACCCTGGCAACTGCAAGCCGTGGAAGGAGTTCCCTTCGCAATGGACTGGCTGGGGTGCCTACACGTTCAACGGTAGGGAGATCTCATCACAAGACATGAGTGTCTGTGAGGGTATGGAGCTGTCTGATTCTGGGTCGAGGTCGAAAAATGGATGGAGATTGAAATTACCGAGGCTCATTGTTGTCTAGAGTCCTGTAAATTCTAGGAGAGGCGCATATTGTATCAATACCCTATTCATTCATGCGGAAGACGGTACATACTCAGGATTATGTCTTGATTCACCACCATGCGAACATTGAATATCATGACATATCTTTCATACCGCCTTGGTATCTGCGGTTTCCTGCCCCCCCCCCCTCCTTTCCATCACGCAGGCCATCCCCTTACGAAATTTAAAACTTTCGGCTCAGACGCTCTGCTTTTGCTGAGAACAGTGAGACGTCCCCGAAACCCTACACTTTCATCCTAGCCGCTACCTCTACCAGCATATTTCTGAGCCACCAACATTGTTTCGCATATCTGAAGTTGGTACAGCCTCTGACAGAACGTTTCGAAGCTCCTGGACCTCACGTCAGCCGTCCAACTCCCGTTTCGCATGCATGACTGGCAACTTACCGCCACTTTTTTCTGACCCTTGTTGCGACCTGCTGACAACACCATGTCAATCAGCTCCCTTTTCTCCCGCTGGACTCCTCGCACATACTAGAGATTGGAGTTTCAGTATTCAAATAAATCAGAGATACTTCAGGGATCAATGTACCTCTTCTATCGAACCCTTGATGAAGAAACGGACAGTCACGACGGGTTGGGTCTGTCCAAGTCGGTACACTCTCGCCAGAGCTTGCTCCTCTATTGCTGGATTCCACTGCGGCTCCATCAGATACACCCGAGTGGCCGCTGTAAGATTTAGTCTGAAATAGACAGAGGTAAGTTGATGTATTAGCACCATGATACCATGGGATCCAGTACGTACCCAACAGCTCCACAAGAGAGAGATATTAGCAATACTGCCTCTGTGGTCAACTCTGAGAAATGCTTTAATAAACCTCCCCTTTGTTTGGCCGGCGTCTTCCCATCAATTTGCAAACAAGTCAAGCCTTCTTTTGCGAGAGCTGATGCAGCGAGATCCAAGGTTGACTTCCAAAATGAAAATACGATGCTGTCCACTGGTAAGGTGATGTGTCTGGACGATGAAAGTTGCTACACTGACCTTTTTGTTGCTTGTCGTTGACCTTTCAAATCCCTGACAAGGGCTTTGACCTTGGTTGAGAACAACATACTCGAGTCTGTATATCCGGGACCAGGCTCGATACGAACCACTTGGGAGTTTTCTCGGGACTGCAGGATGCAGTCCTGGGGAGGTTCCATTGCTTCTAAAGAGTCCGACAAGCAGGAAGAGCATCGAACAAAACCATCGTCGCTCAGTCCACCCAATTCTGAAGACTGGGTGCTCGAAAGACCACATGCTGAATGATGCATTGGCGAGAACGAACCTGTGCTCCCACAAATCATACAAGTTGAAGACAATATGGTGGACCCTTCATCTTCTGAGTACCCATCCGTAAGCACTGGAGCGCTATCGATGTACTCTGCGGTAGAGTGTTTAGAGGTAGAGTCTGATGAAGCGCTGTTGGCGGGGTCCATACAACATCCGAGATTGCAAATCATTCTCAGGGTGTTGATTTTCGATATTGCGTTCATGTATCCGTTCACTACAGTCTCTGAGCTTATAATCTCGTCCAAAAATTGTATCGTCGCCTGCTTTGCTCGATTATATTGTTCTGCATCCCTCCAATTCAACTCAAGCGGGATAACGGTGTCGATTCGGTCTGGAAGAGCGAGTATATGGTTAAGACGTCGGAGCATCGTGAACTCAAGCAATTTCTTGAGCTTCTCCGTCGCCTCTTCTGGGGTCCCTGATTCTGGTGCATATGCTGTGTGTCCATCGTAAGGATAGAGTCGAAGAAACCGAAACAAGCTGAATAGCTCAGACATGTGGTTTTGGATTGGCGTCGCGGTCACCACCCACCTACGGTCTGCATTCAAGGCGCGAGTGGCCTTGAAAGTGGCCGAAGTGCTGTCCTTGATAATGTGCGCTGTGATGTATTAGCCAGTGTAAAGCTTTGGGGGTCTCGATTTATATCACCTTCATCCAGTATTACACGATGCCAGTGGTGCTGGAAGATGAATGCGTGTTCACCTTTGGTAGTCCAATCTCTCATCAGAGTGGCGTAGGTTGTGAACACGATGTCAAAGTCAGAGAAATTACTCGCCCCTTGTGTTCGACGGCGTCCATGATATGGTAAATAGGATATACACCCAGGTGATGTGTGTCTGAAACTGTGTCAATAATTATGACTCCTGAGTCAAAACATGGGCTGTAACCTCACTTCTGAATCTCTGATTCCCAGTTCAAGAGAACTAATTCATCAGCAAAAGCTCAACTTTAAGGGTCAGACGAAGTACACACGAGATGGCGGAACCACGACCAAAGTCGATCCTCGTGCTCTTGATAGAGATGTGTCGTGAACGATTAACGAAATCATGCTCAGAGTCTTTCCTAGGCCCATATCGTCTGCGACTATGCCGCCGAAGAACGGGACCGGACGCTCATAATGCTGGCTGTTGTCAACGTTGTTGATGTAGCTGTTTCTGTTAGGAGGCAGGATCAAGGGAAAATCATTGGTCGATAGTAAACTCACACTTTGTTTCCGTCTGCATCAACACCCGCAGACCATATGTCCCCTTCGTAAGTATCTAGTTGCCAGCCCTGTTCTCGGCGAAGCATGAATGTGAGGGCTCTCATTTGATGACTGTACCAGGCACATGTTAGCTTTTTGCTTGGACACACCGACTCTCTTGCTGCGATGAATATATGCAATCTTGCCTTTTGAGTTGTGTGCGAAGTGATGGAGATCCTTCCGTCTCTGGCAGATTGTCTTGAGAGGTGAAGTTTTTGAGGACATCTACCGCCTCAGCACGCTCGACCTCGGGACAGGAACTCTCCGAGTCAAACTTGAGACTGGTAGTGCGTAAACCCTCATCATTGTGAAACCGCTGAGGGTTCCAATATATGGTGTCCCTCTCCGCATGTATTGGGTCTTGAAGATAGACCTCAACTTTACGCAACTCATCGCCTAGATCCTTGTAAACCGTCTTCTCTCCGTAGATCGTCACCCAGAGAATACCCGACTGTACTGTGGCGGCCTCAAAAGCCGGAATCCAAAGAATATCATATTCAATTCCTTCATTTTTGAAAAGGCGCAGTAACTTGACATCACGTTGAGCCAGTCTGCCGCAGGCGGTATTATCTAGTCGGCGAAGTTGTCCCCCGTCGTCTGTTTGCAATGTCGTCTGGCATGGTGTCCGTTCAATTCTTGAGGTCGCGAAACTTGTGATCTTGTCGGTACATTAGTTCGGCTGGATAGCGGTATTTCAGAATGCTATGCATCATACGCACTGATCCAAAGCAAATCATTTCGGCGGGCGGGGGGCGATCTCTCGAACCTTTTGAGCAACTGCCATTTGACTGCCGTATCAATTGTGTCTCAGAAACCTCAGTCTCAATGTCAATCGGCTTCATTCCGTTGATGAGAGGTTCTGAAGGAGGTCCAAGCTGATGTTCAGGGCATAGTGAGGACGCCCGAGCACTGGAAGGAAGACCATCTTCCTGCGATGCGTGATTCACTGGTGAGGAAGTACGGTCATGGACAAGTGGTGATCGCCCTATTCGAGGACGCTTAGCAGGTCGTGGTTCATCGTCCTCCATGGCTCGCTTGAGCTGCTAGCTATTGCACATGAGATAATTAGGTCAGAAGGCCAAGCTCTTCTTGTAATAGGACGCGATCGGAAGGAACAGCCATTAGTAAACTGAAGATGGAAAGTCTGGCGGAATTTCACAAGTTTTATTAACAAGGTCTCTGAAAACCATGCTTTGTAGAAATGGGGCAACGTTGAGCACTACTCGTATAACACCTGGACAGTCTGTGGCGCAGTAATTGCTGACCGCATGGGGCGGTGTACATTAAGTGGCAACGACCACTGCCAATGGTGCTCCTGCACGTCCGCCCTACATTTGGAAGAGGTCTTACCAGGAACTCATGTTCACCTACGTGGGGCATCCCTTTCTTGTATAACACTATGCGAATTGACACTCACAACTTGAACGAAGAACTTGCATTCTGGGGATTCGGTCTCCGGAGAACCGGGAGGGGGGTTGGTTCTTTGGGCAATCATTCTTGTGTATGAGCTCGAATCTAGGTGCTACACATATTAATTACGCGGGCGATGGAATGGCCTTGGACTGCAGGCCAAGCGGCCCGAAGCACTATGTGGTTGCACAGCATTGGTCGCAAGCGCAAGGTGCGATTAGCCATCTGCATTCTGACCCACCTGCAATGGCTGCGCCTTGCAAAATGGAAAAATTATATACATCAGCCAAGAAGCTGGGACTGGACAAGGCAGACTGGTCCAAATTGTGAGTAATTTTATTGACCAAGTAAAGAAAGACCCAGCCTTGAATCGGCCCCATTGACCTTTTCACCAACCTGCCACATCTCTCCATTCTCACATTGTTTCGCGTTCTCGAAGCGATAAAATGGCGCAAAGACAATTGGAGTTGTCCAGTGAGAGATTCCGGGCCGAAATCGATGCTGAAGACGACGAATTGATAAGAGCGACCTCTTTAAATGATGTTCGTATTAGCATCGCTCAGACAGAGAGACAGCTGGCATCCCGGCAATCCCTTCGGCATTTTGACAGGTTCTCTCCCTATATCAATGCGGCCGAGCGATGTGGCCAAGTGATCGAGGTGTTTTGCAACTCCTCCCCGATGGTTTCCTATATATGGGTAAGTTGCCTGCCTCTACCACATCCACCAAGATGCACGTGCCGGCGAATGACAACTGCTAATTTGCACCGATACTAGGGACCCGTTAAGTTAACCATATTAGTACGCTAAAATCTTCCATCTGGGTATGCTGGATGGGGAGCCGAATATAGCTCTGACGGAATAGGCCATCAAAGAACAAACGCGAGCATTGGATCATATACTTGATGCATATGCTCAGATCGGCAATGCTTTGCCGCGCCTATCTGCTCTTCAAGAGTCATTGAGAAACGATCGGGACTTCCAATTGCTGTTTGCCTTCTTATATGACGACATCACTGAATTCCACCGCAGGGTCTACCGACTCATACGCAGAAAGGGTAAGTGCCAAGATATATCGATTACTGGGTGACAATGCTGACACCTCTATGCGACATAATATAGATTGGACTATATTCTTTCTGTCTGCTTGGGGCCGCTTCGAGCGCCATTTCAGCGCTTTGATTGCCAACATAGCAAAGACAAGTGATCTGATCGACAAGCAAGCGACGACATACCACATTCTGGAAGTCAAAGAATGGAGGCAGAAGTCTTTGGATGACTCTATCGCCCGTGAACAACGTTGGGCAACAGAACAGCTTGAAGCAGTCCTCAATTGGCTTGGAGCGGATGTCTATTCCCAGAATCTAAGATTGGACTGGCTGCATACTCGGAGCCATGCGGGCACATCATCCTGGATCACGAAACACTCGAAGTTCAGATCCTGGTTACAGAGAGGCCGCGGAAACCCTGTTTTGTGGATTTACGGGAAACCTGGGTCAGGTCAGTTCTTGACTACTGTTTAACAGTGCTGGATCAACGGTGCTGATATCTAGTGACAGGCAAATCTGTGCTAATATCGAAAATTGTGCCATTTGTCTCTGCCGATCCAAACAAAAGAGCCTTGTTCTTCTTTTGTGATTACCACACACCGGCCTATGCAGTGTCAACCCAAATCTTCAAGGCCTTCCTGACCCAGTGTATCTCACAGGATCCTGAAATTGTACCGTATCTATATGATGAGTACCTCGCCAAGAGACAACAACCTGTCGCTCAAGTGCTCAAGCAGGCCCTGATGCCTGTTATAAAGTCTATGAATTACGTCAGATTGATTGTGGATGGGGTCGATGAAGTTCAACCAATCCAGCAAAAGCTCATCATTCAAGAGCTCACGCAATTCACAAAACTTTGCGGTGATACTTGCAAGCTTCTCATAGCCAGTCAAGATCTTCGAACTATTCGTCATGCGCTCCGTACTGCACCCTATCTATTTCTTGGGGACGAGAGACAAGCCATCGAAGAGGATATGAGGCTAGTAGCTGATGCTTCATTAATGGAGCTAGATGAAAGCCTGGATGGTGCTCTCGGAGAAGCGCAGAGAGCCGTGCTTCAGGACTTGATTGTCAACAAGGCTGAAGGTGAGGAGTGCTAGCTATATCGAACCCAAACTAGGACACGCAAAGCTTATGGAAATTACAGGCATGTTTCTCTGGGTCAAACTAATTTTGGATCTATTGGAAACATCCTCTAGCATAAAAGAGTTGAATTCCAACATCGATGAGCTACCCAAGGACCTAGAAGACATGTTAGTTGAACCTAACTCCGCAAGATAGGCCCTTGTTGCTAACGATGATGGTCAAAGGTACAAAAGGCTCCTAGACAATATTCGTGGTCGCTGCACCCCTAAAGATCTGTCAAGAGTCTCGAGGATCTTTGAATGGCTCCTTTTTGCTGAGCGGAAAGGCCATGTCCGGAAACATGAAGTTCTCCTCGGATCCAGCATTCATGAAGAATGCACTGCTCTAGACAGAGACAGTAAGCCATTTCCCAGTGCTTTGGATATCTGCAAACCGTTAATCGAAGACGGTCCTGGTGGCACCATCGCTTTGATACACTCAACCCTACCATCGTACGTATAATATTTCTGAGCTCCCTTCCCACCACCCATTCGACCAAGACCGGTGGTACAGAACGACGGCCATGCCCCTCTAACTTTTACAGCTTTCTACTCGACTCGCAGACTGGGCCTTCTATGTCTGCACGGATTGCTCACGAGCATATCGCATTCGCCTGTGTTTCCCATTTATTACAGATCCTGGAATTCGCTCACCCAGAGTTCCAAAAAGATAAAATGACAGAAATTGTCGGTCTTGGATGTTTCGGTCTTCAGCGATACGCGAGTGAACATTGGACTTCGCACATTCTGAAGTACATTCAACTTGCTCACACAGAGCTCAACTCCGACTCTCCTTTGGTAACACAACTTATTCGACTCTCAGCGAGGCACGATGCTCTTTCGACCACAATTACGCTACCCGTCAATGAGAATGCCCATGACTTGGCTTCGAATCTGACAAACGATACCTGGCTCCAAACGCTAGGTGCGTTCCCTAGAGTATGCGACCTGATCTCCCGTATCCATACCTTTCAGAAGATGTTCTCTGATCAGCAGCTTCTTGAGGGACCCGGTATGGAGGCTCACCCGATTGATTTATCAAACTATGTCATTAATATCGTTTCATAGGTATTGAGGCAGTAGACTGGGACACCACACTTTTCTCGCTCGCAGACTCCAATTACCAAGATGTAGTCAAGTCCCTACTTCAAGCCACCACGTGCCCTGGCCTCTCATCGACTGAGCTACGCGACTTTCAAGCTGAATTTGCAGAAACTGCGTTTCCTTGTCCAGTTAAAGGCTGTCAACGCTCATGGATAGGCTACTCATCTGCAGCCGAGCTAGATGATCACAAGACTCGACGACATAGTCGACGCTTGAGATGTTACCAAGGGGAATGTGTTCACAACGATGTGGGATTCCGGAATGACAGCACTCTTCGTCAGCATGTGCAAAAAGTGCACAAGAAGTCAGTGCCGCGAATTCCAGCAACACTGAAAAGGAAAAGAGAAGCCGAAGAGCCCGGATCGCCGCCACCCAGCGACAGTCTTCCAGAGCTGCCACCAACCGAAGCGCTGTTCAAAGGGCCAGACAATGATACAAATACCTTACCTAAGCCAGATGGTCCTCAAGATGATCGTGGTGCTCCGCGCATAACGATGTTTCGACCAGAGCAGATGCGCAACATTCCTCAGCTCACTCCAGCAGAGAAAGTTCGATACGAGAATGGGCTCCGCCAGCTGTGGACAGCGCTCCAGCACGCTACGGTGGGCTCGCCACAGCAGCAGGAGGCACAGAAGAAGATCATGGACTTTAGTCACCAGCTTATAAACAAGATGAAGCAGCGCATGCCCGGCAATCAAGCCCAGCAACAGAATGAGCAAGCTGGCAATGATCAGAACCAAGGAGCTGCCAATGGGGTGGTTCAGCCGCAGTCACAGGGTCAGGCACAACGCCCAGGATCATCTAACATCCACATTCAGCAACATCTCGAGGCCATGACATGGATTCCACCACCAGAGGTTATGGAGGAAGGCCCTGAGGCTGCCACAAATTGGTCAGGAAAGAATAAGGAAAAGTACACAAGGGCAATATTGCAGATGCAATCAACTACTGAGAGGCTAAAGAGTAACGAGAACCTGTCTAAGACCTTGCGACAGAAGGGAGCCGGCATAACCCCAGACGAACAGAAGAGCCTACAGAATATGGATTCGCAGAAGCCGCAGATTATTAAGGCATACCAGGATGCAAAGCGATTTGTGGAAGGGTTCCGCAAAGGTCAAGCAGAGCGTAGGGCGGCCGGCCAGTTGAGTAACGGATAGATGGGCGAGGCTGCGGTTGAATGGTGACATAGCGAATGCTAGATAGAGACAAGAAGGAATAGAGAGAGCCAGTGGAAGCAGAAGATATAGTGGTCTTGATCGTAGTGTATTAGAGAGCGCAAACTGGTGACGGCAAGAATTCAAAGTTTGCTCTCTTGTCACTGATTCGAGGTGGATGCACAAGGCAATTTCAAATATGCAACGTGACTGTGTAGAGAGCATAGTATTAAGGAATCATAGTCTGCTAAGATTACATACAGAAATTGAGCAAATAATGTTCTACCTAGCATTATTTGACCTAAGGAGGGTGTAATATAATAAGCAACAGCATATTATAGCCAGTAATAGTATAGCTAAGAGTAACCCGAGCCTGCAAGGGGCGCTCCAAGCATAGCTTAATGCTTAATTACCTGATTTTGCGAATGCAGGTGCTATTATTTATAACACATACCTTACCCTCATCATGAGTTTCCTCTCTTTCAACAGGCTCGCCAGTGTGCTTTGTGACATCACCAGGATTCAGCTCCCAAGCGGTTGCTGCGGAGTCAAAGCCGCAAAGGCCAAGGAGGAAATAAAAGACAATGCATTACGAATACGGAATTGTGCTTCTGGTGGTCGCTTCCGAGCAAACCGAAGGGTTAACAATCATTTTTAGTTACTCCTCCGTGGCAGAAGTGCAAGGCAGCGATGAATTTAAGTCGTGGAATCGTGGCGGACAACGCTTAATGATCAACATTCCGATCTATTTTTGACAGATCAAGGATACAATCTGGCTAGAGACGTCGTGATCCTATATGATGGACACTCAATCTGCAGACGCCTGACGGAGATTACGTCCTAGTCTTGGCTCGGTGACTTCCAGTATAACAAATGCCGAAGTGATCGTGGGTGTCGCCACCCATGGACAGTCAACGTGCAACTCCTAGTGCTGAGGCGGTCCTGTATTTCCAACTACAGTATACATCTCGGTCTCGGTTTCGTGTTAGGCCATCATTTATGATCAGCGTCGGCCTCTAGGCTGGTGGGTCGTCGGTCACCTGCTCCGTTCTCTAGCCGTAGATCCATGTCCCCATCCTAGATGGATAAATGTTTCGAAACGATCCAAATGCTTAGCATTTCCGACCCTAGACATTCCGGAATGTCTGATGAGTTCTCTAGAGAGAATCATGTAAAGATTGCCAACAGCATCGCTCACGGAGATATTAAACACCTTGGCAGCGTGGGAATGTTTTCAAAGTCCGTAGTCCATCAGCTTAGTCTTAAAGCTGGCATCCTGGAGCGGTTCAACTTCTACTTCATTCTCAAGATCCGAGTAGAGCTTCATCGCTGGCTCTCCGTCCAACCAATTCTTGCTGCTCCCAACCTTCACCAGACGGAGAACCCAGTCTTAATGACATTGGTGCATGCGAGAAAGGGGGATTTCTGTAGCGTTCGCAACGCGGGCTACAGGAATTGACTTTTACCCTGCCTTTCGACCGAAGAGTCGGGATAGTAGTGTCACAACCCAAATCCTGGTCACCACTGACTAGTTGACGCGCTCCCGTATTCGCATCCGGATCGTACCGTCATCCAAACTCCTACAAGGATGCAGTCAAAGCCGCCAAGAAATTGTTTGCATAAGCGTTTCTTGGTCGAATTACGGCTGTTGGGAATCCCCGAGCTTCAGTCATCGTCGGGTTGAAGTAAAGGAGACACTCAACATACTTGACAAACGAAGTCTTAAGTCTCGGTGAACGTATTCACTATGTTGGGCTCAGCGGATATATAAACATCAAAGTATGTGCCGTAGAATTTAGTGCTGTAATCCCACACCGGTTGATCATCAAGCGCCTAGAATCATCCACGATCGCTCAATATGTCGAAGTCTCTGAAAGTCTCTGTCCTCGGACTTACCTTGTTTCTTGTCAGCGCAAGATGCGCTGCCGTCAACGACAGTTGCAATGTGTTGGCCTCCAGCCATCCCGACAAGACCTTTCTCCCCGGGTCACCACGATACAAATTCGAGAATGAGTGTATGGGTTTGCCTACCTCGAGTCGTATCTTACTTAGCTGATTGATGCTGCGCAGATTCTTGGACCTCGACGACATACCTAGGACCGTCGTGCATATTTGCTCCGCAGAGCGCGGAAGACGTGCAATCCGCGCTCCTTAACTTCCAGGAGCATCAAGTCGAATTTTCCATTCGCTGTGGAGCTGCTATGCCTATCGACAATGCGGCTAATATCGGGCCGGAGGGTATTATGATGGCTTTGACCAACCTCAGTACCATGGCTATCTCAGATGACCACCAGACTGTCACGATCGGAGCCGGTGTGACATGGCCTTCGCTGTACGCGTATCTAGATGCGTTCAATGTCACAGCCAATGGCATTCGCTCGGGTAATGGTGGAGTTGTCGGTGCAATTTTGGGAGGGGGGCCATTCGGTTTCATGGCCTATGAATTCGGCATGTCGAACATTGCCAGATCTCTCGACGTAAGTGACATCCCCCAGCTGTCGAAACAAGGAAACCCGTTGGCTGACAGGCTTTCGCCGCGGTTCAGTGCGTTCTTGCCAATGGGACCCTAGTAACAGCTAGTGCCGACGAACATCCTGACCTGTTCTGGGCTTTGGTTGGAGGCGGCAACAATTACTGTGTCGTCACACAGGCCGTCCTGAACACTGTTCCAATTTCTTCTGCGCTGATAGGA
This sequence comes from Diaporthe sp. HANT25, assembly GCA_013435955.1. NCBI lineage: Eukaryota > Fungi > Ascomycota > Sordariomycetes > Diaporthales > Diaporthaceae > Diaporthe > Diaporthe sp. HANT25. The sequence continues at coordinate 427,245 of JACBFG010000014.1, read as the reverse complement.
ACAGTTTCCTGGGGACCGGGCGTGTCAGAGCAATACATCAAGAGTGCAGAGCAGTTTGCACTTCACGGCGCAGAATACCCCAAGGCTTCCTTTGAGGGCCAGACTCGGTGGGTGCCGTCTCGCAGCAGCGAAATATCTTTTGATGGATACCTCTGGTATAGCGGCGAGGGGTACGTACCCATTGGACTGGAAAACTTCACTGCGCCCGTCTTGCCTATCACAAAAGGAAACATCACGCGAACGACCATGGGCGCATGGACAAATGAGTTCAACTACGCCCCTCCTCTTGGCACGCGAGCCATGTTCCACTGGTTGACTAGCGCAGCCAATGCTACCGCCATCAGAATCGCGTTCGACACTTACTATGAGACCGTCGCCTCTTTGGAAGACGTCGAAGGCTTTTCGACTGCGTTCAACATACTTCCAATCACGCCCATCGTGACCACGGCTCCTGACAACGCAATGGGTCTGGGAAGCGACGACGGTCCAGCCATCTGGTATGTGGAGGCCCCTCTGTGGTCGAATCCCGAAGACGACGAGCGAGTGATAGAGGTACACGCCGAGGCCAACGCCAAAATCCGAGAGAATCTTTCTGCAGCCGGCCTCGGACCGCTTCCTTTCATGTACCTCAGTGACATCCAGAAGGCCCAGATCCCCGAGACCTACCCTGCTTATGGGGCAGAGAACTTACAGAAGCTCAAAGACATCCGGGACAAATATGATCCTGAGCGAGTCTTTACGGAGCTTGTGCCTGGCGGTGCCAAGGTTGCTTTGTCTTAGAGGCAAGATTCAAGCCGAACCTGGAACAGCCGGATTGCACACGTCATGGAAGGCTGAATGGGACACTCGAGGTGAATTGAGTGAAGAGTTGGGTCGCCGGGTGCAGTGGTGAGCTAGAAAGCTGGAGGAATTAAGCATTACGTTCTCGCCATATATTTAGCAATAGCATATCTTCAGTCTACTCATCTCTCTTTTATGACTCGTGGGCTAAATATTGTTCAAAATACAGAACATGATGATTCCTCCAAAGACGGCATTGGCAATATGTCCACCTGCGATTGACCATAGCTCTGTTACAGTGTGATATTCCGAGTAGTATAGCGATGGCTAGTCGATACCTTCGAAAGCCTCCACAGACTGCCAGGTGGGTGTCATTCCTGGATGAAGAAGTATTTAGATGCTTTACACATTTAGTAGTCTAATTCTCCGTCGGTTGATGGCATTATCAATCCATTTTTGTGAACTACCTACCCACGAATGCCTCAAGTCTCGGCACAGGCCCGGCCAGAAGGCGCCCGGTCCCCCTCGTCACCCAGCAGCATCATCATCAGAAAAGGCTGTCCCACAGCAAATTTTCTGCTATCTAATTTCCATTCAGATAAATGCTTGGAAAATACCCTACCGTATGCGCTACCCACTGGCCTAACCTCATCCAAGGCATCATCAGCTTCGCGTTGTGGGTGGCTTGTATCGTTCCAACAAGCCTGGCCTTGCGGTTGGCTCCAAAGGCACGGGCTATCGACGAGAACGCAGATGCTCAGCCCCTGTCCATCGAAGAACAGGCAGGAATCGGCAGCAAGCTTCACTATCTAAGCATGGCGACTTCCCAGTCACCTCACTCAAGGCGTAGTGTTTTCAACTGTGATTAGAACAGGATCAAGGGATAACTAGCATGTAGAGGGTCAAATGGGAAAGGATGGGTACCTCTCGATGCCATCACCTTTGAAGTGTACTTGAGCCGTTACTGTGCACGATTCCTAGTTGACATATGTGGACAGAAATCAAGAGTATGAAGAAAGCGTGAACAGTATGTATGAGTAATGTTCGTAGTATTAAAAAGACATTAATCAATTATTCAGGTAGATTTTTATTTTCACTTTAGCTGGCCTCCAGACACCCGGATAGTAAGCAGGAAATCAATGTTCTAGGCAAGACATTCGGATCCAACAATGAATGAGGAAACCCTCGAAGCCTTTCCCACCGCAGACATGCAGATATACCGTAAGAATTTGATCCCTCAGATGAGACCAAAAGTGCGCTGCTTGATCTTCCTGACATCGACGTTCTCCCATAGTGCAACGCTGAAAATAGTGATCGAGTAGATGCACGTAGCAGCGATGAGCATATATCGTTGGGTCTGACCATAGCTCAGATTAATGGCGTCACGAGCGGGGGTACCCCAGGCGTAGCTCTGCTGGACGGTGATGTCGCCATAGATGCTAGTGAGGTTGCCGACGGCATCAGCTGGAAGGTTGGCAGCGAGGCGAGCCGGGAAGACACCAGTCCAGATGGCGCCGGCGATCGTTGAGCCGATTGCACTGCCAATAGCGATAATCATAGCCTCTGCAGCCAAAAGGGCCGGGAAGTCTTGCTGTTTGGATACAGCCATGAGTGTCGTCTGCTCCGAGATGACGAGGACGCCGCCACCGAAGGCGATGAAGATCTGGCACATGACGATGTATCCGATGTTGACGTCGGGCTGACGGAACTTGATCATGAGACCTGATAGACGTCAATGACCTGCTACGCGTTCTAAAGTGATACATTCTCGAACATCCCAATGGGCAAAGATTGGGAAACCGTAGCAGGAGATGAATGGTACTTACCGACACCGAGCATGGTGAGTGGCACGCCCCAGAACAACGAGTAGACCTTCAGCTTGCCGTAGTAGCGCAGCGCCATCCCGTACACAAGACAGATGAAACAGCTGCCCATAGTGTAGATGTTTGAGATATACGTAGCATGGGGAACCGATTGGTTGAACATGACAACCAGAAGCGAGTAAAAGTACGAGTCCCAAACATACCAGCCGACGTACAACGAGGCGGCCATTGTGTAAGTGAAAATGACAGTGCGATTCTTCAGCAAATGCCACGGGATGAACGTGACGGGGGCGCCGTACTTCTCCCACAGGCCGAAGGCAACGATCAGAAGGCCTCCGAAGATTATAAAGCAGATGATGAGCGGCGACTTCCATTGCTCGGTTTGGTAGGAGTAAATGTTGAAGCTGAGTAGGAAGAGAGATAGGCCGACCGCCAAGATGAGAAGGCCAACGACATCGAATTCTCGGAGGTAGTACAAAAGGGTCTGGCCAGCGGTTCCTCGGCTGGGGTTGGGTGGGATCAGGCCTTGCTTCCGCGCCTTGGCCTCATTCAGGTAGAAGATGACCAGCAATGGGGAGCACACAAACGGGGCGAGGATGGCGGCGATACCGAAGAACCACCTGAAGCCAATGCCGTTGACGGCAATGACGCTGTTGACCGCGTAGCCGTAGATCCAGGTGGTGATCAGCCATGGGGAAGCTGCATAGGCGATGAACAGACCTCGGTTCTTGAGCTTGGTCGAGTCGGCGATAAATACGGTTATTGAGAAGTCGATCATGTTGTAACCCATGTAGTAGAAGGTCATGGCGGCGCAGTACATTTGCACATTCGTGCACGAGGCCATCATGATCAGACCTAGGGTGTAGGAAGTAACGCCGATGGACAGCGCCTTTGGACGGCCCCAGATATTCATGATTTTGGCGTACGGCAATTTCCAGATACCAGCAACAAGCGAAGAGATGACGCCAGTCAATGCTGTGAGCGAGTGCTTTTGGAAATTGCTGGTGACATACACCGTCAGGTTGGAGATAGAACTCGAGCAAAAGGACATGAAGAAGGTGATAAGCCACATGCTGCATCCGCCCGCGGTTAGTTACAACACTTTCTCTCTTCTCGCGCTCCTCTCTGCCTGTGCACACTTACGAGACGAATGCTATGATCTTGTCCCTCTTGGTCCAAACCTGAGTCGCAGCCTGGACTGCCTGCACGCCATGCTCGGCAGCCTTGTCGACCTGGTTCAATTCCTCGTCCGAGTTGTCAGACAAAGTGGTAGTCCGTGCGGTACCGAGCTTCTCGTCAGGGCGGGCAACATCGAGGCTCGTGTGCCCCTGGACTGAGGCGGGAACATCTGCAACATCCTTGGTATCAACTGGATCGTTGGCACCAGTGGACACCAAGGCGTTGGAGGTAAGACCGCGGAAGGAGAAGCCCATGACGAAAGGATGTGTCGTGCAGCTTGGCCAGCTTGGCTCTGCGAGGGAGCGGGACTGCGCTCTTAACTATATAGCGAGTCGACGACCCGCGGGACGAAATGGTGCCATGCCGTGGAACAGGAACCCAACGCCACACTTACACCACCTATGCAAGAGGCTCTAAACGCATCACAGACGCGTGTTCGGGCTCTACTAGAAAGGCCAGACCACTATGTCGGTCCGAGTTGTGAGACGGGAATACACTCCTGCAGGATCTACATCCTGACAAGTGCAGCGTTAAGCGACATTTACCAGTCTCTAAGGAGGAACAGGCCCGCCTGATGCTCACTCAAGCTTCGGGCCTGACCCGTTGAAAAATCTTATCTCGATAATCGCCCGGCCTGTGTGGCGCCCTAGCGTTTGGTAGCGTGGTGTTCTGTGTGCCGGTGGAAAATTTTGATCTTATCATTATCTGATGGAACTGCTGCTGTTCACGAGCGTCGTCGGCCGATTTTCGGCTACGCCGCCAATCCAGCCGCAGTGCGTGGGGGCCCGTCTCGGGGATGTAACCTAAAAGCAGGCTACCTTCTCGTCGTATTGATCCATTCATCAGTATGGCGATCATCTTCACAAATGTAGTTACCATTTCTCTGATATCTCATTGTCATCAAGTATCTTCAGAACTGCCGCTACTCTAGAAATGAGCAACCTGCAAGTCTACGTTTGTGCTCCCTTGCTTTCGGGTCGTCTTGCTTATATCCTGTAGCGCCCGATCGGCGTCTTAGTCATTTGTCGGCCTTACTTGAAGAATTGCCAAGACGACCTTCCACTAAGCTGACGCCCTATTGGGGCTGGATGCTGGGCCTTCAAGTTCTAGAATGAAGACCGAGCACTCAGAACCATTGGAAAGGGTAATGGCATTACGCGAGTGACGTGTAGGAGTGTTCCGTCCCCGCAAAAACGGATGGCGATGGCAAATGGGACAACACAAGCCATGGGCGACACAAATTAGACTCGCCGTCCCCAGATGCCATAGGTCGATTTCCAAACATAGAATGGGCGCCAATTTGGTACATTCTAGTACTATCCTCGAATCGTCATTATCTATCCAGCTGAGAACCTCCTTGTTGCCGGTCGCGACTGTATGTTTGTCCCTCTCGGAGGGAGGTAGACTGGGAGTCTGCGGACCGTGTCCAAAGGGAGAGAAATTCGTTTATTACACTTGAGCATAATACTAACGTAGAACTCACCCGTGATCTAAAAATTTGTCGTCTTCCACAACAGTTGACCAGCAGGGGGAGGTGGCGCTTGAGAAGAGAAAACACGAGAGACCCCTCTCCCCACAAATATTTGCACCCACATGGAAGCAAATCAGGTCTACCAAGACAACTAAGTGAAATGACGGGTCTAGATCTTCGCGCTAGCATCAGAAGAAGAGAATCTTCACCCAAAGAAAGTATGGCAGTCCGTGCCATCTGAAAGTGCCCTGAATGTTAGCCGCACATTTCTTCACGACCGTTTGAAGTGCTCAAGCAAAAATGGATGCCAAATCTCCCGAAAACGCGGTTGCCTTTTCCTGGCCTGTTTACTTTGCATGATGTGGCTTTCGAACGGTGATACGGTAGCCAGCGCAGCTTGACAGGTCTAGAAATAAACCTGAGGAAGAGATGTAGAAGAAATTATATCTTAGATATCAATAATATGTTACATTTGATGCATTATCGGCATGTAATCGAGGGCATAGGGAGCCAGAAACTTCGGTGAACCGCCCAAGTATGCGTGGCATATGTCGGTTCAATCTCGGCCACTCTTGGTCTCCTCGTAAGCGGGCTTCACAGTCCATGGCGTCTGTACTTCGCCTTGGCAATATCGGAGACTTCCGGTACATATTCAGTACCATGAACACACAACAAATGCACTGTGACGACGATAATTGTGTTAAAATGCTACGTTGAGCTACGTAAGTGGCGCTCCTCAAATGCCTGATAGACTGACCACTGGATTCACAGTATGTCTGAAGGTTGGTCAAGCGTGTATCAAAGATATTCTGTGGGTTCCAAAAGGACCTCGCCAGTTGATGCCAATTTGAACGGTGCAGATTGCATCACACGGGCCGGAACAAACCACTGTGGTAACCCGTTTGCATCCCCTGCAGGTTTAACGAATCTAGGCACTATCCATCATCATATCCGCAGCCTGTGATGAAGATTAGCAAGACTTTCTTTCTAATATCCCAAGGTAAAAGGAGCATACCTTCTCAGCCATGGCGTAGACGGTACCCTGCATGTGTGCGGCTGGGAGTATTGGCATAATGCTGGCATCAACAACCCGTAGGTTCCCGACACCATATACCTTCAACTCCGAATCTACCACACCGCCGATTTCCCGGGGCATCATTGCGCATGTTCCTCCTGGATGCCATACCGTGGTGATAATGGGCTTCAGGGACTCGAGAATGGCTTCGTCAGAGGTGATTTCGGTGCCCGGGAATGTTTCCGTTGCCCCGGTCCGTTGCAGCGCCTCCGTTGCAATGACTTTTCGGCTATACTTAACAGCCTCGACAAGGATCTGACCGTCAGATGGATGGCTGAGATACCGTGGGTCTACCAAGGGGTCGTCGAAGGGGTCTGTGGAATTAAGCTGCACTGATCCTCGGCTGAGAGGATGCAGCAGGATGCTGGTCAGGCCAGTGCCACCGCCCACGTACATGAGCTCTTGTCCCGCAGTGCTGCGTTCCTTATGCATTTTGACAATATGTTTCACCTGCTCTTCGTACCCTGCCTTCACGGACGGATCGGTTTCTTTCGGTAAATAGTTTGTCGCGGTTTTGACGTCCATTCCAGCTAGTATTTCTTCACCGTCCTCGGTAAAGTTGAGTACAGGTAAAAATGCCAGGGAAGAGAGAGGTCCAGTTGTCCAACGGCCTAGTACACATTATCAGCCTGTGATTTCACGTTGTCAGGCTCATGTCTCCTCACCTTGTCTTTTCGCGTAGTAGAGTTCACCTTGCTCCTTGTCATATGTGGCATTATTGAGGTCAGATGCCTGTTCCAAGTCTGGATCGACTACAGATTTGGCTCAGCTCGCAAGTTCATCGTCCTAAGGGGTTTGAGGAAAAAGAAAACTTACTCCGCATAATGGTGCTTGCAATGTAATGATCCTGGAGATTAGAGCCCACTCCAGCGAGCTCGACCACCGATTTGATCCCTACTTTTCCCAATTGACTCGAGCTACCAATACCGGACAACTGGAGTAATTGCGGAGAGTGCAAAGCCCCGCTAGAAAGTACAGCTTCTTTGAAGACGCCAACAATATGCTTCGAAGCGTTACGGGACGCAGCAAACTGATAGTGACTCAGCCTCAACTTCCATCCCTGAGAATAGATTGAGAAACACTCACCTCGACGCCAGTCACTTTCACGATCCCATCAATCTTTTCAGTGACTAGTTTTGTTGCTTGATGCTCGGTGAGCACGTGAAAATTAGCCCGGTCAACCGCAGGGTCGTATAAAGTCACGCGCGGGTATGACCTCGATCGATTGACCGGATGAATCGAGTGTGTCGTCAGATAAGCGCCGAGGGTATCACCACACGACTGATCCAAAGGTCTCCGGACTCCTAAAGAATCCATCGCGTCCATGAAGTCATCTAGAAAGCATGGTCAATAGCTGGCGGCAGAGAGTTGGCTTGACACACGCGGCAGTCTACTCACTATGCTGCGGGTACACCCAAGCCGCGTAGCTAGACTTGACTGGTCCCTCGAAGCCGTGGCATTCGGGATCATAGGTGATCCTCAACTCGCTCGCTTGCTCCTCCGGTGGAGGTGTGAAGGTTTCAGCCTATTTTTGTAAGCATACGCCATCGATCGACCCAAGTCAAAGGCACTTAGCAACCTTTTTGAAATATGGGAGCAAGCTGGCAAAATCCCATCCTTCCGACCCGATGTCCGCCCACGAGTCATAGTCTGCCGCTCGGCCGCGGTCGAAGACCATCCCATTGATACCACTTCCACCTCCGATCAACTTTCCTTGGGGCAGAGGTACACTCCGGTTGCCTAGTTCAATCTGAGGCGCTGTTTTGATGTGCCATGCATATTTGAAGTCCTCAGGAATTCCACGGTTTGTACCAACATAGAAGCGGGGAATCCTAACTTCTTTGTCGCCATCATCTCTATAACCAATTGAATCAGGCAATGCAACGCAACGGTGCATGGTTTTGAGTTTTCGAACTTACAATGGACCTGCCTCGATAAGTAGAACAGTCCCTATAATGCAGTAAGTCTGGTGGCCCTTGGATACGGTGAAACATGACGTACTAGTGCCATCCTCGGACAATCTGCTGGCGAGGGTCATCCCACCGGTGCCGCCACCAACGACGACATAATCGTAAGTATCGAGGACGTCGGTAGTGGAAACGAATAAAGGCAGCGCCGAAACGGCCCTGTGAGCCAGAGCGAACAGAATTGGAACAAACGACCACTTCATTTTCTTCCCAGTGAATAAAGTTGAGATGGTAAACAAAGCTTGCTTGGCCGGTAGAAACAACGGGGTACTTGAGCAGAGCTTGCTTTATGTCCTGGCTCTCGCAGACCGTTGAAACCCAAGCAGACACTAAAGCCCAATTACTTCCCCTCCCAGGTGCGTCCGAGTGCAGTACAGCGAGGGGTTCAACATGTCGAGGTCAGAATTTGGAAGAAAATTGAATGCGATGCTGCTCGATTTACTAACTTCAATTTTTGCAAGTACCTCTTTCACCCCGGACACAATTAAGAAGTGTTTGTAGCTACCAACAGGATTGTTTGGGAACAAGAGATTAATATTGGCCGAGTTCCGGTTAACGTTACTCTGCATCTGCAGTCATGCTTGCTGATGCAGTTCAGCAAGCATCCTGCAGTACTATTCCACTCCTGGCCATTGAATGCCTGAACATAGTAGAGCGATCAATGTTTCCTTGCTTGGCGGGCGATGCGCTCATGCATATGTCTCGCGAGGATCGTTCCTAGAGTCAGTTTAGCCTGGAGAGCAGGAGTCAAACCCCTCATGTTGTAATTTGATGCCAAGAATGCTGTCGCAATCATGTGAAGTCTGGTCAATTGGACTGCAGTCACTCTTAGACTGCAATCACTCTTGGACTATGGTTACTTTTAGACTATAATCACTCTTAGACTACAGTCACTCTTGGACTATGGTTACTTTTAGACTATAATCACTCTTAGACTACAGTCACTCTTGGACTGCAGTCGCTCTTGGACCACTTCTTGTGAAGGTTCTAATAAGTTGGTCTACAATGCAGAAGTACAAGATCACAGTGGCGTGGAGGTCGTGGCAAAGCACCTTTGCAATCTCGTTTCTCTTGAGGGAAAATGAATTTTCGGCAGAGAAGTGACCACTGAGATGCTCCAGGAAGTGCAGGAAAAGTTTATGACCAGATTTTATTTCAAGAGAAATATCTCAGTCACTATGGGAGAGTGGTTAATCCGTTGCCCTGCTATTACCAGAATATAGGGAAGGCAATACCTTCGGGTGCGCAGGTTCGAATCCTGTTGGTGACGATTCGCGTTTCTTTTTGTTCTTCTGATCCCTGACTAAGGTCATGAAAGTAAAAGGCGCGAAAATGTACCTTTGCATTAATCTTTTTCAGGCACAAATTCAAAAAGCAGTTATTATTAAACTTATACATTGTGCTACTTGTGTTCTGGGTGGCACCATTACTTCAACCAACTCCATTAGGTACCTAGGTAGCAAGACTGCTAATGACCGGAGGGCTTAAGCAGGGAAGGTAGTCTGGTTAGGCTGTAAGATAAGCTACTAAAATGAACATACATAATAAGTTCTATAAGTATTTAGATCTATGTTAAAATGTCTGAAATGTTCTAATATAAACAGAAAAGGAAAGCAAATCTTG
>JACBFG010000014.1:385014-417288 GCA_013435955.1 Diaporthe sp. HANT25 | reverse complement strand
TTTTTTTTTTTTTTTTTTTTTTTTTTTTTTTTTTTTTTTTTTTCTCTTGTTTTAAAAAAAAAAGAGCAAAAAGGTTTAGACAGAAAAAGAATGCGACACCTCAGGGATTCGAACCCTGGCTCCCGAGGGAAATGGCTTAGCACTTTTTGTTCGTGTTAGTGAGAGTTCAATCGGCATGGTTCTTTTTTTTTTTTTGGAGACTTACGGCCATCGCGTTAACCACTCCGCCAAAGTGCCTCTGCTTCGATGTACTTTAGTCCAACACGCATCCCCATAAACCCAGCTTGCATGATTGTCCACTAATGCATTTGATCATTTTTGTTAGAACCAGGGGACTAGTCACCTATCTACCCCAATACCAGTCACAAACATCAGAGTACCCCATACATAAATCTTGTTACTTCAGCAATCAATCCCCGTTTTCAATTAGCAGGCCTTCTTGGGAAGACCAATCACGCATCTTCCAGCATTGAGTGCTACTCCGGTATAGTACCGTGAACCAGAAAACCCCTCAGCAACTGAATTGCAGCTTCGGATGCAGCTATGAGATGTGCAACCCTGATACTTGATGGATTCATTCTCCCTGATATCTTTGATGGAGTAACATTGATATTCAGCAAGCCATTGTGCAGGCAATTTCTCACCTTACATCTGTACCGACCAGGAATTAGACCTTCACATTCGTGTCAGCATAAGTCCTTGCAGAGCTTTGAAAGAGAGGACTTCATTGTATGTTTGTGGCCATTCATTGCTGGATTCAAATTGCTGCTTGATATTTTTGTGCTGTATAGGCTTCAACACATAGAGCCAGCAATATCACTGATGAGGTCAAGAGCAAAGTATGACGAATGAGTAAGCATTTGTCAAGAGCTTCAATTTGAGCCGTGCTTTCCAGTAGCCTGGTCACAAATTACTGGAGACGGACTTCGGGACCAAACAATTACCTAAGGCTGGCCATTACCCTGTGCTACATACAGACAGAAGACGGTGTGGACCGCCGGGGTTCTTCCAAGATCGTCCGAGCCAACAAGGTACACGAACCAAGACGCCAAGAGGTGAATCCCGTGGGCTCCCGAATAAATACCAGTTAGAAGCTACATAACCGAGAATGCCAAGCACTCTCACCCCCGCAATCTACGACAAAATTCGTATATCTGTCTTGCTGCAGTCTATGACAGGTCTCGGTCAGATTCGTCGGAATAGCACCGGCTTCCACCACGATGAATCTCCCATCGAAGACTGACGAAGCTGTCTTAGAGGGCTCGACACCGAATCAGGACTTGGCATGCACGCGAGGCGATATGACAACTCGCCAGGACCTAAACAGCGCTATCAACTCCAAAGAAGCAGGAGGGTATGACAACAAGGTATATGACTGCCTATATCAGGGACATAAGGAGACAGTGCTCCCGGGCAATACGACCATGCGTAAGTCATTCACGAACATGAATCATCTCTTATTACTGAAACTGATCTGTTCTCCTACCAGCACTCACCTCGTCCTCAAAAATTACTAATCGGGATGACGGTCGAGGAGGTCCCATGCGTTGTTTCAATTCCTCTCAGGACGCCTCATCTTCGGGGTCGTGGGTAACATGGAACCGGATCATTTGGCTCTTGTCCGTCCTAGTCTGTTCCGTTGCTCTCTCGAGCGCGAGGGACTTCCTTTCACTTGATGCACAAAAGAGCGGTATGTTCACCAGTGATCTCCTTCACCAAGTAAGCAAAATTTCCCACTGACAACCTGCTCGCACCATAACAGCCCGAGAACGATCGACCCGAGAGTCCACGATCACTGTTCAGAGGCGTTCAACCTGTCCTGCCAACAATGGTGTTGACGAAAGTGTTTACAACACGCCTTTGCATGTTGGAGCCTTATTCATCATCCTTGCCGTCTCGACCACGGCCTGCGCGTTCCCAATATTAGCCATGAGCTTCCCGGGTCTGCGTATCCCTGCGCCCTTCTTCTTCGCGATCCGGCATTTCGGCACCGGCGTGCTCATCGCAACCGCTTTCGTCCATTTGCTACCCACAGCCTTTACCCTCCTCGGAAACACGTGCCTCCCTGATTTCTGGACAGACAAGTATACTGCAATGCCTGGTGCCATGGCCTTAGCGGCTATCTTCATGCTGATGCTCATCGAGATGATATTCCACCCTTCTCGTCATCGTCGGCAGCCGGAAGCTAGTCCTGATGGTGTTCGTGGTCCTTCGATAGCCCCTGCCGAAACGATCCCTCCCAGGATCATGGGCCCTATTGCTGGCAGGTCAGCAAGCATTGGTCGGAGCTTGTCGCAAATCGATCGCCAGGACGAGGAACGACAGACCACCGAGGAGCAGAAGCAAATAGAGGAAAAGAGAAGAAGGGATATGATGCAGTGCGTCATGTTAGAAGCTGGAATTCTGTTTCACAGTATCTTCATTGGCATGGCCTTGAGTGTTTCCATCAACAATGAGTTCGTCGTGCTGCTGATTGCCATCGCGTTCCACCGTAAGTACATTGCTATCGATCACGAGCTCGATGAACAACTCAAGGCAAGATTTCTCATACTAACAATGCGCCAAATCAACAGAAACATTCGAAGGCTTAGCTCTTGGATCTCGAATTGCTGATATCGACTGGCCCGAAAAAGCGTGGAAGCCATGGCTAATGGCATTAGCATATGGCTGCACGTACGTCTCCTATTGCCCAACGATTCTTCTACCTCGTTTCGGTCCTATAACAATATGCTAACAATTGGTTCGGTGCAGGACACCTTTCGGTCAAGCGATCGGTCTCGCAACCCATTCGTTTTATAGCCAGGATTCCGAGGTTGGACTTCTCGTTGTCGGCTCAATGAATGCAATCTCAGCGGGGCTGCTCACGTTCCAGTCTCTTGTCGAGCTCTTATCCGAGGACTTCCTCAGCGATAATAGCTGGGAGGTTCTTCGTGGTCGACGTCGGGTTTACGCTTGCTTGCATGTCTTCATCGGTGCGTTCCTCATGAGTCTTGTGGGCGCTTGGGCGTAAAGGTCAGAGAGAGTCGGTACCTCAACGCGAATGCATTTCGGCAGAGCGGCAATCCGTCGTCGTGCAGAGTGGGTCCACTCACAATTGAACACACAAGGTTCTATTGGCGGGCCCCAATCAGTGTCTACACTGCATGTTATCAAGCTGCAAGCATCAGTATATCCTTTGGTGTTGACCTCGTATTCATTAAACCCGTGAAATCCTGTTGCTACCTTCCAAAATTGGACTTAGATTGATATCTCAGAACTATATTTCGGAACTATAAGCAAGTCATTCATTCCACTCCCACGATTCGCCAAGCCCAACCAAATCACAACCGCGTTAATTGACACATCCACTGCGGGCAAGGCTCTCACTCTCCGCCTCCCCGATCTATACAAGCTCCCCAAGCTCACTGGTTGCCATGCTCAAAACACTCTCGCTGCTACCGCCAATCTGGGCAGGCCTCACTGCCGCAGCCAGCCACCCGTCAACTGATGCTTCAAGCTTCCAAGATAGATTTCACTACTTTGAGAATGCAAGGGCAGCAGCTGGGCAAGGACATGCGGCGTTCGTTAACCGCGCCTCCAACACGCCGCGGTCAGCATCCTACCTCACAAACAAGACAATGCCTTTCGCCGTAAATGGCACAGGAGTGCCGCTTGTCGACTGGGACATTGGCGAGTCTTACGCAGGGCTCCTGCCGATCTCACAAAATGCCAGCGAGACGCACAAACTCTTCTTCTGGTTCTTCCCTTCCGAGAACCCCGCTGCCACCGATGAGATCGCAGTCTGGTTTACCGGAGGGCCAGGCTGCTCGTCGATGTTGGGCCTGCTGCAGGAGAATGGGCCTATCCTCTGGCAGTCTGGGACGTTCGGCCCGACCAAGAACCCCTATGCCTGGAACAAGCTCACCAACTTTGTGTGGATTGACCAGCCTAGCAATACCGGCTATTCAGTCGGTGAACCGGACATATTGAACGAGGATGATCTAGTGCGAGAGTTCAAAGGATTCTGGAAGAACTTTGTGGACACTTTTGACCTTCATCAGCGAAAGGTTTATTTGGTGAGTGGATTGACGCCTACGTCGAACACCCATCCTGTCTGCGACTAACTAAACATACTAGACGGGTGAATCCTACGCTGGATTCTATGTCCCCTACATCAGCGACGGATTTCTTAAAGAGAACGACACAGAATATTTCAACATCAAGGGAATTGCCATCAACGACCCATTAATCGGCAACGCTCAGTTCCAGCAAGAAATGATCCTCCCGGACTTCATCGAATACTGGAACAACGTTCTGGGCCTAAATGACACCTTCATGTCGACGCTCCGTTCCCAGAAACAGCAGTGCGGCTACGCCGACTACCTAAACAAACACCTCGCCTTCCCGCCCCCGCCTCGACCATGGGATGCAGTCCCGTCAGACTGCGGTGTCTACTTCGACTTCATCGACGCCGTCCTACAAGTCAATCCGTGCTTCAACGTGTATCACATAACGGACATGTGCCCCTTCCCCTATCAGCCTCTCGGCGTCATCAACGGCGGCGACTATGTCCCTCCCTCGGCCCCAGAGACCTACTTCAACCGCGCGGACGTCAAGGCGGCCCTCAACGTCCCCGACGCGGCATACTGGTGGGCCTGCTCACTGAGCGGCGGGTTCCGCGGCGACGACCGGTCGCCGGGGCCAGGCGTCGACGACACGCTCACGCGGGTGATCGACGGCCTCAACAACACTATCATCGGCTCCGGAGCCCTGGACTTCATACTGCCGACGAACGGGACGCTGCTGGTGCTCCAGAACATCACGTGGAACGGCGCCCAGGGCTTCCAGGAGAAGCCCTCGGCGCCGTTCTTTGTGCCTTATCACGCCGAACAGAACAGGGGCGCGATGGCCGGGGCAGGGAGTCTGGGCGTCTGGGGTTCCGAGCGAGGCGTGACTTTCTATGAGGTGCAGCTGGCTGGTCATGAGCTTCCGGGTTATTCTGCGGGAAGTGGTTATCGCGTCCTCGAGTTACTTCTCGGACGCATCAAAGACTTTAGTGACCCGACCCCTTTGGCTCTCTGAAGAAGATAGGAGCGTGTTAACTGTATTAGAAAAGGAGAGAACAGAACTCAATTTCTATATGCAAGAAAGGAGACAATAGTCTCGGCCCGTTTTTGCTCAACAGCTTCCGAGGAGTCCTATCTGGCCCCTCAGACACCAGGCTTATATCCCCAGAGGTAGAGCCTCTGGGAGATCTTCCCCGCGTCATACTTATCCGGGATGGACTTAAGCGTCTGGAATTCCGCCTCTCCGTAGCTCCTAATGACATCAAAATTCTGCGCAGCGTTATTTAGCCACTGGTTTGGCGTCAAAGCATATTGCTTGTGAGCCATTTCCGTAATCTGAGTACGAACTCCTCATCCGCTTGAAGTCCCGGTGCGTTGTCGGCGACGTTGGCCTAGTTGATCCTCAGATTGATGGCTAGAGATGGCTGGTTAGCACGAGCCTCAGGTAGTCCGCCTCCATGGCTGCTACTAGTAGAAGAAACACTTAATTACAGTTCTGATATACTTGTTGCCAGCCGCCTAGATTACCACCCTTCATATCCGACTCGCGCACTGAGAAAGAAATCGGATATTAGCACCTGCAAAAACGGAGGGTACACCGGTACCTATGCCAATAACAATCTGCACACCCACCACACACCCATAGCCAATTCGTTTACTCATACAAGTGTAGGCTAGGTGTATTGGGTCTTGGCATCTAGGTACCTATTAGGTCTGGGTGTGTTAGGTTTGGGTGTGTTAGGTCTGGGTGTGTTAGGTCTGGGTGTGTTGGATCTCTGGGTGTTAGATCTGGGTGTGTTAGGTGAGGGTGGGGTGTTAAGTCTGGGTCTGGCTGTGTGCGTGGGCCTGGGTGTGTGTAAGTGTGTGTGGTGGGTATGTGCATTGGCTGTGGGCAAGCAAGTCATGTAAGGGTGTACCATCCAATTTTGCGGGTGCGAATATCCAATTTCTTTAATTTTGGCGGGCATTAGTCTTCCTTATGCCAGTCGTCTTCCGGAAAGTCATCCTCAGGAAAGTCATCCTCAGGAAAGGTATCCTGGAACACTGGTTCCTCGGCTGTTACCGGACAATGACTACCAGTGTATTGATGTTGGCATGGAATGCTGACTCGTGTATTGGCTGTGTTTCGGTATTATTCGTAGCGGTAGATCGACTCGATGACCCAATGCTGCACGCAAATCTCCAAGCCAATTGTTCCGAACTGCTGCCACCCTTCGTTCGGGCCCTCGAATGGAAGGATATGCCGTTGTCCAGTCCTCGTCATCAGCAGCTTGACGACGACATTCACGGATGAAGACTCGGAAGGCCTCCAGTGTGAGATAAGGGTTTTCCCATGATGATCCAGAGGTCACTCTCATCGTGATTGGGATGTTGTCGTTGTATGTCACCTTAGGCAGGGTATTTTCTTGTAACATTTTATTGAGCGTGTCCACTGCGGTCTTATGTAGAAGCTTCTCGGCTTCGCCATTCCTTGTGGCTCCGAAACTTAAGACGGTTCGATCCGGCAGTTTCATCCGGAGAATCACGAATCCCACCTGGTTTGGGACGCCTTCAGCCTTGAAGATCGTGGGCATGAACAAGGATCGAGCGTAGGCTTGCTGTTCGGAATCCGGCAGTTGTGATGATGCGTTTTCTGCGAGATATCCATGAGGCGCAAAAATATGATCAGCAAACTCGCCTCCGATTATGAGGCGGATACCCGTGGCCATTCCACGGAGACCAGGTCGATTGATTGGATTTGCACACATGGATCGCTCCCAGTCGTACACGTCAGCAACGTGTTTCAAAAAGGATCTCCCGCAACCTCCGAATATACCGGTCTGTGAATGTCCAAAAGCTGGACCAGGGCGCAAATGCTTGGAATGGCGTTCTGCTACATCTTCACTGACGCCGATGTTCAGAGGACGGCTGCTCAGTTCCTGTGGGTCAGGATCGGTGAGCGGAGCCTTTCTTGGCCGAGCAGTAACATTTTGCGGTAGTCGATTGCTTCGGGGCTGAAGCATAGAGCGCATCGACTCCATATCTACCGCTGTGTAAGGCTATATCAATTAGACAATTTATGTGTACGATGGATTGAGGGCATACGAACACAAGGCTGTGGCAGTAGAGCGGAAAATCCACCGGGCCATTCTGTCAACACTTGATTATTCATGATGATCAGTTTCACTACTTTGTTTTTCTGCAAAACTAAATGGGATGCATAAGGTATTGAAACATGCGAAGTCTTGAATATGGAACTCGCTGAAGTAGGCAAGGAGTGGAAGAACAACCAAGGAGGATAAAAATCAGCAACCAGTTTGTTTGGTTAGCATATTCAGAGTGACTTTGAGATTTCAATGACTGGACATTCAACGACAGACATCAGGTACATACGGAGCAAACTTGAGCAAACTTGAGCAAACTTTGAGCAAATTTCCTGGGAGCGAGTGATGAGGACTCGCACATGACCTGGTCCGATCTTCAGGCTAGGTGATATTTACTGATTCACAGTGGCTGTGACAACGACCTTTGACAGCACATGACCAGATCGGTCCTGATCCGATCTCCAGGCTAGGTGATATTTACTGATTCACAGTGGTTGTGACAACGACCTTTGACAGCACATGACCTGATCGGCCCTGATCCGATCTTCAGGCTAGGTGACATTGACTTATTCACAACCATTTCTGCCAATTTCTGAGTGGCTGTGACAAGGAACTTCCTGATCCGATCTTCAGGCTAGGTGACATTGACTTATTCACAGTGGTTGTGACAAGGACTCCTTCAACGGTGACAGCTGAGAAAAAGACAGAGACAGACCTGCCAGCGCAGGTATAAATACCACCCAATTTCCAGCTCTTCAGGTTGTTGAGGACCACTCCATCCCCATCAACATTCAAATCAGCATTCAAATCAACATCAATAACATCACTTCAATCCATCATCAACAACAAAACAAACCTCGAATTTCAAATCAATTTCGAAATCAACATCAATAACATCACCACAAATCATCATCACAAGAAGAGACATCAACACTCAAATCAATCTCCCCACCAATCTCTGGACATTTTACATATTCTCCATCTCAAATTCAGACATGGCTTCATATACTGTTCAACCTTCGGCAGAGGCATGCTTCATCTCTAACATGCCATGTCAGCCTCCCCCCATTCCCTCTACGATTATTACATAAACAAAAAGGGAAAACAAATCTTGCAGTCATTGTGTATACCCAAATTGCATACCAAAATCGCATACACAGATTACACACCTGAATTAGAAACCTATTTTTGGCCTTCTATTAGGTATGTACATTGGGTGTGTGAGTTGGGTATCCGAATGAAAAGGGTCACAGAGTTCCAAGAAAGACTGACAAGAACTCCAAGCAAGGTGTCATTGTACATCTGCAATCTCAATTTTGCTCTGTTAACCCTGTTGAATGATCAAAATAGATCAAATTGTCGATTAAACATCATTGAAGGAAACCAAAACTGAGGGCCGGCTAAACCCCCTCCGCGGAACCTAGATGACCGGGAAAGCCGGTCCAAGCCAAACCTCGGAACCGGAATACCCGGCGTTAACATCAGCATTAGCCGCGTATGTTCGGCATTTCTGTGCAATGCTACCACTCTGGGATAGCCGGGACACACAACAGATGAATGGCTCGATTGTAATTGAAAAAGGACATCCGTATATGTTCAAGAGTCACAGACAGATCCCGCGCGAATAACATCAGACTTTTCGTCCCAAACAGAACATTGAGTACAGGTCTCAGACAAGATGGCGGTATCCAACGGCCCCGCAACGACGGAGCACGTGAACGGCGACGCAACTCAACAGAAGTCACCGATTAAGTTGGACATTATCGTAGTGGGGGCAGGTATCAGTGGCCTCGCCAGTGCGATATCGTCAGCATTGTCCGGGCATAATGTGACGGTGTTTGAATCAGCAAAGGAGCTCCTCGAGGTCAGTTAGATCAAACGGATCTCCACCCTCCCACCGCAGGACTATCGTGAGCTCATGAGGGTATTCAGATTGGCGCCGGGCTGCAAGTGACTCCCAACTCTACCCGCATCCTCCAGCGATGGGGCCTATCAGGCCGCCTCTGGAGAGAAGCCGCGGAGCCCACTGCCCTGACGGTGCACCGGTACACCGGCAAGGTCCTCGCGCACGAGGACAACTTCCACAAGAACATCCGGAGGAAGTACCAAGCGCCCTTCCTGGACATGCACCGCGTGGACCTGCAGCTCTCGCTCTACGACAAGGCCAAGGAGCTGGGGATCGGGTTCCAGCTCGGGGAGAAGGTCGACTCGATCGACTTCGAGCAGGGCGAGATCGTGACCGAGGCCGGCACCAAGGCCAGGGCCGACATCATCGTCGCGGCGGACGGCCTGTGGTCAAAGTGCCAGACGTGCTTCCTGGGGAAACAGGTACCCCCGCTGCCGACGGGCGACCTGGCGTACCGCGTCGTGCTGGACCTGGCGCAGGTGGAGAACGACCCGGAGCTGAGCGCGTGGGTGAGCAACCCGACGGTGCACTTCTGGATCGGCCCCGGCACGCACGTGGTGGGCTACTCGATGCGGGCGGGCAAGATGTACAACCTCGTGTTGCTCTCCCCTGACGACCTGCCCGAGGGCGTGAGTCGCAAGCCTGGCAACCTGGAGGAGATGAAGGCCTATTTTGCCGAGTGGGACCCCATCTTGAGACGGTTCCTCGATAAAGTCGACAGTGTGGAGAAGTGGAGGTTAATGCACAGTATGTATCTGCTCTGTCGCCGTCCCAATGAAAACAGGGGCAAAGCGCTAACGTTGTGATTTAGGGGAAGAGTTGCCATCTTGGGTCAACGACAAGTCAAATTTGGTGTTTGTGTAAGTACTCTGTGACGAAATGCTTGTGAATTTCAGAGCTCAGGCTGATTTTCATCATCAATAGTGGCGACTCGTGCCATCCAATGCTTCCATACCTCGCTCAGGGGGCAAACTCTGCAGTGGAGGATGGAGCTGTCTTAGGTCAACTGCTGGGGCATGTGAAGACTAAGGATCAAATCCCTCAAGCACTTCGATTGTATGAGAGACTGAGGAAGGCAAGAGGAGAAGCCATCGTCAGGGAAACGTTCAAACAGGTGAGTTACGCCACGAAGATCTTGACTTTTTGGAATGGCATTGACAGTTCTTTACAGCGACATGACTTCCACATGCTAGACGGCCCAGAGCAGGAGGCTCGTGATTCTTTGTTTCTGTCCTCTTTGGGCAAGGAGTTGAAAGGGCCGTTCCCAAGCAGATGGACATGCCCAGAAGTTCAGCCATGGCTGTATGGTTACGACGCCTTCAAGGAAGTGGAAGATGCTGTCAAGCAGGAGCCTTTTCTTTGAGATGGTCTTCAACTTTCCGGATCCTCTGATTTCGGCGAATAGGGGTTGATAAATGTGTACATTTTATAGGGATTCTGCTTTTGCTCTGGACTGCATTAGAATACATTGTGGTTGGACAAAACTTGCGGTAATACACAGAGTAATTGACAAATTTGGGAGCAAAAGCCCAGAACAATTTGGATCAGATATTGTCTTAGCCGGGGCACATTCCTAGGCAAATCATATACCCAAGAAGAAGTCTCATGGGCCATAAACCCTCAATGCCAGAACTTAGGGACTGTCCTACTGGGAGGGTAGGTCATTATCATCAAGACTGCGCCCGCAAAAGAATGAGGTGATGAAATTCTATTGATGGCCAATGTCTAGAGGTCTTCTGCAACTACTCCAACTTGACCCAAGACATCCTGAAGTTTACTAATTTCATACTCGGCTGACTTTTCTGGCAACACAACAGTTGGGCAATCAGAGCCCGCCAGCCTGACCACCTCCTCGAGTCCAGGCCCGTTCGTAAATGTGATTGCCCTGACGTACCGGCTTCCAAAGTCCAGCACAAAAGCCTTCCCAGCCGGCACCAAAAGCGTCTGCCCTTCCCTCACCTCATTCCACTTGTCCGAGCCCTCTTCCTTCAGCTTCACCTTCAGGATCCCCTCCTGCACGGTAAAACAGTGGTGCACATTCTTGAAGGTCAGCCACTGCCGCGCGAACGCAGACGAGCCATACTGGTTCGAAGACTCGATACTAGAGATGGCAAACTTGCCGCTGCACTGCGAAGCAAAGATGAAAGGCCGGGACAGGACGCCACCGAGGATCTGTCTGGGTCCGGTGTTGGCGCGGAGGAAGTACGGCTTTAGTGGATCTGCGAGCACGTTCTCGTCGTCCTGCCACTCGCCGACCTCAGGGGGCTTGTAGTCCCGCACGAAATTGACGTCGAACCGGTCCTTGGCGGCCATGACCTTTGGGATGAGCAGGCTCTTGAGGTCGCGGTCGTCCGACTCGGGCACGATGACGCCCTCGTACGTCTCGCCCACGTACCGGAAGAAGTCGACCCAGTCGCCCGGGGCGATGAGACCCAGTGTCTCGGTGTGCGGGCCGATCAGCTCCGGGTTGTGTATGACTGTCGGGGGGATGTAGGCGAAATCGCCCGGGCCCATGATCCTGCACTTGTCCCCGTTATACAGCTTGAGGAAACCTTTTGTCACCAGGAAGACATCGTGGGCCTCGGCGTGCCAGTGGAAGCCGGGCGCATCCGAGAGCACGGCACCGCTTGTGAAGACGGCGATTCCTCCGCTGGTCTGCTTCGACGAAGCAAGGATCCTGAAGACGCCCTTGCTCCCGGGGATACTGATGCGCTCGCCCTCGAGTTGATCGATGATATACGCGGCGTTGGAGTCGGGCGGCGTTGCTTGGATTGGGATGCTCATTTTGCTTGCGGTCACTTAGGTACAAGCTGCCCTTGATATGAAGAATTGATTTGAGGATACTGAATACTACGTTGCTGGTGATGCATCTTGAGCAATAGCCTACCAATCCGCCTGAGACTGCTCATCCTTTATGATCGTCTGGCCCGAATGGGGCCGAGCACGCGGCCCCTCCTGGGGTGGTGGTCAAGGTAGTCCGGCAAATCCGAAAGCTACTTCAAGGGTCCGCTTGGGGCATTCTGAGATCATTGACAGTGACGGCCCCACATCCGAACGCGGGCGGGAACACGCGTTCGGATATAGGGCCACAATGTCTTTGCGTCCCTGCAGTAGGTACCAAGAGTTTTAGCAGATAATTCTGGACATTTGTTATGTTGATGCTGTGTGTCGCGTGTTCAACGGCTAAGATCAACATTCCAGACCAAGGACATGCACACGTGGTAAGGCAAAGTTTCCGGCTTGCCCTATGCGTGAATTCCTGTACTTCTCATATACATTGACGTCAGTATATGTCAAATAAGACATGTTTTTTCAGTGAATAGACTATGTCTTTACCATCGCTCATCCATCTATACACTCAGTCTAGGAGTAGAAGTGTGTGGCTGCCGCAGCTCCAGCTAAACCTGGCATATAGTACTCCAACGATGTCCAGCCTTACAAATACAAATACGAGGAGACCAGCTAACTGACTTGCCCAATGCATAACAATATCGAGTCTTGGGTGGCATTGGTCGCTAAAACAAGCACACACCCCCTAGACCCGTCTCCACAAGGTTTGCTGGGCCCGTGGTGCTGGGGGGTGCAGCCCCCCGGTTTCTGCGGGGAACCGGCATTGGTGGGCTCCGTCCACGTTCCATCCCCTTTTGAGCCTCAGGACGGGACAAAGTCAACGTCAGACCGTCCGCCGTTGTTCAATGTCTCACAGCAGCGCCCTATTGGACGACGACCTTGCTTTTTTTCATCATCACCGGGAAACTCTATGGCCAGGGCGTTGAGTGAAGCATCACCACCACTATGGAGTCCACCGGCTCGACGACGGCTCACGCTCAGAACTCGGGCCACAAGGTTCGCCGCCCGAGGGCCGCCAGGGCGTGCAATCTCTGCAGGCTGAAGAAGAACAAGTGCGACGAGCTGTACCCTTGCACGTACTGCAGAAGTAAGCCTAGCAACGTGCATGAGCGTGACGAGATGTGCAGGAAGCTGACGGATAGTACCAGACCGCAATGTGGAGTGTGTCTACCAAGGACAGGACTCATCGAGGAGGCGATACACGCCCGAGTACGCCCGCCCATCTCACTCACAAGCCGTTGCTTGATGCGCGTCAATACTGACCGTCCCACTCCCAGATATGTCAGGGGCCTGGAGCAGCAGGTGGAGCAGCTCTCAGCCCAGCTAGAAGCGCAGGCAGCAGGCAGCGCGTCCTCGGTCAAGTCGGGCTTCTCCGCCCACAACCAGTATGCTAACCACGGGGCCCCGCCGTCCGGCTCGCCCGGAACGAGCACGGGGCTGTCTGCCACGCCGCCCACTACCACCACCACCACGGCACGGGCCCGCCAGAGGGGCGGCCAGGAGGTCACGGCCATCAACAGCCACACCAGGAACGTCGAGTTCTACGGCAGCTCGTCGTCGGTCGCGCTGCTCTCCCAGGTCCAGCGGGGCGGCGAGCGCTCGCCGGCGTCGTCCGAGGCCGGCGGCGGCGCGGCAGAGCACTCCGAGTCGGACGCGGTGGCCGCCGCCCTGCTGTCGAATTTGCACAACCCGGCCTTCTCGCCGCCTTCGCTCGACGCCCCGGACAAGGGTGGTCCCGGGGCCGGCGGCAGCGGTGGGGGCACGACGGTGCTGACCGTCGCGGAGGCGCAGCTCTCGGCCATGGAACCAGCGTACTATCGGCAGTGCAGCGTGTTTCTGCACAACTTCTTCTCGACTATGCACTACATCCACCCGATGATTGACAAGACCTCCTTCCTCGAGAGGTGCGAGGTGCTGTGGTCCGGCGACAAGGAGGCCATGAGGCAGCACGCGAGCTTTGTCCCGCTGTACTTCAGCATCCTATCCATCGGGGCACTGGTGGGCTACAGGGACATTGAGCCCGTCGGCGGGGTCAGCAACCAGAAGTGGAGCAGGCGCTTCTTCAACGAGGCGAGGGCGAGATTCAAGGAGCTCGAGCTGGCTACCGACCTAGAGATGGTGCAGACGTTTTTCTTCATGGCAAAAGTCTGCCAGAACGAGCTGAATGCCCATTGGTCTTACTTTTACATCGGCATGGCTGTGCGTACCGCACTGGCAGTGGGTATCAATCGCGAGCCAGGCCCAAACTGCAAGAGAAGCCCTGCCCAACTCCGAGCAGAGGCCAGAACTTGGTGGGGCATATACTCCCTGGAAGAAGAGCTGTCCTTCGCAATGGGCCGCCCAAGCGGGCTCGGCTCCGAAGAGTACCACAACCGGAACTTCCCCCTGACCGAGTTCACCCCGGGCTTCGACCCGGGCTCACCGCTCCTGGACCCGCCGCACTGCGCCATCATCGAGCACATGGTGCACTTCTCGCGGCTGATCCGGCAGGTGTGCATCGACATCTACCTCCCGCAGAACTCGGCCGCGAGGACGGTCGAGCTGGCCCAGCACCTCGACCAGCGCTTCGACGGCTGGCTGGCCCACCTGCCGGAGCCGATCCGGCCTAGACTCGAGTCGGACCGGTCGTCCAAGATTGGCAGCCACAAGGAAGCCATGTGGATGAAGAGGCAGAAGCTTGTGTTGAACATGCGTAGGTGGCACTTTTTCCAGCCGTTAGGTTAGCCATATTGCGGGGTCGAGACTAATGAGACGGTGACTACACGTGCAGGATATCTCAACCTCCGGATATTATTATTCGGGTCCATTCTCCTGACTTCAACGCCTGCCGAGAGGTCCTCAGTGCCGGGGTCGTATGAATGTGTCCAGAAGTGCCTGGACTCGGCCAAGAGGACCATCGAGATCATCCACGAGACATATCACCACCAGGAATTCTTTCGCACATGGTCAGTCGCCCCCAAGCACCTGGATCAGAGCACCCCTGATGTTTCCCTAACTAACACACCGGTCACGCAAATAGGTTCTACAACACGACATACACCATATTCGCAACGTCCATCATCCTCGTGTACATCAACCAGGAGGCGTCCGAGGCCGAGATCGAGGCCCTCCTCAGGCTCGTGCACATGGCCATCGAGGTCCTCGAGACCATGGCGGACGAGTGCGTCGTCGCAGGCAAATCGGCCAAGCTGCTGCAGAAGGCCATGGAGAAGTCGTCCGCCGCCCGGCACGAGCGGAGCTCCGAGCGCCTCGCCGCCACGCTCATGTCCATGAACGGGGGAGGAGGGGACCCGCAGGTGCTGGATCCCAGTGCCGCCAGCGGTGCGGTTGGCAACGGCCATGCTGCCGTCGCAGGTGCTGGTGCTGCAACAGCGGATGATGGGTTCGCGGACCCCATGATTGCGATGCAGTGGCGCCACTGCTGGGCCCCTGTCAACCTGCTCGACAGCGAGGTCATGGATTTCGACTTTGGCATCCCGTTCATGGACTTTGACGAGAGGGCCATGACTGGGACCGAGCACTCTGGGTGAGCTCACGGCAGCCAAAAGTGATGGAAAGTGCATATGCGCCGTGAACTCGAGCCCTCCCCACTCGCCAACACCAACAGGTCCCCAACCCCGGACGACTCGCAGGCAGCAATAGGGCCCCTGTCCAATGAGACTGGCTCGACGAGCGAAGCACAACCCGCGGTCTTGCATTATAAAAGACGATTAATCCCTTCACTCGCTTCGTTTTCCATATCCGCAGCAATGATTTGACCTCTATCATAAGCTCTGTTTCCCGCCATGGGTCGCTATTGCGCCATATGCGGCGGGCCATTCTCGGGCATAAGCATCTCTCAACAGCCCCGAACAGCTGCCTTCCGGGAGAGGAGGGCGAAAGAGATGGAAAATCAGCGTCTGGGGACAGAGGGCGTGTGTGAAGGCGATCACAAGGCCGAGGATGCTGACGCCGAGCGCGACTCCGACGGAGGCTATGACGAGGACCACGTCTACGACCAGGACGTCGTCAGCGATGAGGATGTGGCGTGGACCAGGACGCTCCATGTTCTTGCGTCCAACCCCGATTCAGACGAAGACAACAAGTTAGCCTTCCGCGCCGTTGAAGCCGATCTTACAGTATCCCACTGACCCGTTTCGTACTCTGCAGGGCCTTTGTCAGCGGGCCGGGCACTCTCGTCAATTACGGGAGGGTCTCGGTCGAGCCCGGTGACGACCCAAACGCCGAGGGTGTCATTCTCGGCAGGCCGCTTTGCTACCGCAACCTTGATAACAGTCGTGACGCTGTTTTCCCGTTCCACTGGTGCTGTTACGAGATTCTGGCCAAGTGCCTCATCGGATCCCTTGACGATGGCAGCCTAGACAAAGACCTGCTGTACAGCATCATGAAGGAACTGTCGCCGCCCCTTGGCGGCAGGTGTCTGTCGCATATCGACTACGGCGATGCAGCCGACATGCAAGGCCCATGCTGGCAGACAGTGGCTGGCTACGAGTTCGTCGTGAGTCACCCTCTGAAAGTGCCCAGCGCGAACGACATTGTCTTGTCCATGTTCGCATCTGGTTCTTTTAAGCCAAGGCCCTCGTGCACTCATATCGGGAGCCGCGTTCGCAATGACCCTTTTGATAGAGTGCCATATGATATCATCTTCGGCATCTCTACCTTCATATCGGACGGAGAGCTGGTCAACCTGGCGAGGGCATCATGGCCCATCCACGCACTCCTGCGAAATAACAACAACTTCTGGTGGCAGCGCATGAGAACTTCCTCATTTCCTTGGTTTTTTGAGCTTCGGGAGCTTCTTGAAAAAGATCAGACACTCTTGGAGACTAATGACGCCCAACGCATTTTTCAATGGACAGAAAAAATGACTCGTCCTAAGAAGTGGCTGACAGGACCGCTCATGTGTGTCGCCAATCGCCGCCGCGTTTGGTCGGCATGCGAGCAAGTTGGGGGGAGATACTGGCCGCAGAAGGAAGAGAAAGACAACATCTTCGTGGGCGACGAGGAGAATCTAATTCGGAGGTACTCCCAATTTGTGCCCCTCGTCACAGTCTCGTACCCAGCAGTGATGAGGAGCACACCTGCGAGCGAGGTGTACTGGGTAAAATCATGGTCCGAGATCAGGTCCCAGACGAAGACGCTTGAAAGCTTCTGGGACCGTCATGGCTCACTCGTTGGCATCTCGTTGACGCCTGACGGTCAGGAGAGGCGGCTTGTCGGGCTCGATAGCTCGGATGATGGGATCGTAAGAGAATCCACGAGGCTCGGACCCGAGGAGTGGGTAAAGGGCTTGATTGTTCATATACCTGTTCTGACTCACTTTTGCTTGGAAAACATCCATTTGAACGATGTCCAGTTGATGACGAGCCCGAAAGGCCTCACGGTAAGTGCTATTCACCCCAACCGGTGGCAAGAGGAGATTTTTTTGGGGGGGGGGGGAGCCTGTGTGGAGACGTGGGAGTCGCTGTTGCTAAGATTGCGAGTTAGATCATCCTCGACTCCGGAAGAACTTCAATCATGGGCGACACATCACAAAGCCACATGCAACGGTCTTTGTTAGCCGTGCCAGGTTGGTGCATCACGGGCATGAAGGGTACAAAATTGGTGGCTTTGAGCAATTTGCCTCTGATGCAGCTCGGCCTCATACAAGCGCAGCACCCCGACGTCACCGACTACTCGGTGCCACCACCCCAAATCCCTCTTCCGCTCCCAACTCCACTCGGAGAGCTGTTGTGGGACGAGGACTACTCGCAAATACTGGGGCAAAGCATTCAGGAGCATCCCATGCTTCGACTGATTGGCAGCAGAAGTCAACATTGGACTAATGGTCACGTGGAAAAAGACCTGATATCCCGTGGTGCACTGATATGGGCCAAGGACGTGGGGGAGCATCAGTCGCTGAGACGGCTCACCGGCTGTATCATCTCCGGCGGCAAGGCAGATATCCAACATCTATGCGGTGTCAACGCGGAGTACGAGCCCGCGACAGACCTGACGCGGCGGGTAATAGGTGCTGAGAAGACAGGTACTGGGCCTGGCGGAAAGCACCCCGACCTGTTCGAGCCGTTCGATATCGACGGGCCGGGAGGCGAAGTGGTGACGGAGTTGGAAATCCCTGTGAAGGCCTATCCAAGAGCTCTCAAGGTATGCGCAAAGATCTGTTTTTGAGAAGTGACGTCTTTCGCCGGTGGACCAAGATCGATGACTAACGTCCACTTCAAAGATACACACCAACCGGAGGCGGACTTGCTCCTGGGGTGATGCGGACAAGGCAACATGGGACAGCATCAAGGCGCCATTTGGCGAGACACTTGTCGGGATCGTCGTGAAATTTGGGGGACTTGACCGCGGCATCGACGATGCTGACGAGGAGGGTCTGGGGCAATCCGGTATGAGCGTTGTGGCTGGCCTGTCGATGCGGCTTGGGACCTGATGCATCTATGTTCAGCGGACTGCTGTCGTAACAAGGAGATGTTGAGGTTCAATAGTGTGTCCAAGCCATTAGTGACTGGGACGGGAGGAGCCTGTTGAGTAAGTCACGACGCAGGTATAAATGTGTGTTGTGGCATCTCATGACAGTCAGCTATTTCCATGAAGAGCACGAAAAGCCAGTTCAGGGGTAAACGTAACGATTAATGAGAAAATGATGGAAACAGTGTATTGGTGCAGGGGATTGCGAAGTATCGCGAATCGTTAACCTAAGCGTACTTGAAGCAGACAGACCCCTGCCCATTGGGAAGGAGCTCCAAAGCTGCAGCTGCAGGTCCCGGATGGATGGTATGTGGGGGGCCTAAGGTGACCGGCTCGCAGCTCGTTGGGCTGATCCTTGTCCCTTGCGCTGGCGTGGGCTGATCGGATTGATAAACCAAGCAGCCAGAGTGCCGATAACGGGTAGCGGGTCATTGGAGCTGTGGGAGAACGGGCTCGACTGCTTTGACGGCAGCAACTTTGTCTTAGAATTCCTTCTCCCACCGGCCAACACGACCCAATTCTCTCTGTTGTGCTCTGTGCTCGTTCTCGAGAAGGCTCCGACTCGATTGAGCCATTCCTTCGAACCTCGAGATCCACCATTCACCCCTTCTCACGATGTCGACCTTTGGCGAGCACTTCAGGGTCACCACGTGCGTTCCCTACTGTAACCAGCGGGTATAAACGCATATACACTCGAGATTGACAATAATATCCCTCTTCTACAGCTATGGCGAGTCCCACTGCCGCTCCGTCGGCTGCATCGTCGACGGCTGCCCACCGGGCATTGCCCTGACCGAAGCCGACATCCAGCCGCAGATGACACGCCGCCGCCACGGCCAGTCGGCCATTACCACGCCGCGAAACGAGAAGGACCGTGTCGAGATCCAGTCGGGCACCGAGTTCGCCTGGGCACCCCAATTGGCCTACACATGACGAACGAGGACCAATGCCCCAAGGACTACGGCAACGCCACCATCGACAAGTACCCGCGCCCCTCGCACGCCGACAGGACATACCTCGAGAAGTACGGCGTCAAGGCCTCGTCCGGCGGCGGCAGGAGCAGCGCCCGCGAGATAATTGGCCTTGTCGCCGCCGGCGCCATCGCTGAGAAGTACCTGCGCCTGGCCTACGGCATCGAGGTCGTCGCCTTCGTCACCAGCGTCGGCGGCGTCCCCTCTACCCCCCGACCGCCGAGCACCCGAGCCCCAGCACGAACCCGGAGTACCTGCGCCTGCTGCAAAGCATCGACCGCGCCACCGTCGACAAGTTGCTGCCTGTGCGCTGCCCGGACGAGGAAGCCTCGCGCCGCATGGAGGACTGCATCGCCGAGTTCCGCGACCGCGCAGACGGCATCGGCGGCACCATCACCTGCGTTATCAGGAATTCGCCCACGGGTGTGGGCGAGCCGTGCTTTGACAAGATGGAGGCCCTCCTGGCCCACGCCATGCTGTGGACGGCGGGTAATCTATTATACAAGTCCTACAAGTTTGTTGCAAGACCGGTGTACTCGGCGTTCTGGAATGAAAGACGATCAAGACGAAAGACATCTTTACTTTTGGTTACATTGTGGCTAGTTTTCGATAATTTTCCGTCCGCGGTGCTAACGTCGGGACATTCATCCCAACTCACTCATCTCCTCACTGGCCAACACCACTCGGCGTTCCCGAGCTCAACGTCTTGTAGGCACCCGGCCCGTTCCCAACAGCCTCCTCCGCCCCCGTCCGCACAGGCACCTTGTCCTCCACAGGCGGTGGGTGCCGCCGCGCCGCAGACTCCCCGGCGCCCGAGCCCGTCTGCGGAACCTCGCCAGCCCGCACGGCCTCCGTCCCGGAGGCCGCCTCTCCCTCGCCGCCGCCAGCTTGCACGGGGTGCGACCCCAGCGGGAACGACCGCTCCGTGTCGGTCCCCAGCACGACGGCGACGCCCGTGCTGGGCGTCTGCGGGCCCGAGTCCACCCTCGCGAGCGACCCCGGCGGCGGCGGCCTCAGCGGCTTCTGTTGTTGCTGCTGCTGGCGCCACGCCTCGTCGGATTCCAATGCAGCCGCGTGCCCGAGAAGCTCGCCCTCGACTTGGGATTTGTCGTGCACCGCCTGTCTGCTGGCTGCCGCCTCGGGAGCCTCGCCTGCCTCGGCTATCGAGCTCTTTACCTGCCCTGGCACCTCCGGGATGACGTCCCGCGGGCTGGCTGTATTGGCTGTTGTTGTTGTCCCTCCGCCGAGAGCGGCTGGGGCCTGTTTGTGGGGAGAGGAGGTTAGTCGGGGTGGTCTTGTTCACTTAGGGAGGGGGGCTTTATTCTTACATTTGCCTGGGCTGTTCTAGCTGCTGCAGTCGCCGCGGGCACGGCTGAGTCTTTAGTGTAGACGGCTGCGTTCTTGGCCTACAAATTCATACGTCAGTTATATATGTTGCTGAGCATTCACACAAGGTACGTGACAGGTGGAGCCTCACCTGCTCAGAAGCAGCGCTCGCCGCCGGGCCAGCGTTCTCCGCCGCATAACCAGCGGCTTGCATGGCCTGGAAAAGAACAAGCAAAAGTCAGCTATCAGTCCGCCCTACAAGGCTATGCCAAGGGTCTGCCTACCTGCTCAGAAGCAGCGCTCACCACCGGCGCCGCGGCGTCTTTCACAGCAACCGCAGCATCCTTGGCAGCAATCGCGGCCGCCGTGGCCGCAGTGGCCGCTCCAGATCCCACAGCCTTCAGGTCCTCAGTGATATCAGGCGCATTGTCCGGCCCGAAGCCGTCACCATGAGCGACCGCCGGCCCGCTCGGCGGGTTCGCCGTGGAAGCCAACGAGCCGGGCTGTTTCTGTTGTGCGCTGCTCCCCCTGCCCGCAGCCGCCCCCGCTGCGTTCCCGAGGATCGAGTCGCCGTTGTTCTGGGAGCCCAGCCCCTGCGTTGTGCTGCTGGACGGCGTGGCCAGGGGGGTGGTAGCCTCGGACGGAAACGCGCCGGGGAGCTCTTTTGTTTTCTTCACGTCTTCGCCGCCTAGAGACATCTTGTACTGGGTATGTTGGATGAGATTGTGAATCTTTGGAGTATGTTTGCAATTTGGTGGTGATAATCCAAGGATGTAGGTATTGTATGTATATCCAGTTCAAATGCTGGAGGGCACCAGCAGAAAATCGTTACCGAAAGGCAGCTTATAACAACCTTGAATTGAAAAGCTGCGGATGTCCTCCCCATGGCCCGGCCTGCGTCATAGGCCCGCGGCACGGCACCTGAATCCCATCATGATGGGCGTCTACAAGTTTCACCAGCCCCCATGCATGCGACCGAACTCATTGTGACGTTGGTGGCATGGGAAATCTTGGCCCGTGCAGCCGTCTTGTGTTGATCCCCCGACGTCAGCGATACCCACTTTGCCAACAACCGCAACGGACGGCACACAGACTGTCTGAACAACAGTACGGGCTGCGTGGCTATGCCTGCAGCTGTCCTAACAGCAGCCCATCACAGGATTGGTCAATTGGGTTTTCTTCTGACGGGTTGGCATTGATAGATCCCACAGATGCTCGGTGTCCCGATCGGAAAGTCGGGCGAACAGGTGGAGTAAAGGCAGACCATCAACGCTGCAATTGAAATGGTATTCAGTACTGCGCGTAAATCTAATTCAATAGAACAACGGGAAGCAGGGAAAGACTTATGAAGTAGAGTATTTCCATCAGGGTAATTTCCCTGATAATTGCTGTATGGTTTACTATCTTGTGGTGAATGATGTGTTCCAGATCTAAAGCGAATGTGCTCGAGTTATGTATGACTCTCTAGCTCTGTTGAAGACAAAGATTGAATTGTATGTATAGAAGCGGATGCTCTTTACAGGAAATCGGAAATTCGCATCCGCAAAAACGGATGGTATACCGGTACAAAGCTTGCTCGTTAATATAGTTTTCACACCCACATGCACCATAAACACTTAACCAATTTATACCACTCCCTANGTCTGGGTATGTTAGGTCTAGGTGTGTTAGGTCTGGGTGTTTTGGGTGTGGGTGTCTGGGTGTATTAGGTTTGGGTGCCCAGGTATATTAGGTCTGTTATGTGTATTATCCAGCGTAGCTATGGGTGTGTGGTGGGTATATGAATTGGCCGCGGGTAAGCAAGTAATGCACGGGTGTACCATCCGTTTTTGTGAGAGCAAATATCCGATTTCCTTTACAAAATGTAGTCATGTTCATCTATCTACTCATAGGGGTATGAATGTGTGTATGTGCGCGCTTTCAAGTCCTGTCCTTGGGTTCAAATGCTTCAGTCAAGCCCAGATGTGCGCGCTCGCTCGCTGTGTGTATGCTATTTACATTATTCAAGGGCATGGAAAAGACAGAATCAACAGCAAAGTAGACAAAACCCTCAAAAACGCTTCCCAGCCATGCATCAGCCATTCTTCTCCCATCATGTTTCACAAACGTAGTTGTTGTGAACCCTTGACCCTCAATAATGGGCAGGCTCTAGTTAACATCCTTTGGTGATACAGCATATTACCAGACACCGAATCTATCGATCTCATGGTGCAGTTCATGCATCACCGGAGTGAAATTCGCCATCATCATCTCGGCCAGTGCTTCGAGGTGCACCTACGCTACCTCATCAGGCTCGGCCGCTTTGGAGTTTCCAGTCGTGCTTAATTCTGGCAGAAAGCTTGTCCTTGTGGCCGTGACAACCACCGTCTCCGTAATTGTCTCGGCGATCCTGACTATTTTGTTTTCATCGATGGCAGTGTCTGTGTTGCTTGATGAGGGAGCAGATGAGGAGTGAGGCAATTGCTCTTCTATCATCGTGTTTGGCTCCAGTGCGTGGAGTAGCGGCTCATCGTCCACTTCACCTGAAATTTGTTCATTGGAGGTTGAATGTGACTGAGACTCGGGGGGTGCAGAGTGTGTTGTGGGGATTTCGGCACGGAAGTCGCCCAGTAGCTGAGACTCCGAGAAAGCCATCTCGTCATTCAGGCTACAAGTCGGGCGGAATATCGTCGTGATGATGTGGTCGACCTCAATTTCGGTCACAGACTCCTCACTATCTTTGGCCTTGATTGTATCCTCGTTAGAGTAAGATTCCGGCTCGATGTCGCGTTCGGCAGTCGAAGAAGGGGAAGCAACAACAGATCCAAATTCAAAGGTGGGGGACGACGAAGAGGCGGAGGCGCCAGATTCGCTGCCCGAAATGGAGGGCAAGGGGTTCAAAACAGTACTGGGGTCGACGCTGCTGGGTGTGAACTCACGGGCGTTCTCGAGTGCTTCGTTTGTTGATTGAGAGTGGGGCTGGGCCAAGGATTCTGTCACCGTGGTGTAGACAGTCTCGACAATGGGCGTTGGCTTCTCCTGAACTGGAGGTTGAACCACCGTATGATAGACAGTTTCTGTGTGTTGGGAGGATGGAGGCGCCTGAGACGAGGACTCAACGATGGTCTTGTAGATTGTCTCCACCAGCGGCGACGGAGAAGACTTCGGAGATTCAGTCACAGTCTTGTAAATTGTCTCCGCAACTGGCGGTGGCGGCATGGTCTCCATGCGCTGGACGGCAGGTGTATTCATGATGACCTGTCCTACAGGCTCTCGGGTGTCAAGCTGGTGGTGCTGATATTGGTGATGTTGCTGCGGCTTGTAGAGATCGACACCATGCTCATCACGCTTGGCGTATTGTCCAGCAAGCATGGCGATTAAGACGACCAGGACAGCAATTGCGACATTCTTGGGGTCTTGTAGAAGAATTCTAATTGACTCGCCAACAAGCTCTGCAAGAGAGGCAGAGTCTAGTGACCTGCGGCGGCCCTCACGCCTGTGGTAGGCCTGCTCGGACGGCGATGCCGGTGTTTGTGGAGGGATAAAAGCCTCTGACTGCCGAGCATCAGCGTGCGCTTGACTCGGCTGCATCTCAGCGTCGCGAGGAGCAGGAATGGTGGCAAGCTGTCGAGAGTTCTGCTCCTCTTCCCTTTGATGGCCTGAGCCCACATGAATGTGAATCGCTGGTGATGAGTTGGTTGCCGTGACCTCGGACGATGTTCTACCATGGCTGCCATAGATCTCTCGGAGTCGCTCAGAGTCACGTCGACGACCATCGACATCAGTGGAGCTAGCTGTCTCGAGGGTTGGTGAAGCGAGTTCGTCCTCCACGAATGACGAGCGAGAGATAGAGCGTGCAGACGAGAGTGCCTTTTGCTCCTCTTCTTCTCTTTGTAGCCGTCTGAGCTCTTCTTCCTCCAGACGCTGGCGTCGTTCTACTTCGAATTGTTGGCGAGCTTCCTCAAGTTGCTGGCGCTGTTCATCGAGCACACGATGTTCTTCCTCAAGCTCCTGACGCCGGGCCTCCTCGAGATGCTGTCGTTGCTCTTGTTCGATCATCTTTCGTTGGTTGTCAAGCTCTTGGCGTTGCTCCTCAAATTCCCGTCGTTGGGCATCCAATAGCTGGCGCTCCTCCTCGAACTGCTGGCGACGCTCTTCCTCGATCCTCTCACGCTGCTCTTTTTCGGCCTGTCGGCGTTCTTCTTCGAGCTTCTTCTGTGATTCCTCAAGGGAACGTCGTCGCTCCTCTTCGAACTGCTGACGTTGAGCTTCTAGATTCTGGCGCTCTTCCTCAAGCTGTTGGCGTCGCTCTTCCTCCATCTGCAGGCGCTGCTCTTCTTCAAACTGCAATCTCTCTTGCTCTTCATTTTGCTGATCCAGGCGCTGCTGATGTTCCTGGTCGAACAGAGCACCAAGCTTGGACAGCTCCTGTTGGAGGGGCGAGCCAGTGATGGGCTCCACTTCAATGTCAACGCGCTCCATCTCTTTCCAGCAGGCCTCCCAAGCACCAGCACTCATAAGACCATTGCTAGCGTAGACCTTGATGCGGAATACTCTTTCCGACCCGAGCTCTTCGTACTTGATGTCTCCTCTGCAGGTCTTGCACCAGTGTCTCTTTTCCTTCTTGCCGTTGGCTTCAGAGTCTTCGGCATCGCTAGGGTCCTCCGAATCGTCCTCAAGGTCGGAAGTGGGCGTCATCTCATTTGAAGGTCCCAGATAATGACCACATTCCAGGATGCGGGCCCGACGTCGCAAGGGCAGCTCAAGGGCCTCCAAGAGGCGTTCCTCGAGAATCTCGTAGTCATTCTGGGGGTGGGGGAGGAGGATGCCTCGTTCCATCTCGGTGTCACCAAGGCGATCCTGCAGCTGACGCCAGGCTGCACGCAAGTTCTTGACCCCCTCGGTGGAGAATGAGACTGGTGGGACCTTCTTGCTTTCAAAGTAATTCACCACCTCCCCATACGCCCAGCGAAGTGGCAGCAGTGTGACGTGAAGAAGGACCAGTGGTGCTGGCTCTGGTCGCTTGAAGCGTGTCGGCGTCGATCGCCCTTTAGGCGGATACTGGCCCGACACCGACGGACTACCAAGCCTTGAGATTGTGGGCAGGCCATGCTGCCTCTTTGCCGGACGAGCAGGCGATGAGTAATTTGATGGTGTGGGAGATGACATTTGCATGGCCCGGACTGAAGATGGGCTTCGGAATGCAGGTCTGTTGGTACGTGAGGTAGGAACAAAGTCCTCCTTGTCGTATCGAGAGAGCCTAGACTGCTCAGATATTACCGAGGCATCGGACGTGGACACCCCAGAGGCGACACGGGAGCGCACGTAAGGGGATTGGTCACCCTTTTCGGTCATGGCCTCGACCGAATCGCCATCGTAATGTTCATCTGAAGAATGGATGGATGTGCGAGGGCTGCGGTCACTAAACACGTCGTCCTCTGTGCTGTGATGCGAGCTGTTCTCAGCGCCATCGCCTTCCGAGGAGTGAACTGACCGAGAGGCAGAAGATTCAGGTCGACTTGGGATGCTCTGATCCAGATCGCCGTGGATGGTCTCATCCTGGTCTTCAGTCTCGTTTGTAGAGCTCAATACCGACTCATCTGCACTATCTTGCTCTTCTTGTGCAGTCTCGCCCTTCTGTTCCCTCATTGATACAACAGCTCGTGCAGCAGCTTGGATCAATGCCTCTGTCCTTACGGAGTGGCGTCTCTGCAGATCGGATGCTCCTGAACTCCTCCTTGAGGAGAGCTCCGTTCCATCTTGTGTCTCGGTCTCGTCGCCTGGACCTTCGAGCTCCGATGCTTCGTGGCTCTCGGTTGGCTCGGCGTCAAGGGAGGGCTCTTCCGGATTATCATCATGTTGTGCGGGGGCAATGACGGGTGATGATGATCCATCTTTGCTGTCCTCTGTTTCTTTGTGAAGATCTGTGTCCGAGGGCTCGTCTTGTGTGGATTCTTCTTGGAATGATGTGTCTTCGTGGGAGTCGAACTCTGGCTCTCCACTGAGGCTTATGTGCGAGTCCTCTTCAAGTGGGGCCTCAGCATTTGGCTGCGGCTCGTCCTTGTCGAGTGCCTCTTTTGTGTCGTCTGATTCTGCTGTGTCGTTGGAGATTGTAGTTGTAGGATCCTCCAGGTCGACGGCTGGAATGTTTTGGGCTTCCGCGGTCTCGGGTGCAGCCGCAGCATGTGCATCCTCCCCGACTGGAATGTTTTGGGTCTCGGGTTGATCGGCCGGCTTCTCCACCGAGTCGGCAGGTGGGCTGGTGTGCTTCTCTTCCTCCATATTTGGACTCAAACAATCTTGATCGACGTGTATCTTGAAGTCAGGGTCGGGAGGTTCTCTGGGCATTGAGCAGGTCTTGAGGGAAAAAGGGAAGAAGGTCTCAGCCTAATAACGAGATATCAAAATAAGTAAATACGCGACCAGGTACGTATCAGGCAACGCCAATGCAAATTGCAGCGGCTGGAGCAACGGGGGTTCAAACGCAGGCATATGGAGACGAGACTTTTCGAAGGCACTTAAGCGAGTCGATCCGGCAAGGAGAGGCTAGTCTCGCTCTCCCAGGCCGGGGCTGTTGCTGCATGCGTGGACAGCTGTCAGTGGCCCGGTGGCTGTCACCGTTGGGCAACCGCGTCCTCTCGTGTTGACATGCGCCTTCCGTTGCCAGGAGACCGCCTTGGCGCGGTGGCTGGGAATCTCCTGTTCGGGAGCGCGACATGGGGGAAGCTCCCCACCCAAACGGGTCGGCCGCGGGGAGCAGCTGCGCTCCGTCCATTGGGTGGGTCCAGGCCACACTGCAACGTCATATTTCCTTTCCACCTTACAATGACAGAGACTACGTTCAGCTAGGAAACGGGTGCAGAATTAAAATTGAGCATCATTGCTTCTCGAATCGGATGTCATCGATTTTTGGCGCTTTACTAGATTTCATTTGATGTTACCTTACCCTTGGACGTACCACGCCAGGCAACCTGGCAAGGCGGTCATAGATCATTCGCCTTTGGATGTCAACACAACACTGTCAAAATGACTTCCGCGCTAAGGTTCTGAACAGATGATCGCGCAACCGCATAGATACCCTTCAACAGTGGTACCGTGGGCTTCATACAAGTCAATATGAAGGCAGAAACTTTGAGAAATAATTTGTTGCGAGTCATATGTACAATAGAAGAGTCAATTCGTGAAGTGTGATGTGCCTGTAGACCCACACACACGGTATGCCTAGGCGTTCAGGTAGCTCGAGCTCGGGATGGGATACTGGGAGCAGGCGATGATGATAAAGACTACAACATCCGCCATGCTACGCGTCGAAAAACCAGTATGAGCCCTTCTAAGCCGATACAAAGAGAGCATCCTCGAACGTCGCAACAGCCTCACGCTTGTCCATGGAGCGGCACTGCGCGTAAGGGTTGTCACAGTTGATGCAGCATCGCTTGGCGGGCCACTCGGCGTGGTCCTCGTCCCGGCGCTTGGTCCCGCAGGTCGATCCCCCGGGCCCCTTTCCGCTGCAGTTGCTGCATGGGTTCATGCAGTTGATGCAGCATCGCTTCTCGCTGCCGAAGATGGCGTCGCCCTCCTCCTCGACGGCCTCGCGCTTGTCGTTGGGGTTGCAGGTCGCGTAGGGGTTGTCGCAGTTGATACAGCAGCGCTTGCTGAGCCAGCGGAACTAGACGGATTCGGTTGTTAGAATGTCACACTGAAGGAGTTGGAGGGGTCCCAACGGGATATTCATACGTCCTCCGGGTCGCGAGCCTGGAGGCTGGCAGAGGTTGACTCTGTGGGCTGAGCCAGGGTGGTCGTCAAGGCCATGAGGCCGAAAAGAGCAGCGGAGAAGAACTTCATCGTTGTGATCTGGGCTATTGCTGAACAGACGAGTTGCTTGGCTTGAGTCAAAGTCTTTGAGACTGGATTCGAACAAGCTATTTGTACTTGTGAAAGCACCAGCCTTTAACACCATCAGGGGACTTTGCAGTTCTCACCGAGGATGCCTCGGCCGAAACCTCACCAGGATGGACATCTCGGACCATCGAGGCCACTTTTCTCCTGCTGCCCCAATTATCAACCCAGCCTGAGCAAATAAAGATACTTGAGTCGGAGAATAACCAGTTCCATTTGTCGTAGTTGAGCCGACTGATGGATCAGATAAGATTAGATCGTGCCGATATCGGTTGATCTGTCCGTCTTTAATCAGTATAACTGGATCCAAAGACAAATGCGAGGAGCCATTTCGAGCCCTGGGACTTTGGCAATCCAAGTTGGCAACCTGCCCCTATTCGACACAAACCCAAGGTGAATAGAGCTGTCAGCTCCGATCGAACCGTGCCAGTGAATTCAAGCAATCCAGCTGCCTAGCCAGTGCTTCCTAAGTGCAATTAGTCGCTGGGAATCATCAAAGACCTAATGTGATCGTAGGATATTCCCCAGCTCAGTAACTCGGAAATCCGATTGACTCTTGACTCAACGTCCGAGTGTTGTGTAAAACAATTTGTCAATTACGGGGCTGAGAGTAGACTGTGTACATGAATGTGCGCCCACAGTGCTTGCTTTTCCATCAGAAGCCGGCGCAAGGCTGTCTCTTTTCTTAATCCTTTCTGGGTAGGCCTACAGGGTATGCAGTTTTTCTGACCATGCGAAGTCCACACGATTCGCCTAGGTGCCACTATTCAAGCCTTTGAGTTGTGGTTCCTGAATCCACTGTGGATCTGCTTCGGATACGGACGCCCATA
The DNA here is from genome assembly GCA_013435955.1 of Diaporthe sp. HANT25. Lineage (NCBI taxonomy): Eukaryota > Fungi > Ascomycota > Sordariomycetes > Diaporthales > Diaporthaceae > Diaporthe > Diaporthe sp. HANT25. Next base: position 387,930 of record JACBFG010000014.1, on the reverse strand, counting down.
TCATCATGTGGATGATCACTCCATGTTATCATTGAGGCCCGGGATACTTGACGTGAAGCCTCCTATTCCATTGTGCATACCGTTGTCTCGATGAAAATGCTTCTTTTCATCAGCGGCGAACGGGGCGTTCAGGCATGACGTCACTGACTATTGTGGTGTTGACCTGCCCTTTCTTGGGATTGGAGAATTGGACTTCGTCAAATGTCTGGCTTAGCACCTGGAAATCAGCTTGCTTCGGTGCAGGAAAACCTACAGCTGTCAGATTTTCAATTGACAAGCCTAGCGGCGTTCAGTCATATGAAACCCCAGCCAACAGACTCGTCAATTGCTGACAGCCAGAAACAGTCTTATCAATGCCACTCGACGTCACCTCATGCAGTGCATCATCCCATGCCAGCTTTTTCCAAGCTTCCGCCGACGGGAACCAGCACTACCGTTTGACCAACAGCACTGTCCCTGCCAGTCATATCTGCACGCTGGCACTTGGCTCGTGTGTCTGAGTGACTTGAATTCAGGTTCGCCGGGATGGTCCTGTGGGAAACCTGGAAGCTCTGACGGCCTGGCCGTCTGTAGCGCCAGGAACCTTGTCCACGTAAGCCCGTTCTGGTTAATTCCAAGGCCATGGAGGGCACCATCAAGGCCGGATGTCACCTCTCCAACGATAAGCGCAGTGCTAGCGGGCGGGATAGCTGTTGGAGGCCAAAGGACCTTTTTGTACGAGTTTCGTCGGCGGTGAGCTAGATTTTATATCTCAGCTTGGTTCAGAAATCACTCAATCGATCATCCAAGTCACCCAAGCAGCCAGTTGCTCCTGCTCTCAATTTCAAAACAATTGCAAGCTGTCGAAGTGTGACTGCAAACCGCCAAAATGGGAGACGAACAGAAGCCAACGCCGGAGAATATGACCATGATGCAGGGCTTTGAGTGGTACGTCCCTGCTGACCAGAAGCACTGGGTCCGCCTCGAGAAACATATACCTCAGCTCAAGCAATGGGGCATCGACAATATTTGGGTTCCTCCTGGATGCAAGGGCTCCTCCAAGGATGGCAATGGATACGACATCTATGACCTGTACGACCTGGGAGAGTTCGATCAAAAGGGCACAATCCCCACCAAATGGGGCTCCAAGGAGGAGCTGGTGAGAATGGCAAACACGGCCAAGGACAACGGTGTCGGGATCTACTGGGATGCAGTCCTGAACCACAAGTTTGCAGCTGATCGCAGGGAGCAGTGTGATGCGAAGGAGGTTGACCAGGAGGACCGCAACAAGGACATCAGTGATACCTACCAGATCGAGGCTTGGGTCGGCTATACGTTTCCTGGGAGACGTGGCAAGTACAGCAAGATGAGATACCACTGGTACCATTTCAGCGGTGTCGACTTCAACGCCAAGAACAACAAAAATGCTATCTATAAAATCATGGGCGACAAGGTCAAGGGCTGGGCTGACGATGGAGATGTCGACACTGAGAAGGGCAACTAGTGAGTGAAGACGATACTATTCACAACACCAGTTCAATCTGACCGCTCGAAACAGCGACTTTCTCATGGGTTCAGATCTCGATTATGACCATCCAGAAGTTCAAGAAGACGTCCTCAACTGGGGAAAGTGGCTGGCAGCCCAGATGCCGCTGAAGGGCTTCCGCTTCGATGCCATCAAGCACTACAGCGAGGACTTTCTGCGCAAGTTCATCACCAACATGGATGAGTCTTACGGTGAAGGCTGGTTCGTCGTGGGCGAGTTCTGGAAGGACAGCCTCCAGGATATGGAGGCCTACCTTGACCGCATGGGCAGGAAGTTTGCCCTCTTCGATGCGCCTCTGGTCTACAACTTCAGCCAGATCAGCCAGGGTGACGGCGCAGACATGCGTAAAGTCTTTGACGACACCCTTGTGCAGGCCGCACCAATCTGTGCAGTGGTGAGTCTTCCGCCATCCTCATTTTGCACCTTTTCTGCCCTGCCAGCACATACTGACCACACTCAACCGCCTCACAGACCCTCGTGATGAACCACGACACCCAGCCATACCAGGCCCTCGAGGCCCCCATCGCAGACTGGTTCAAGCCCCTCGCCTACTCGCTCATCCTCCTCCGCGACACGGGCTACCCCTGCGTCTGGTACGGCGACCTGTACGGCGTCGACCCCAAGGGCGAGAAGCAGTCCTTCCCGCCCTCGTGCGGCGGCATCCTGCCCAAGCTCACCCTCGCCCGCAAGCTCTACGCCTACGGCCGGCAGGCCGACTACTTCGACTACGCGACGTGCCTGGGCTTCGTGCGCTACGGCACCTGGGACCGCCGCTTCGGGTGCGCCGTCGTCCTGTCCAACGCCGGTGCGGGTTCCAAGAGGATGCATGTTGGCGAGATGCATGCTGGTGAGAAATGGACGGACGTGCTCGGCTGGAGTGACCGGGAGGTTGAGATCGGGCAGGACGGGTTTGGCGAGTTCGTTTGTGGCCAGTGCAGCGTGAGCATCTTTGTGAACAAGGATGCTGAAGGAAGAGAGAAGTTCGGGGAGAAGTTGTAAGTGGCGTTGTTCTATCCCTTCTCCCTCTATTCCCACACTTGTCCTTCGTTTTTCTCCGGGAGCGGTTCTTCTTTCTCAAACCATGCTCTGAGTTTGCACCCTCGAACCTTCTCATGCTAATTCTTCACAGTGACAGCAATATCTACGACATTTGAGGGGCTGTCCATACTCTGTTTGGGTCTGCAATACCTAGATTAGACGGGATACAAAACCAATATACAAGTGTTCTGCCTCGGTCGGTGTTTAGTTTGGATGGAACAGCAAGCGACTGGCTCACGCGTCCTTTTCGGTCTGATTGATGTTGTCAAGTAGACCAACACAGCGTTCCTTGGTCGTCTTGTGTACTCTTGAATACCTTGGTACAGGGCCGGGCTCTTCGTCGACCATGCCTC
>JACBFG010000014.1:341782-384895 GCA_013435955.1 Diaporthe sp. HANT25 | reverse complement strand
AGTAGCTTCAAAAAACAGCTTCAGCCTACGGCTAAGAAAACATAGTCAGCCTTGTGACAGTTGCACAGACGTATGCCTCAGTAGGAGGTGGAATTCGAATCAAGCCGGAATGCAATCCCACGAAGTGACTTTGCTGAACTCCGGGCCGCTCCACTTTGAGTCGGAGTCACATTGCATCATTTATATGCATTGTGAAGCGGACGGATTGCAACCTCCAGGAGCATGGTTGACAATTTACATTGCATTGCCCCGACTTTATATATGGGAGACCCCTGTCTTCGGAGACTTTTGAAAGCTGCCAAATCAGAAATCCTGGAGGATGGATGAGATGTGGAGATAACCAAGACCAACCATCAGAGCGGCCGCTCGATCCGCGCGAGAGTCCGCTCGATCCGCGCAAAAGCTCCCGTTCGAATCGCTGGCGTCCCGCTTACCGTCCTCGTAAACGCTCCTCCAAAGGAGCTTGGGCTAGTAAGCTTCACAGGTCTCGGAGCTAACATGCCGGCATTTGTAATCCTCGGGCAAATTGGTCAGATGGAGGCTGGCGGGAGCAGCCCGCGTACGCTATGGAACGTTTTAAGTAGGCGCCAACGGTGCGAATCATCTAAGACCCCGTAAGACAAACAGAGACAGATGGGGATAAGTGGATTTAGGTCTCGTGATCACTCAAAAGGACCGCTTCTACCGGATATAAAGTTTATCTCCCTCTCCCCGCCAACGTGATATACAGCAAGTCTGTCTGACTTTGATTTACATTCAGCACATTTAACAGATCTAACAGCAGCCTCTGGCTCAGGGTATCATCAATCCAATTATGGCGGCCCCTACTATTGTTTTTGGTGGCGGCATCTTGACGCCGCCTTATGTCAAGGACGCCGATGAGACCGAGGAATATCTGAAGCTCCTTGAGGAGCTTGATGTCAAGATCATCGACACAGCTGCGATTTACGGCGAATCTGAGAAGTTCCTCGGGGAGAAGGGCGCGGCGAACCGATTCACGCTCGATACGAAACACCCAGGCTTCATGAACCCCGAGCCCTCAACCAAAGATGTAGTGATCGCTTCTGGGAAGGCGAGTCTGAAGAAGCTTGGGACTTCTCAGGTATTTCCCCACCCTCATCTCGAGCGACCAGAGCGTGAATTTCACCAAGGGGTCGACTCGTTCTGAATTGTCTCTCGATAGGTTGATGTATACTATCTTCACAATCCGGACACCCGCATCTCCTTTGAGCCAACTCTAGAGGGTATCAACGAGCTCTACAAATCCGGTGCATTCCGGAGATTTGGCGTCTCAAACTTCGACGCAGACCAGATGAAGGAGGTCCTGAGGATCTGCAAGGAGCGTGGTTTCGTGGCTCCGACGGTGTACCAAGGCAATTACAACGCTGTGGGACGTCTGCCTGAGACTGAGCTCTTCCCCATCCTCCGCGAGAACAATAGTAAGTACTGCTCGTAAAGGCGTGCTTTGCCCATCTTCCACATTTCAAGCAAATGGTACTGCACGGATTTATGTGCAAATCAGCAGATTTTGCTCAGGAGAGTTTCTGCGCCATGCATCTAATTTTCGTCTAAATCAAGCATCATGTGTTGAAATCAACTTACTAACCCGTCCACCCTAGTCGCTTTCTACGCCTACAGCCCAATCGCTGGCGGCTTCCTGGCCAAGACCCCCGAGCAACTCAAGCAGGGCAAGGGCCGGTGGGACCCGGAGAGCTTCATCGGCAAGCTCTACCAGCACCTGTACCTCGACCGGGCCACGATGCTCACCGCGCTGGACAAGTGGCACGAGATCGCCAAGGCCGAGGGCGTCCCCGCCGCCGAGCTGGCCTTCCGCTGGGTGTTCTACCACTCCATCCTCGACGCCGGCAAGGGCGACGCCGTCATCATCGGGGCGTCGAGCCTGGCGCAGCTGAGGAGCACCGTAACTGGCATCCGGAGGGGCCCGCTGAGCGTCGAGGCCCAGAAGGGGATCCAGGGCGTGTGGGAGGGTGTGAAGCAGGATGCGTTCCTGGATAATGTTAATGGCCTTTCTGATGATTTCAAGAAGAACCTGGGCGAGGCGGTGAAACAGCATTCGAAACCGGGAAAGGCTTGAATGATTTGATTTCCCTGGATTTGGACCCCAGCCTTTACGGGTGGGAGTGGCTGGCTCAGCGGGCTTCTATCTAAACACTCAACTTTAGCACTACTTAAAATGCATCCCGCCAATTTCAAATTTAGCTTTCTCTGTGTCGAAACCTTTGGGAATACTTGGAGGTTCCTGTGATTCACACCATGCTAAGAGGTGGGAAAATGGAGGGATCGCTCGATATTATGTATCAAAGTCATTGAGATGCGTGAGTCTATCTGTTTCAAGAGCTAGATCACAAACAGTTGGTAGGGATCGTACAGCGGCGCATGGAATAGTGAAACTGCTTGATATGATACTATTACCGGTAGTTTTGATGCCCCCAGCATCCAAACTTGTGAGTCAGGGATTGGCACATGGCTGCTGTATCTCCCCCTTTCTCCCTCCCTCTATGCAATTCTCTTTTCAATTCCCAGCAATAGCCATAGGATCTGTGAGTGTTATGCTCTTCATCGGCTCCATAGTGGTAGGCGTGGTCACAGGGCGATCGACTTTGTCAACAATGTCATGTTACCCATCATTCAAGTATGATACCAGAGCCCCCAAGACCCAGCTTGCACGTGCCTTGGCTTTTGAGGTTCCTGGTACTTCCTAATCCCCAGCATCTTCGCAAAGTCCCCTTTTGTCGAGACGACTGCTCAATAACGGTGTCTCGTGCTGTAATCCTTAGGACTGACCACCAAACCTCTGCCCTTCTTTGCGCCCCGGAACACCGTCTCAAGGATGTCGATGAGCTCTTGCTTGTCGTCCAGCACCCAGTTCAGTTTGTTGTTGTTTCCGGTACCAAAATCGCACATGATGTGTTTATTGCGGAAGAAGAACATGATTGTGCAGGGGTCGTACAGCTCGTACATTGTGTTGAAATCGGGGACCTGCGACGACTTAGCGCCCACTCATGCTTCTCATTCAGCCTTTCGTAAGACTCACCTTGTCGATGTCGCAGAGGTAGATGGCGGCGAAGTTCTTGACGCGGTCGGCTATCTTGTAGAGCACCTCGTCTTGCCGCATGCAGTCCTGTCTGAGGTCAGCTTTTGTGAGAAAGTGACGAGAGAGTGTCGGTCCTGCTTACTGAGTCATGATCACGTCCGAAACGGATGACGACGAGACGGTCTTCCTCTGTGATGGAGGTCAGTAACGACAGCTAATGAGCCACAGATGACTTGAGCGTGGCGACTGAGTGAGACGAACCTGAGAGGATTGCTTGGTCGACGTGCCAGCCTGAGGGCAGATGGGGGAGGACTACGGATCCCATGGTCGCGGTATGAATCTGGTCAATGAAATCTGAAGTCGCAAGGAGAGGCTGAAGGTTAGATGCGTTGTGGCGATGGCAACTGGATGTAAGGCTCGTTGTTTGTGATTGAGGCTGAAGTCACTTAAGGTTTGGGTAAGGTGAGTGAAGGAATGGGTGCATGCGAGAGCCAGCCAGTGGGGTAGCCTAAAATGTTTGCCCCACCATTACGGCCTGGCCCCCACGTTTTGCTGCTGCGGTCCGCAGGCAACACCAATCACTCACTCTCACTCTTGGCTTCGGTCTTGGGCAGCAATGCCCGTCTGTTTTTGCTCACCACATCATCTGCTCATCAAGCTCAAGCGGTGCGGAAACGAAGGTAGACCAAACACAATTTTGTTTCAAACCAACACAATTTATCCTTGATAGTTCTTTATTTGCACATCGAGAATGACGCAAACACTCGCCAGGGCACATATATTTCGGTTTAAACCCGAGCCCTGCGTTCGAACTAGGAGCGTTTCGATATGGATAGCACGGCTTATTCCGGCCAAACCTCAGCCCCCGACGAACAACCAGCTTATGTTCACGAATAGAGATTATTCTGTCAATGCAAAGCTTTTCTTGTAGGTCAATGGACATTTGCCTCTCTCTTTTGTGAACACATCGTTGTGAGATCTCACCTATGAGCATCCCCAGGGCCATCGCACATGCATCTCATTGAAAGACAGCTTGTTGAGTCGGACTTCGATTGAGGGTAGTATCTATCCACAAACATAGAGCTTGACCACATTGATTTGCTCAGGAAAAATTGAAGCGAATTGGTCTTGAGAGTGTATTGCATGCTGGATGATCTCAAGGTCTTCCGCGATAGAGGGCGCTGCTGTCATCTGCTGATCTCCGCCGTGCACTTCAGTTCAGATTCAAAGCACTAAGAACTGAGGTCTACTGGCTAATATTGGTATCGACATAATGTTCTATTCTGATTTGAAGACTGAGTTCTGGCCCTTCCCATCTTCATCACATGACTCTCTGGTGCCTGGCGATCCGCCGGGAGATCAGCGTTGAGCGTCCACTGCTCTCTGCCCTGGCACCTACCTAGATACTTAGTAAGTAATAGTACCAGTCTGCTCCATGAGGTTACTACATCGTATTTCATATTCTTGACTGAATCGAAGAAGGCTCTTTGAGGAGAGTCATCTGGCGAAAGGTTATTCAAAGGAAGCTTATTCGAGGAAAGTCTGCTCAAGCAAGGGGATCCTGGAAAAGTGTTTTCTAGAAGAGGCTCGGCAATCGAAAACCGCAACGGCACACTGCCCAGGCTGACATGTTTTCACAACCGCGGAGTTCGCTCCTCTGTTTCCTCCTTCCACTCAAGGCCATGCCAAGATCTAAGACAAGACCTATGCCAGCCGCCCAGGAGAGCAGTGTCTCCACTCGTCATCCTCAAAATGCAAGGTCTCAGCGATTCAAGCGAGCTAGAAGTTTCCCGTGTTGCATAGACCTAAGCCAAAATTGATTGAAGAAATCAATACAACCCATTTTTTCGAGGAGGGGGACCTCGCCGGCTCTTGATCAACTCGCCGAAGCTCTCATCAAGGTGCACTCTTCCACCACTGTTCTGTGCCCTCCCAATAGCGTGTGCATACTATTGACAGGTATTATCGTTATTATCGTGTTTCTCGGTGGCAGTCCCACTTACTCAACAGGTTCTCTACTATTCCAAGACCACGGCTAAGTCGTATAAGTCTGATAGCAGAGGGGGTCACAATGGCGACTGACTGCAACTAGTGGTCCAATTGGCCAGGGCGGGCGGAATAAATGAAGCCAAGAGAAAGCCAAGTCAAAGCCAAGATCTCTGCATTGAACCTTCCGGCTTATCGCTGGCTTGACCTGCTTCATCAGGACTACCTAGGTGGGATTGCGCCTTCCTGAAAAGAAGGTTACAATTAACCTATTCATTCCTCCGCAGGCGCTATCTCTGCGAGGAAGGTAGGACCGGTCCTCGAGTATCGTGCACCATGTAAGACCAACAATACGCGGAAAGGATTTAAGGTGAACATGCCCTCTTCACACTTTTTGCCCTACTGCCCTTTGCTACTCACCACCTCACCACACATTCATTCCGTGTCCTCGATATCAGTATTTCCTGTATCCCTAGGTAGTCGTCCAACATGAAGTCCGCTCTCGCTTTCTTGGCCCCGGCCATGGCTGCGGCCGTCTCGCTCAAGTCCCTCCTCGGCACGAGCGAAGTCACCAAGGAGATGTACCAATCTGGAAAGGTTCATGAGGCCCTCATGAACTTGAAAATGGTACTGTGGCACGCCTTTGGATATCTTGTGCAGTTTTGAAACTGACATAGCATAGGACGAGTGGGAGCAACGCCGCGCCGACGGAGCATACAACAACACAGCGTTGTTCCAGACCCTCCCCAACCCGGTCAAGTGTGTCAACGGCCAAGCTGTTGTTGTTCCGGGAGACCGTCTGCAGACGTTCCGCTGCGGCAACCTGGACCTTCAAGACTTCAAGTCCCACTCTGAGTTGGGCAGCCGCAGCGGTTCAGGTTCCTCCTCGTGGGGTTGGACATCTCCCGAGGGACGTGAATTCGGTGCTATTGGCCAAGCGGATGGCACTGCTTTCATCGAGATCTCCAAGACGGGCCGGGTCACCTACCTCGGTCGTCTCCCCCAGCAATCCGTCACCTCCCAGTGGCGTGAGATCAGGACGGTGAAGAACTACTTCGTCATCGGCAGTGAGGCCGCGAACCACGGCGTCCAGATCTTCGACGCCCGGAAGCTCCTAACCGTGACTTCGCCCAAGACCTTCAGCACCACCAGCGACATCTCGCTCTTCAACGGTCTTCCCAGTGGTCGCACCCACAACGTCGTTTCCCTCGAGGAGAAGAACTTTGCCGTTGCAGTCGGCGCCCAGCCACGCACTGACAAGTGCAGGTCTGGACTGATCTTCATCGACTTGTCGAACCCCGCCAGCCCTACCACCCCTGGCTGTGCCCCTGGTGACGGCTATGTCCACGACGCCCAGTGCCTCGTATACCGCGGACCCGACACCCGTTACACTGGCCGCGACATTTGCTACGGCTACAACGAGGACACGTTGACCATCTACGACGTCACCAACAAGGCCGCTGCCACCATCATCTCCAGGACCAGCTACACTGGCGCGTCCTACACGCACCAAGGTGTCGTCCTCGACCCCAACAACCAGCAGTACCTCCTGCTTGATGACGAGCTGGATGAGGAGGACGGCGCCGGGCCTGCCTCTGACGGCTTCCCCGCTACTTTCATCTGGGACATCCGTGATCTCCGCGCACCAAAGCAGACCGGCGTCTACAAGTCCTCGGTTCGCTCCATCGACCACAACCAGTACGTGTACAACGGCCTGTCTTTCCAGTCCAACTACGGCGCTGGTCTCCGCGTTCTCGACGTCTCCTCCGTGCCCAGTGACCCCACCGGCAAGGGTGTCAAGGAGGTTGCCTTCTTCGACATCTTCCCTGATGATGATGCCCAGCCCGGCGGCGGCAACGTTGCCTTCACTGGTACTTGGTCGCACTACGCCGGCTTCCCGTCCGGCAACATCCTCGTCAACACGATCGAGCGCGGCGTCTACATCGTCAAGAACCCCTCAGTCACTGGCCAGATGAAGGGTCAGTTCGCCTAAGCGCTCTTGTCCAGAAGAGCGGTATGACGCAGCCAGCAGTCAGCATAGAGAAGCTCACGGCTGTTTTCCTATACATACTTCAGAACCTGTAAATAACTGCCTAAATAGTAGCAATCAAGTACAAAACATGGATTTGACTCGCTGAACCTGTTTCCTCCTGTGAAATGATGGGCTATGAAGCGTACGTTCGATGATAAAGGATAAAGAAATTCCTTAAGTGCTGAAATCCAACGGCTTCCAGGTCAGAAACGGCTCGCCAAAATGGACGTGGCATGTCTAGATAACTTGTTTTGTTGAAGACCAGACACGGATGTACACGCTGTCATGGGGAGCCACACTCGACCCAATAAAAAGTCGAGCATAGGGAGATTCCGAGGGACGCATGTATCCAAATGGGTCATTGAATTAGAAACGGAGTACTCGAGCCATGCAGTTAGTGAAAGAGGTGATGAATGCAGGAAGACGCCTTGTCAGCCATGTTGAGATATTGAAGATGGACACTGCCTGACTGCGCTGTAATTGTTGACTCGGTGGTTGAGCAGAAAGCTCCAATTGGGAGCTGTTGCAAGGGTGGGACAGGCCGAGGTGCTCCCAGGCTCCGCATCCCTGCAGCCACCGCATCACCAAGCTTGCGCCACGCTAAGGCAACGGTGCCGCAGCGGCAGCTATCAGCGATGGGGCCGGGTTGGGAGCTCGTCGTCACCGTCTCCCACCCAGCAGCTAGAAGCAACCACCTCGGCCGCCCCCTCCCCCTTCTCTCGAACAACTATGCGACTGGCGCCCAGCTCGTTGTCACGGAGGCAACGATAGGCACAGCATGGCCCTCTCTGTAGGTTCTTGCCTTTACCCCCCCCAAAATCGCCCCGGTGCGATCAAGACACTGACCCTCCCGCGCGTCGTCACCGTAGTGGAAATCCTTCGACTTCTTCGACGTCAGCCAGGTCAAGCTCGCCGACGACGACGAGACGCGCGCCTTCTTCGACAGCAACGAGATCTCCAGCGTCTGCTCAGGCTCCGACAGCCTCTTCCTCGGCAGCTCCGACGGCCATGTGCGCATCGTGGGGCCCAGCTGGCGGATCGTCCGCAGCTTCCAGGCGCACGAGGGCGTCCGCGTCTCGCACATGCGCCAGGTCGAGGGGACGAGCTTGCTGGTTACGGTTGGGGTACGATTCATATCCCGAGCCCAGATAGGGCAGGGCCGCTGCATAGATTAAAGAGCTGATCTGTTCCAATAGGAGGACCTCAGCGGCGAGCCAGTGCTGAAGGTCTGGGCCCTGGACAAGCCGGTGAAGAAGACGGGAATGCCGACCTGCCTGAGCAGCGTGACGATCTATAATGGGAGAAAACAATTTCCTGTGTGTAACACCAGGCATAGCCCCGACCAGTTGCATAGCTAAAAGACTCCCAGGTATCGGCCTTTGCCGCGACAGAAGACTTATCACAGATCGCTGTCGGCTTCGCGAACGGCGCCGTCACAGTCATACGAGGAGACCTGGTCAACGACCGTGGTACAAAACAACGAATCGTCTACGAGTCCGAAGAGCCGATCACCGGAGTCGAACTGCGAGTCGACGAGAGACTGACCACCCTCTTCATCTCGACCGTGTCGCGCATACTCAAATTGACAATCTCTGGGAAAGGGCAAGGACAGCCACCGAAGACTGTTGAGGACCAGGGTTGCGGCGTCGGATGCATGGCAGTGGATAAGAGAGACGGCAGCATTGTCGTTGCAAGAGATGATGCGATATACTATTACAAAGCCGAGGGAAGAGGTCCCCCCAAAGCATATGATTCTCCCAAGGAGCTGGTGACGGTTTACCAGCAGTACGTTGCGATCGTGTCGCCTCCGAAATCAGCCCAAGACCCGAACTCATTACGCAGGCGCTTCGGTGGCAATGCTGCCGACGCCATCTTCAACGCATCGACGTTCTCTCTGCTGGAGCCAGACCTCAAGGTCATTGCACATACCGAAACCCTCATCAGCAAGGTGGTCGCTGTTTTCGAGCTATGGGGCGATCTATACACTTTGACGCAAGATGGAAAGGTGTTCAGATATCATGAAAAGACGCTCCAGCAGAGGTTGGAGTTGCTCTATCAGAGGAATCTCTACCCTTTTGCGATATCCCTTGCACAGACTGCTGGCCTGGACACTCAACAGCAAAACGTCATCTTCCGCAGGTATGGCGATCACCTGTATCAAAAAGGAGAATACGACCAAGCCATGGCCCAATATATCAAAGCGATCGACAACACGGAGCCGTCACAAGTTATCAGAAAGTTCCTGGACACACAGAGGATCCACAACCTAATCGAGTATTTGGAGCAGCTCCATGAGCACGGGAAAGCAACCTCAGACCACACGACACTTCTCCTGAATTGCTACGCAAAACTAAAAGACATCGAGAAATTGGAGGCATTCATCAAGCAACCTGGAGAGCTCAAGTTTGACCTCGACACGGCGATAACCATGTGTAGGCAGGGAGGGTATTTTGAACAGGCTGCATACCTCGCCAAGAAGCACGGCGAGAACGATCTGGTGGTGGATATCCTGATTGAAGATCTGAAGGACTATAAGGAGGCCCTTGCCTTCATATGGCATCTTGATCCTCAGACGGTGAGTAGCGATCCAACTGAAGAGAAAGAACAAAAGGCTAATGCGGCCCAGGCTTACCCATGCATGATGAAATATGCGCGGGTACTCATCGAGCATTGTCCAAAAGGCTCGACGCAGCTATTTATCGACTATTATACAGGCAACTACCGACCAAGGGTGCGCCACGCTGACACAATTGACACTCCTGCATCAGGTGGCGGGTTTGCAGCGGGCGCAGTGAGCGCTGTCCAGAACCTTTCCAACCTTCTTCCTCTGCCATACATGAACTCATCTGCAGTGGCCTCACCTCCGACCCAAGGGAACATAGAGCCTACTGTAAGCGATGCGACCGTTCTACTTGATGCCGACGATGTGCCACCTCCGAAGTACACAGCACCGCAACCGCGGACCGCCTTTTCGTCATTCATAGATCACCCCGACGAATTCATCATCTTCCTCGAAGCATGCCTTGGAGACGAGAGCATATCAGATGAGAACAAGGCCGACCTTTACACGACCCTGTTTGAGATGTACCTACACAAATCTACAGAGGTGAAGAGCGAGCACGACCGAGAGCAGTGGGAGCAAAAAGCCAAGAAACTCATCGAAGGCCGCGGCGCGCCCATAGAAAACTCCAATGTGCTCCTACTATCACATCTATCAGAGTTTCAGGACGGGACGACGCTGGTCAAGGAGCAGGCCGGCCTACTGTCCGACATCTTCCGCTCCTACACCTCGGCCAAAGATACTCGCGGCGCCATGAAGGCCCTGCGCAAATACGGCCCACAAGAGCCTTCCCTCTATCCCGCGGCACTGGCCTACCTGACCTCCGACTCCCGCGTCCTCGACGAAGCAGGCCTCGACGAGCTCGCCAACGTCCTGCAGACGATCGACAAGGACGGGCTGATGGCGCCGCTGCAGGTGGTGCAGATGCTGTCCAAGAACGCGGTGGCGACGATGGGCATGATCAAGCCGTACCTGCACGAGACGATCGAGCGGGAGCGCAAGGACATCGCGTCGAACCGGCGGCGGGTGGCCGGGTTCCGCACCGAGACGGAGCAGCGTCGCGCCGAGATCGCGGACCTGGGCGCGAAGCCCGCCGTGTTCCAGGCGACGCGGTGCCCCGTGTGCACGCAGGTGCTGGACCTCCCCGCGGTGCACTTCCTGTGCAAGCACAGCTTCCACCAGCGGTGCCTGCGCGGGGGCGACGGCGTCGAGGGCGAGTGCCCGCTGTGCGCGCAGAACAACGCCACCATCAGGGCCATCAAGCGCGGCCAGGAGGAGAACGCAGACCGCCACGAGCTGTTCAAGGACGAGCTCGAGCGCAGCGAGGACCGCTTCGCGACGGTGGCGGAGTGGTATGGTCGGGGTGTTATGAATGTGCAGCAGAATCTGGAGTGAGCATACACACAGGGGTATTATTTCGGTGCTGGGAGGGGAGTGCATGAGAGGCTGTGATCGTTGGCTTGGGAGCGGTTTGGGGGGTATCATCATATTGGTTGGTGTCTATGGAGCGTGCAGATGCAATTGAAGAATTGGTGTCCTGTAGCGTTCACTTGGTGTCGCTAATGCCAAACAGATGGTTGAACCACTTGCCGACTTGTTGCGATGCACTGTTGCCGGTAGATGACAGGACGTCGCTCCAGTCGGTGACTTCGTGAAGATGTTGGCCCTGGAGGGCAGACCCATCGAAGCCGGACAGCTCGGCGTCCTGGATCTGCCCGTGACGTGCGGTGATGGTTGCGCGGAACTGTAGACCAAGTCAGTCATTGACCTGAACGGAGGGGCTAGCATACAGTGGGAATGGTGGCACTCACGTCTTTTGGCAAGTCGATCGGTAGCGGTGGCCTCATTCTGGGATCGTCCTCGGACGGATGTGTCGAGAACGTAAAGAGCGGCGTCTGGTTATAAATCCAATCCCGGGACTGCAGTGATGATGGACACACCTATCAGCAAACAATTCATCTCTTCAAAAGTCCGTGGATGGGTGAGACCACTCACCGTAAGCTCCCGATACCCCTTCTGAATCACCTCGTGAGCAAAATCAGGGCCGTCGTCCCCGGAGCCACCCAGGACCACGTCGACGTCGGGCTCGCCATACATGTCGCCAAACTCGCGCCTGACGGCATCCATGAAATCCCCCACAGGCACACCGACGTTACATATCCTGCTCCGCACGCTCTCAACGCCCCGGGCCTTGACGTACGGCTCGGCCGGCGACCGCAGCAGCCTGCCGATGTCCGCGAGGTTGGGCGAGCTGAGCAGGCAGGTTCCGTGGTGCAGCGACCGCAGGCGCGTCAGCTTGTACGCGGACCCGGAGATCTTGAACGTCCCTGCCGCGGCCCCGCCGCCGTGGCCGTGACCCTCTCGGTCGACCACGATGTCGTGCCTCTCGTTGACCCGCGCCGTGGGGACCCCGAGCCCCCGGAGCGCCCGGATCACCATCTCGGCGTGCTTGTTGCGGTCGAAGGCGGGCGGCGGGCAGATGACGCTGAAGTTGACGTTGCCGCTGTCGTGGAAGACTGCGCCGCCTCCTGAGCGCCGGCGCACGAGGGAGACGCTGCTGGTCTTGCCTCCGTCATCATCGCCGCCTGTCCTGGCCTTGAAGCCGTGCAGTAGGCCGAGGTTGACTTCCAGCCATGGGTTTTGGTTGCGGCCGATGACAATGCATGGGTCGTTGGTGTATAAGAACAAGATCGTGGACTCCGGATGTGACTTTTGGAGGAGGAAGTGCTCTGCCGAGAGGTTCAGGTAGGGGTCGTGGCTGTGTGAGATGTAGACCTGCACGCGGCTCGAGGGCTGTGAGGTCTGGGTGTGCCAGCTGGTTGACATGCATCTCCTGCTACCCGAGCATCGCAGGAGAGAGGCGTCTGAGCCTGCTTGCCTGTTCAGACGCCATATTGTCCGGCTCAGAGAGGCCATTAAAGCATCACTGATCGCTGTGCACGTTATGATGTAGGTTTCAACAAGACTTTTTCAAAAAGACATGCCCGAACACCGTGAGGACTTTGCAGGGTCAACCCCGATCTGACGCTTATGTAAGCTGGCTAAGATCGAGGTCAATGCTGTCTGCTCCTTTTTAGGGACTCAATATGGCATCAATGTAGTTAGTCAATACGAGGCGGAGGGTCACTGCGCTGATCTCACACATTTTTCATGAAGAATTACATGCAATTCTACGCGAAATCGATCTCTCGAAGCCTGAACTTTTGTTCAAAAACCCCCAGTCGTGACGATTTCAGTCATATTACGCCTGCAAAAATCACTTTTGGTAGCCCTGATCCCGATCAATCTCAAAAGGTCCGCTGCTCCAGGTCGAAAATCGTGTCAGTTCCAGACTTGGGAAACTACGCATGGGTACCTAGGTACGCGCAGCTTTGGCTGTAGTACTCCTCAGTTGATCTGGTCCTTGATAAACTTCTCCAGCTCCTTGCCGTTGACAATGCTATCCACGACACCCTTGGCTTTGTGCTTGAACCCGAGGCTCGCCGTGAGACTGTGAAGCAGGTCAGTCAGTCATCTTGGAGGAAGAAGTAGGGTGAGCCCAATACGGCCGTTGCAGTTCTCCGAGGGTGACTCACTCAGGGCTGGTGTAGCTGTTCTCAGTTCCCCAGACAATATAGCCAAAGCACTCGCTGTACGGATTGTCTTTGCCTCCGATGAACTCGATAAACTCCTCTTTGGTCTTCAACTCTCTTGGCTTTCCCCCGTTTGACTTCGCGGTAGGGTGTTCCAGTCTCTTCAGCTCGTCCGCGACAGCGTCAAAGTGCTCCTTCCACGAGAACGCCTTCTTCTCAGCAGGGAAGACGTAGTGCGTCTTCTGCTGTCCCGGCTCGAGCTTCTCGAGGTGCTGCAGGAGCAGGACATACTGGTCCACGAGGTCGTGCACCCAAACGCAGTTCCATGCGCCTTTGAAGCCCTCAGGTAGCGTAACAAGTCCGTTCTTGATCATGAATGATGTGAGCATCGGGGTCTGGATTGAGATCCGGTGCCAAGGCGCGGAGCCAATGCCGTAGATGAGTGGTGGCATCATCAGGCTAGAGACGACATTGTGCTCCTTCTCCTTCTCAGGGTTCAGGATCTCCTTCCGCAGGTGGCCGTCCACGTGGCGATGATACGCGTCCGGCGCGATCCGCGCGTCAAGCTCCTCGTCCGTCAGGTTGAGGTCGGACAGGGTCTTCTCCTCAATCGACTTTGCGCCCAGGCCCTTTGCAGAGTTGGCAAGCTCGTCGTTGCCGCTGGTCTGGATGTAGATGGCCCGTTTCGAACCCTTGGGTCTTTCCTTGAGGCCTTCGACGATGGCAAACGCGCCCTTGTCATCATCGGCGGACGCTGTGTGGATGATGATGTCGCTCTTGGCCACCCATTCCTTGATGATGCCTGCGTCCTCCAGGGAGCCCCGCACCGGCTCTATCCCTTGCTCCTTCAGCTCGGCGGCTTGATCGTCACGGCGTGTAAGGGCGTGCAGCTTCAGGTCTGGTCTCACCTCCTTGAGCTTCACCAGCAGCGTACCACCAATGAGACCGGGACCGACAAGGAAGAGGGTCTTCTGTGCTGTGGCTGCCATCTTATTTTGGGGGTCGCTGGCTGTGGTGGTACGAGTTGATGTTGGAGAGGGGCAGGTTAGGCGACGATTGGAAGCGACGATAATGTAGCTGCATACTGTAACTGCACGCATTTATAAGCCGTCTCCATTGGCATGACATCACTTGTGCATCGCATCTTCTCAAAACCAACAAGTCGTTCACGAACCAACCAGTCCTTCGCGGACCAATCGAACAACCAGGCGACTGTGCCAGATGCATTTGCATCCTCAGAAATATGGTGATTCCTCAACAGCATCCCGTTATCGCCGAATCGCCGATGTGTTGTCCATGGTGCGCATGCCTTGGGAGATGCAGCCTAAAAAATTCACCACGCATACCTAGGTCAGGGAGTTCAGCCTACGATGTTGTGTTGATTGCTGTAGCAGTGGATCTCGTGTGTACCTGAAGTTCAAGATCATGATCAGAAAGACAAACTGAGCACAGTACCCCTGAGTGTGGTGGCACGCTACACGAGGTCGGCTTTAGCTCGCCACCTGCATGCGATGTCAGCTCACGATAAGAGTCACAACACGAACTCCACCAGTTTCAAATGTCTCAGGAATACACGGGCAGATGCATGCGGGATTGCCCCCTGAAGCTGCCGCATGAGACTAGTGGCCTCTCTACTCTTACCGAACGATACCTGAGGCCGATAACAGATCTCGCTGCGCCAGGATTTCTCCATGTAAGTGAAAACCCTGATCGGTGATGATATGACAATCAAGATCGTCTGGTCCGTTGCGCCAAGGGATGGGGGGGACCACACTGGGATTGACCGAGAACACCTGACGAGAGCATATGCACACCATAATGCCCTGCAGCGGTGGATTTGAAACCCGAGAAATGAAGAGAGAGGTGTGGGATTCGGCCCCAGTGGCCAGGGGAATGCAGCTTCATGCAGTCCGACCAACAGTTGTGGAGCGAGGGCCAATAGCGAAAAAAGCCAGCCCAAGAAATGCGGCTCTGCGGGCACAATAATTCTCATGCCCTTGTAGAGCCTGATGGAAATCTTTGAGGGCAGTGGGCAGGTCGGATTTGCTCAAGTCGCCTCACTCAAGAAGTAGGCGATGGGTCGCGGGTCGCGTCCGTGGCCCATGCTGCGCTGAATATATCAGTTGCTACCACTTCCATGCTGACCGCCGTGTGCTGGTTGAGTCCCAGCCGTTTCATTTACTCACTGCGTCGATCATACATTTCATGAACAAAAGCGTCAACATGGTGGAGAATCTAATAAAAACCTACCGCATTACCCCAGAGAAACTGCAAGATTACTTACAGCGCCTGTTTCCTGGTCACAATATTGTCATCACTGTAAGTAAGCTAGCTGTATTACATCCGCTGGCGTTCAGGCACTTCCCAAGGTTGATTTCCTCGTGGGGGCAAGAAAGCCTAACCAAGGGACACAGACAAGTCAGAGCGACAGCTATGTCGTTGATCTGCCTCAAGCACTGAATGAAGTAAGCCTGACCTTGTGCGGCTGCAAGGCTCCGATCTCGTGCCGGAATACGACTGATAACATTATAAAGGCGCAGTTGCAAGATCTCTATGGGGTCCTGCGAAAACAACGACGGAAAAAACGATAATGTGAAGCACTGCCCAAACATGTGGCGGAGATGGGAAGGGAGGCATTGCAGCGGCTGGTGAGTGGGGTCGGGTGTCTGAGGCCACCTGTGGGCACAAGGATGCGTGGAACATGCTTGGGTGACACAAGGCACATTCATTTTTCAAACCTAACTGTGGCGATGTGCTATGAAGGGACACCTGGACTCTATTATGCACTGTTTCTAATATGGAAAAACAAGATTGCAACCAGACTTCACATGAGAACGAGAAATGAAATTCCAGTTTTTCTAGACATGGCGGGCTGAAGCTTCATTGCCTCCAAGGCATTCAATTTCGCAAGCCAGTGGGAGAAGCAAGACCCTCAAAGGTGCAAGAGGGGCGGAGCACTTGACGCCTGATCTTCGAGGATCCCTCACCGGTCTCCTGCTGAATGCCTATCTAAACAGCTAATGTCACCGCATCCACCAATCAGCATCAGACACCTGCGCCCTGTCACGCTGTACACACATGTTGTGTCACCTCAACTTCGCTCCTCCTTGGTTCTCGTAAGGGGGTCAGGGTCCAATGGTTGGTCTGTGAAACCATCTCTGAAAGGCTTTGATGTTGTCAGCTTGTGCAGGGCATAACAGCATCCTTCCTTCTCAACGCAGATTTCAAAGGGTCAATGGAGCCTCACTCAGCTGTCTCGAACAAGTTCAAGTTATGAAATGAGTTCAAAAAGGCACACTGTTCCCAGCCTGATTAATTGATACCATTTACTTCAGCGAAATTTAAAAAAGAATATCATTCTGATACAATGGATTCATACGATCAGTACGATATTTTGAACGATGCCCTCACTGCTTCGAATGACTATCCTTCCAATTTGTTGCGATCACATTCATTCCGGCATGATTTGGTGGCATATAATGAGGCTCTCGGACAGCAGGAGTCACGCTTGTTCGAGGACGACCCTGACTATTCCGGGGTGGAACTTCTCGAAGCGTATGATGGCTGTGGTAAGTCAGCTCTTGAGTCTGACAATCCATAGCTTTCGAGATTATTTACTAACGGGTTCGTTTAGAATACGGACCATTGAAGAGATACAGGACTGTAAAAGAATTGGAAAACCACTTCCAGACCGAACGCAAAGACCCACGGTGCCGGCATGTGTAAGTATTCCCATGTTCGGGCGAGAGACAGAAAACAGGATTAGGTTACATGCAACAAATCGGATCGTCTGACGTCTGAAGTAGGTTCATAACGGCTGAAAATTCTCGCGCGCCACTAGATTGCTCAAAGGAAGTCTTCGCCTACACGTTGTCCTTCTTACAAGCAATGCCCCGATTCCTCGACCTTGCTTTTACCTTTGGAAGGCAGGTGGCAGACGAAGACTTTCACTATACTGCGTTCAACGAAGAGACCTTTCTTGATGCCTCTGACGCCAAGAAGTACTGTATCCCCAGACTGGGAAGATCAGGCCAAGAGATCAGGCACTGCTTCAATCTCTGGTCAGTCGAGAAGTCGGACAGTCCTCCCTATTGGTCAATCCGGCAGACCGCAGTGTGTCACTCTTTCGACGTGTGCACAGGACGTCACGTCTGGATAAACATAAAGGGAAACGAACTAATGCAAGAGCGTATCACACAAGTATTGGGCTCAACAAGCCAGATGCAGCCTGGATCGCTCAAAACAGCCAGTGGTTGCTTTTCTGCATCTCTTGTGACGCTTCTCGTTTTTTTCGAATGGAGTGGCGAAAATTGGAAAACACGAATCAACGAGCTTGAATGCGAGCTGAGGGATCTATTGAACAACGCCAAGAATTATCCCTTCAAGAAAATTGAGGAAGTGCTGAGCCTGGATCCGGAGTCTCTCCTCCAGCATCTGACCTCGGCTGCAGCAACACGCGGGAAAGTGACGCCGCGCATTGACTCTGCCATCCACGGCAAGCCGCTCTCCAGAGCAAATACGTTTCGCAGCGTTCTGTCGTCCGTCACTTCGAAGCGAATCCTAAGTGGATTTTCTAAAACTTCAACCAATGTAGACGCAGGAACGCAGGATTCTCCAACACTGACTGAAGTCAAACATCCGTTGGAAACGCTCAGGCCTGTTCTGAGGGCTTCAACACTGCAACAAACGCAGTTCACACCCGAGGCTGTTCAAAACAAGTTCAAGGTCTTGCAGGAATTCAGTGTAGATGGGCTTCAGAAGCTGGCAGACATCGCATCAAAACTCCACGAATTAAGGCTCGTCATGAAGCTGAACGTGGAAGTTATCCACGGAATAATTGACTATTATAAAATGCTGGCCGAAAGCGATGAGATGCCATTGGATATCAGGAATAACTGCCGTGCAGACCTAAACGGCTTTTTCCGACGAGCGAGGGCAGTCACCCGCGGCCTGGAGATGGAACAGTCTCGATCTGAGGCTCTCATGAGAATGTCCGAGGATGGCAAGTGGTTGGTGAGCGAGATCCATACCATCAGCGCTATCACGGTTCAGTAACTGACATGTCATGACCAGTTCGATCACATCCTCCAATTTCGCAATGCAGAGTTCAACAAACTCTTTGCGATAAATGCTCACCAGAGCGGGAAGCATGTGGAGATAATGACAAACGACATGCATAAGTCGAGCCAGAAGATGGAGATAATGACGAAGAGCATGAAGAAAGTCGCAGAGAAGACGGCGATACAAACCTCTTCCATGCACATCATAACATTGGTCACTCTCTTCTTCCTTCCCGCTACATTTGTCGCCGTAAGACTTTCTGGATTATTATTATCTTTTCCTGTGTGGATGGAGTCTCTAACATCAGACCAGACCTTTTTCAGCAGCGGAGCATTTCAATGGGACCAGAATGACGCAGACGGATCATCAATGCCATTTTGGAAACCGAAGTTCTTTGTCCTGTTCTCATGCATTTGCTTTCCTATGACCGGGGCCATCATCTGTGTTTGGTGGGCTATTTACTGGAGAAACAACCGCTTGAGGCGCCGGCATGGTCAAGGAGATGAGGAGAAACAGTAAATCTTCTGAGTAGGACCGGGCAGTGCAGGCAAAATGGCTCATTTACATTCAGTCTCAATCATTGCATCACCGTGGACAACGCTCTTCGTGCTCAAGATTCGGAACAGTATGGCGACATCGGTTGTTTTGTTTGTTGAAGGTACATGTCTAACGTGCTTTCTAAGGACACCATTCCCGGCATAGTCTCATAGAGCCTAGCCTGAATGATACGGTCTCATGCGTGCTGACAAAGTCCTGCATGAGAGTGGAAAAAGTGTGTAGGCACAGAGGAGGAGAGGGAGAGGCGCAAGACTTAGTCCACCAGGCAAGACTGCCTTGTGAGATTCTGCAGTGGCTGAGTGACATTGCCTCCGGCCGCGCTAGCCCAAACGAAGAAGCTGAATAAGCCGAAAACCCGCGTGAGAGAAGGCAGTTCAGCCGCCTGTGCAGATGACTGCATGTCGAGTTGCACAAGAAAGAGTTTGCTTTGAGGTACAAATGAGGGGTCGGCTTCTTCTGTTGACATTTTGCTTTGCCTCCGAAGCCGAAGTCAAGTTAGTTGCGACAAAGTGTACTCGAACGTCTCAAACATAAAAAGCCTACAGAAGCTTTTTGAGGACCTTGATACAAGGCTACGACTTTGGCCACTCGCCCATAAGCAAAGAATCAGGGACACTATCAGTTCTCTTGAACTTCCAACACGATTCTTTCGCCCGTTCATTGTCGATTCCTCCAGTCAATCTCTCAGTCCACTCGAACTGCTCCTTGAGATGCTCTTCAATAGCTCAAATAAATCACCTACTTGAGCAGCACGTCCTCTGTACAGGTGTATCCGTTCGAACCACCACCGTTTTGGCAACCACCAGAGCTCCCTGCGCGAAACGCCCACTGATCAGCATCTGGGACTAACACGTGCCGGAGGTGTCTTTCCACATTACCTCAATGTCTACGAACTTCCAGCCTTTCATCGATTTCCACAGTTGGGCAGATGGAAATCAAGTTATTGGTACCGATTGTCTAGGTCCCGGTACCGATGGACTAGGCAATGGTGCAAAATACATTCCTTTCAACGCACTGGAAGAATATTGGCAAGACAACCGGATATCCTATATTCTGAATATCTGCAGCGATGAAACGCCAATACACGTATCCATTGACGACATCTTGACGAGATATTTGCGTATTTTCTCGATTCTTGTCTACATATCAACCACCGAAAGCGTGAAGCTCAACTACATCACGAGTTTCATAGAGAGAGACATTGACGACAAGCTTCTACCATTCAAGCACCAGCCAGATGCGTTTCCCAATGCAGCTGATGGCACCCAAACATTTGAACATTTTCAGAAGGCTCAATGGCTCTTCTCCTCAGTCGTGCTTGGCCCCCACCGTTTACGGTCGAAAGAGTTGCCAACGGGAAGTATATTACCTTTCATCGTTGAAGAGGTACTTTCTGGGAAGCTTGGTGAGAGCACGATCGTCAAGAAATGCAAAGTCGATCCATCTTGTGGTCTCTCAGCTGTAAGTAGCATCATAATCGCCCCAAAGAGTATCAATAATCTTTCAAGTTTTAATAGAGGTTATTCACAGGATTCAATTGTCCTAAAAGAGTTCGACTTTTCCGAATTAGAACTTTCATTCAAAAACGAGGTGGACTCTTACATCACTCTTGCGAATAATATATCCCCAGACATATATCCAGATCACTTCCTGGTATTCTATGGCTCCTTCAAGAAAGGGAACAAGGCGTTCATCATGCTTGAATATACTGGACAAGGTACCTTGTTCAGCTTTTTCAACCGGAATGAGCTGCCGCTCGAGCGACACGAAGTTCACGGATTGTGGAAAAGTCTCAGCAACCTTTTCATTGGACTTGACCACATTCACAACCTCGATCACGGTTCAAAATACAGTACTTCAGGCGCTATCCGATGTGTCCATCAAGACCTCAAGCCTACCAATATTTTTGTTTTCAAACGAGGCGACAGCAACTCGTATCAATATCAGTTTAAAATCGGTGACTTCGGGATGAGCAGCCTAGCTCTGGTCAAGACTAGAAATAAGTCAGTCAGGAGCCGGGATAATGCAAGCACGAAAATGTACGGAGCTCCGGAGCAGACTAAGCGACATGCCGCTCAGGATGATATTGATTACGGTACTCTATGGGAAATGGACATCTGGTCAATGGGCTGCGTGCTTTTCGAAATCTTGGTTTGGATGACATGTGGATCAAGAGGAGTATCGGCTTTCTTCCAAATGCGTCAGCAGGAAACCGACACCGACCGACGCCATAGAGCCCAAGGATATTCTGGCTGTTTTCACAATGGAACCACACGGATTCAGGCCGTCGACGATATGATGAAACTCGTCATGGAAAGAAGAAGGATTTTCGATGATCTGTCAGGTCCGATCGGCGATCTGATTTTGAAAGAAATGCTCATTCCTAGCAGCGAACGCAGATTAGAAGCCAGGACCTTGCTACCACGCCTTGAGAAGATTCTGGAAGCTGAGACACGACCACCAGATCATCCAGACACGTTCGAAGCACAGCCTTTGACCACTCCAACGCAGGGAGGAGGTCTATTGCAAGGAGCCACGATTGAGGAAGACAGAGGCGACAAGAGTCCTCACGAGCACGAGCAAGCAAGGACCTACGCAACCGGCCGGGGGACGCGTGATTTTGAACGCCAGCGCCTGAAGTCGACAGGGCTCCGCGCGTCCAGCTCACTCACGGAGAGCAGACACAGCCGTCGAGAATGGAACGAGTCTCGTCCAATTAGCGAGGTCGTCCCAAAGCGTGAAATTTCAATTTCGGAGAAAGCAATCCAGCCGCCTGAGAGAACTCAAATCCTGCAATCCGGCCTGGTAACAGATAGTCCGCGACCCATCTCACGGACGCCGGTCAATATCGGACTGGGCAACAGAATCTCGAATCTTGTCTTGGAAGATTCGGAGAAAGAGCCAGCTCACACGTCAATATACGATCACCGGCGTACATGGGTTTCCTCACCCTCTGATTACCGGCCAAATGATGGGGATTCCTCGCACAGATTACCAATCGAGGAGTCGGGGAGTAAGGCTAAGCCGTACGCTGTCGTCACCATTTCGGAGGTGCTCACTTGGATAGAGAAGAAGAAGAGTGGCTGGATGGTTGAACCACTACGTGATCATGAACGAGCCATGCGGGAGATCAAGGATCGCGAACAGGTATGCCGAATTCGAGACCGGAGCCCGATCTTTTGCGCTAAATCAGAAGCAGATCTTCGTCATCGACGACTCGGACACGATGAGGGATCAGCACTGGGACCGGGTAGTCCAGCTGGTATCTGCGCTCGGATATCTAGTAAAATCAGCTGATCCCGACGGCGTCGAGCTGTTCTTTACGTCTCGCCCTACTGAGCCCAAGAAAAGCGGCGGGAAAGAGATTACTTCTCTCGTCCGCTCGCTCAAAGAGCATCGGCGAACGTCTCGCGTCGGTGTTTGCAACATGGAGAACAACCTTGGCCCAATACTGGATCACGTCAAAAACAGCCTCAAGAGTCAAAAGAGACCCAAGTTCCTCCAACGAAATCGCCGCGGGACAAACGTGTATATTTTGACGGATGCCATCTGGGAGGGCGGCACAGAGGTTCGATGTGGAGTGGAAGAACCGATCAAGAGCTTGAGGAGAACAATGATTGAACTGGGAAAGACCAGAGCAACCGTCGCCCTGCAGTTTATCCAACTCGGTGACAACGCTGTCGGAGAGGCAAGACTTGGGTATCTGGACGACACGTTAGGGAAAGAACTCAATTTGTAAGTTCTGCCAAGATTTAACACATTTACGGTATATACTGACTTTGTCTCAGCGACATCGTGGATCACAGGCACCATGAACGAGATGGGGTTTGGCACATGCTCGTGGGGCCCATTAGCCGCGATCTCGACAAAGACAACAATGTTGGAAGTCGTGCTGCTATGACAACAGACGTGCAGGCAAGCTACTGACCAATCGGCATCTTCCATATCGGGAATGAAACTATCCTCAGTCTTGCGTCTGCCCACGTCCAGCCTCCGTTCCCACCACAAGATCAATCACCCAGGTGAAGATTCTCACGCGGGCAGCCAAGATCAAGGGAGCTGACTGTGCAAACAACCGGTATAGCGCTTGCATGGAGCGTTTCCCGGTACAAAACGGCAAGGTTGCTTTGTTCACTGCACGTCAAGTCAGACCCGCCATTCAATGTTTTGCTGCGCACAGAGACAAGGATTCCACTCTTCCAAACATTGTGAATAATTCAGAGATGTTAGGACAGACTGCCGTCCGCGCTGAGTTTCTTCTGAACTTATTAATTAGCTGCTGTATCTATTGCAAATGTACATATTTACATTTTAAATGAATTTAATTGTCCTGCTGATACATTGTCTATGACCCTCCCTCCCCCCCGCCCTTTTCTTTTAATGATTGAAGTGCCAAGTAAGGGGGTTCCTTCTGACTGTCCTGGTATGAAATACGGAGAGCCACTACATCTCTCAGGCAAAAAGTATCCTCTAGCAATACCAAATGGAAACCATGGCACTCCTTGGGATCCAATGTGAGACCTCTCTTATCATATTGCTTGAACCTTCTGATTAGCTAAGTGTAATTGATTTACGAATTGTTTGTTTCATTTCATAACTCTTGTATTAAGCAGATATCAATTTTCAAATAGAGTTTTTTAGTTTGGACAAAGGTTGGACAGAGACATGTGACAAAGTTTAATATAATAATATTTAAGGAAGAATAAGAGACCCAGTAAACCTACGACCAATCTGCTTTGGGTTGTATGAAAATCTAGCCCAACGTCCCGGTATATATGATCTCGGCTGATCACGACTTACCTATTGTTCGCCTCACGCTTATGCATGCTCAGACTTAAGCGTAACCGCACGTACCGTTTATGCCCCAGTACGTCTGTGGCTCAGCATCTTTCAATGTCAGCTTCTGCATAAGCTCATGGGGTTCAAGAATTGTGCGCTGACCCGAATGAAGCTTGCATTGCGGAACGTTCTTCTTGCCCATAAAGACATAGGTATGTCCTTGAAGAAGCAATTCGTCTACCGAGTCGCCTAGATATATCGTTATATGCCAGTCAGCGGGGAGATGTCTGCCGGTCTTTTTCCCGGTCTTAGTTCGCTGTGTGAATGTCTTGTGCTGCTCCTTCCGGATGATGATGCATGACATCCCAAGCCGTTTGGCTTCGGCGACCGCGATGTCTTCACACCGCCTTACAGAGGCGAGTCCAAGGCTAAGATATTTGGAAGTGGAAGTCCAGTAAACATTAACTTCGCTCTCGTGTGGAGTGCTTCCACAATCGCAGGGCGGCCCTTCGTAGCAAGTGCGGCAGGTAGGCTTACCGCGCAGAAGACTGGGCAATGGTTTCTTTTCGCCGGGCTTTAGAGGATGACTACATGCCCTTGATCTATCAATGACTGTAACTCCATGGATGTATTGAGCCTCTGGCCTAGGTTTATTTACTGGAGCCTTCGCCTCGCTCGCAAGCGGCTTCGCATCGGTTGCGCCTTTCAGTCCCATCGTCCGTATGTGATGAGATTGCAGATATAAGTCTTGTACCAGGTTAAGTTGGAAGTGGTGATGTTTCTGAGTCAGGATTTCTGGATCTAATTACGAACCAGTCATGCCTGTTGGGACGGGAAAATGCATCCTATTTTAACATTTTCAGAACGAGAGGGTTCCAAGAAAGCACTGCCGAGAGGCGAGGCTTTGAACCCTTGTTCTGATAATTCAACAGCAATTGTCATCATCTGGAGTCTTACAAAGCCTTTGAAAGAGTAAAAGAGCTCCAAACAAAGAATCAAGAATGGTTCCTGATGAGATTTTATGGGGAGGACACTAGTAAAGTTTGCCTTTGATCAGAGGCCTCGCCATGATTGTTAGAATTGGGTGAGCTTGTGGAACAACAATATGTGGTTCAAATACAATCTGTAGCTACATTTGTCCGAATGACTTTGAGTGCCGTTGTCTTTGGCGCATTCTTGTATAGCACGACTCTGCTTTTCCAACAGGTTACACAAAGATCCCGCTCAACTAGAATGAAACACGCCTATTTCTTTGTTCTAAACGAAGAGCCAGTTCTCAAAGCCGCAATCATAAGCCAGACATCCTCCGGCATCCTCGTCCCTTTTAAAAGTGAAGATCTATTCCAAGACATATTCCAATCTGAGAAGAGACAAAACATTTACACTGCAACTCCTGGACCGAAGACTTAAATCACTCAGCCAAATATCAAAAAGTTTCGAACACTGTCATTTGCACGTTACCTCTCAGTAACCAAACATGGAGAGCACCCGCCCCTTCTATGTGCGTAACTGCGAGCATTATGAAGGCGAATTCGAAGATACTGAGGACTATGCGCCTGGTGGTTTCCATCCAACTCACCTGGGAGACCTCCTAGGAGAAGACGGCCGATACAAGGTGGTGCTCAAGCTTGGCCATGGCGGCTATGGCGTGGTTTGGCTGTGCCGTGACACCAAGGAGAACAAGTGGAGGGCGGTGAAGATAATCAGGGCTTCGGACTCGACAGAAGACTGCGCAGACTTAAGGGTTCATTCCGTATTCTCGGACATGGACTCTCGACAGACGGACATCAGTCACAGCCGTGTTGCCTTTGCTGTCGATCATTTCTGGATGGATGGGCCGAATGGTACTCACCTCTGTATCGTGATGCCTTTACTGGGCCCCAACCTGGAAACTGCCGCAGAACGCTACCGACATGAAGAGGCCCCGTTGATCCGCATTTGCTATCAGTTGGTCCAGGCTATGAACTTTATCCATAACAAGGGTGTATGCCATGGAGACTTCCGCCCGCAGAACATATGTTTTACTCTTGAGGACATTGATGATCTTGAGGAGGAAGACATCATTCGGGTTTTTGGCAGGCCGAAGCTCATGTGCCTGGTCGATGATGGTGAATACGAGTGGGAAGATTGTCATGCTGATGAACAAGATTTAGTCAGCGATGACGAGGAGTGCGTGGACGATAGCTCGAATGAGGCCGAAATGGATGTCAGCGCTGAAGAGACTGAAGAGAACCTTCCGAGGTACTTAGTCGGCATCTCCTACATCCAAACAGACTCAATATACGTGTCGAATGACATTGCTGTCATCGACTTCGGAGAGTCATTCTTTGCCTCTGAGCCACCAGAGAATACTGGTATCCCACCTCACTATGGTGCCCCCGAGACCTTCATCGACAAGTGCGGCAGTCTCGGATTTGGTAGTGATTTGTGGGCACTCGGCTGCACAATATGCCATGTCAGAGTTGGCTGCGAACCTTTCTTTGACGTCGGTGACATCTGGTATCTGATGAACCATTGGGAAAAGCTCAACGGCCCACTCCCGGAACCATACAGATCATCACTGGCAGAGGATTTTGATTTACCAGAGGACCCCGAACAATACGTCGCCAGTGACCCAGAAGAGAGAGAGGAGGACAAGCGAGAGTATTTGATGAGGACTGGAGTGACCGAGTGCTTGCACAACATACTCCTGATTGAGCGGCGATTCCAGGTTCCGTTACAGGAGGGCGAGGAGCCATCGCCCCCTCCTCCTCGCACAAGTAGCACAAGAGGCAGGATGCAAGCCGAGCCAGGTCATAAGATTGTCGCAGTGGAGATGTCCCGGCGTGAAGCATCACAACTTATGGATCTTTTCAAGAAGATCTTCGCCTGGCAGCCTTCAGACCGAATCTCAACAGCCGATCTTCTGAACCTGCCACTCTTTGCACCTTGTCGCGAGGAAGACGAACGGGTTTTGGCATCATCACGAGTCGAGGGATCTGAAGTGGCTTCAGATGCAGATTCGACCTCCCTGTCAGGGACAGAGGTGGCGCTTCTGCAGGACGATGACGACGACATCCGTGCTCTGGTACCATATTGTGGATTCAGTCCGCTGCTGAGGTTGTTTCGCGAGGTCATTCGGGCGTACGGTCTATAGCGAAGAGACAATTTGGAAACACTTGTAGGTAATATCTAATAATCAATGCGGGTAACATTGACGAATATGCAACGACTTGTCTCAGCCTGTAAGTAATGAGATACTGGTCATGTGTTGGTCCTCCAGGTGACACTCATTACAACATCAAGCGTGCATTGTGGATAATTGAAGTATCTAGTTGTTTTAATTCGATACACTTTCGTCAGACATGACCCCTATCCCGAGCATTCTATAGGGTTTCTCGGGCGGGTAAAGGCTACGAGTCGCAAGCTCTCAAGGGCCCTCGGGGCGAACTATCCCGCATTTACGCGCATCGATGTTACCTAACACCAAGCCCCGAGCTCAACATTTACACATTTCTTGTTCCATCCCCGCGTCGATCTACACTGACCCTCGGGCTATTTTTGAGCCCCAAGTGAACTGAGATGTTGTGTGATTCGCGCAAAATTCCCCGCGTGTTGTTTTTAAAATGGTATTCTCGACGCGTGAAGCAAAGCAGCATTTGATGTCAGCCGACTCGGCTCCTCATACGCCGAATTAAGGTCAATGTCCACTGCATTTAAATGAACCTCATTTCTAATATCGGATTGGCAGAATAATAGCTTTCCAACATTCTCTGAGTAGATTGGCTTTCGATTCAAAATGCTTAGCCAGTCTGCAACCACGCTCTTTGCGTTGTTGTCAGGTATCACTGCAGCAGCCTCCCTTTCGAGGCAGGCGCAGACCTGTACTGTCAAATCTGGCGGCAGCAATGCGACTGATGATGCTCCTGCAATAATTGAAGCATTCCAAGAATGTGGAAAAGACGCCACTGTCGTCTTTGAGCCTACGACTTACCACGTCAACTCGGTGATGAATATCACCTGGCTGCAAAATGTCAAAATCGACCTCCAGGGGACGCTCTCAGTACGTCATTCAACTCTTAGACCGCGAACAGAGCTGACTCTTGCCTTCAGTGGGGAACGAATATCTCGTACTGGCTGAATCACTCAATGCCAGTGGGCTATCAGAACCAGTCGACAGCCTTCATCTTGGGCGGGGATGGGATCACTCTAGAAGGGCATGGGCAGGGCACTTTCGACGGCAACGGTGATGATTGGTACCGCTTCATTCGAGAGCAGCCGAACACGTCCAACTACCCAGGTCGCCCACATGCCATCACTTTCAATGGCTTGACGAACTCCGTGGTCCAAGGAGTGAGGTTTTTGAGGAGCCAGATGTGGTAAGTATCGAGTCCTGGTTATGGACGACACAGAGGAGTCAGCTCTGAGCTGAGATGAATCCCAGGACAATGTCAATCATCCACAGCCACAACAACACCTTTGACAGCATTTTTGTCAACAACACGGGAAACACCGTACAGAGTTGTGAGAACTTCTTTTAGCTTTCGTGAATCCTGAGAATATAGCAAGTTTTGCTAACAGAAGCAGCCAACACCGACGGCGCCGATACATTCTTCTCTTCCAATATAAGATTCAACAACTGGACCGTCTACAACGGCGACGACAGCATTTCCATGAAGGCCAACAGCACCAACATCAGTGTCACCAACTCGAAGTTTTACAATGGCCTGGGCATCGCTCTGGGCAGCATCGGGCAATACAAAGGCGCATACGAAACGATCGAAAGGCTGCATTTCGAGAACATATCGTATTTCAACACTCTGCACGCGGTAAGTCCAAGTCCAAGACATGGAAAAAAACGCAGCTAACTCCGCTGGCAGGTCTACATAAAGACCTGGACAAATGACCAGAACGGCTACCCACCAAACGGAGGAGGCGGTGGACTCGGCTGTAAGTACCTACCCTAAAACCCAGCCTGCGTAAACTCTTTCTCACCCTCCCCGACCCAGTCGCATCAGACGTCTCCGCCACCAACCTCGAGATGGAAGGCATGCGCGGCGGCGCCTTCACCATCTCGCAGTGCACGCGCTTCTCAGGCGCGCCGGGGACGGGCAACTGCACAAACTCGCAGTTCCAGATCCGGAACCTCGAGGTCCGGAACGCGCGGGGGACGACCAAGAGCAGCAACGTCGCCAGCTTCCAGTGCAGTGCCGTCGCGCCGTGCACCGATATCGGGCTGTACGATATCGATGTTAGGTTTTCTAACGGGACGGCTGCGCCGGGTTACCTTTGTGGCAATGTTGTGAACCCAGAGGGCTTCGAGTGCACTGGGCCGCCGTGCGTTGGTGGCAGTGCAACTGGGGGATGTTGAGGTTTCACCTGTGAAGACTGAATCAATGGATTTTGTTGTTCCCGTGCAATATGTGACACATGCAAGTGTCCTTGATTTGGTGAATGGTAATTATTCTCTACGCTGCTGACGCTTAGTGTTATAAAATCTGCCCCAGAGAAAATCGCGAAACCATCCAACGATCTTCTCCTGATCCATCCTCTCATTGAGACGACGTCTAGGTCGTGCAGGCGCTGGACAGCCATCTTCCACACCATCCTCGCTTGGGGAGAACTATCTCAGTCCGTCATGACAAATGACTTGGCCACGGTGACAAAGCCGGTGCTGCGAAACAGTTCTTCTGCCGCCTCGTTCTCGCCGAAGATTTCAACCCTCATGTTAAACCCCATGAGGAGTGAGATAGCCTCGCAGAGTGCCACGGCGCGTTTACCAAAGCCCGTTCTTCGCAGGTGAGGGTCGACCTCGATGTATTCGATGCGAAACATTTGGGAGTCCTCGGTTAGCTGTAGCCACAACCTGGCCACCTCGCCGAAAGCGATGTTCTCAATTTTGAGGTAGTAGTGTCCCCCTGTGCCAGCACTCCGTAGGAATGTCTCAAGTATGTGTCTCGAGGCTTCTGGCTCTGTTTGATCGTAGGGCCTCAGGCCGACCCTCATGTCCCGGCTCCATTTCATGACAAGTTGCTCCATTGCCCGGCGGAAATGCGCCACCTCCTCGTTCCCCATGAGCAATGGAATGCAAAAGCCCGTCAAGTTTGGTTCGCTGATCCAGTCGACCGGCTTCTTCTCCATGGCATGGGAATATATTGTAATTCCGTTGAGGGCCTCAAGAAATGCAGGCTGTGTGCTATCCACCTCGATTCTGATCGGTCTGCTAGGCCACAGGAACCCTTGCCTCAGTCTTTGGACGAGCCAGGTCGCAAAGGTGCTGTCCTGGTGGCTTAGCCATATTTTCTTTGCGAATAATTGGGCATGTCCTTTTTGGAAGACGATAACTGCCTTCATTGTCCCCAGTCTGAAGCTTTGGGCGTCCTCGTCTCCTACCCCTTCAACTTCATGGAGAACTCTTTCCTGATCTTCATCACAGACTCTGGACGTCATTCGGTGATCTGGGTCGGATGCTGCGGAAGGACTCAGGAAAAAATGTGGAGTGTTATCAGGCTGTCTGGCTGGTCCGGGTTGCATGGCTTCAACTTGGGCCTTGGGTACTAATGAGACAGACGGTGCAATCTAGGGAGCAAAAGCTGCGGTGGTATTGGCGGCTGCAGTTGATGTTTGTCTGAGTTGGGATCTCTTAAAAGAAAGTACTGATTCTTGCGAAGAATGAAGTATTGGTGTGTACAAAATGTGCGATTGGGTCTGTTGCGTAGATTTGTGCAGATCAATGTTGACTCTTCAGAAGTACGGTCGCTGTCTATGATAAGGACAGTCCTTCGACCCTTCCTCTTTACGAGAGCAGGCCTGGGGCCGTCCATGGCTGCTACCCTCGACTGGTGTTGCCGACAAAGAGCTGGAAAGTGCTGCCATACCAGCTCTACCTTTTTATTGTGATTTCGCTTCCTTTCAGAGCTTACGTCTTTACTAACTGGTCTCGAGTGGATGAGCTTCAAACAGGTATGGTAAACTGATTATCAATGGGTATATTCCAAATGCTAACTCCCAATGCTTATGCCGATTCATCACCGTCTCTGCTGATTCCATTGTTTCAAGGCCCGCCCAAATGAAGATCCCCTCTCCTCCGATGCATTTCCCAATTGGCCCATGCCGCCGCCGAGATCCACCAGCGGCACCATCGACGGCCGGCCGTGGGCACACTGGAAAGGGAATGCGCACTGCACCAGCCTCTCGAAGAGCTCCGTGCACTGGTCTGGCGTCAGTGGGTCATTGAACATGATCGCACTCCTGCATGACCTCGAGTTGATCAGCTCGATAATTCCCTGTGGACAACCGTGGAATAACGACACCCATGCCGGAGTGTTACCATCAGCATCTTCGGGTAGCCCGGGCCTCGATCGTGGCTGTTGTGTTGGCCCCGATTCAGTCAACTTCCATGCCTCGGTCCTGATGAGGTCGGACAGTAGCCGGGGCTCTGTCCTGCATCTCTCCAAGATAGCAGGTGGAAGACTCCGCACAGTGACGCGAGCTTTGGTGCCAAACGCACCGTTCTTGGACTTTTTGCTTCCTAGTCCTTGACTGGCACCAGGAATTTCTGCGTCGTAGCAAATTCCCCAGTGCGCAAAATGCCCCTGGGTCCTGCACAGGACGTCTCTGTCCTGCCTTGAAAGTTCGAAACATAAAGGCTTCGGCAGGGCTTCTGTGGCTGCCTCCCAAATGTTTTTGCCAGTATTTGTCGTGCCACGGATGAAGTAATCATTCATCAAGCCCTCCACCCGACACCGTTCATCTGCAGCATGCTGATCAATCAGCATGAGACAACAAGAAGCATCCGATACCTGGGCCTCCATCCGATCATTTTGGACTGGGTTAAATGACACCTTCACGAGGATGAACTTATTGTCGACTTGGGCGACGAGTTCAGCTTTGCGGAGAGCATCTTTCGAGACCCGTCCTTGGAACCCCAAGGCGGATGCTTCATGGTATGATCTCAAATTGACAGTTGACAGCCCGTGGTCGCACTGGTGGCCTCCTGGTTTGACGTCGATACCCAGCATGTCAGTGACATCTGGCAATTTTGGTATGGGACGTTCAGTCAGCTCAAACACAGGGTTCTTCCAGTTTTGAACCAGATCATTGACCCAGGGAGTCGTGTTGCTCGCCTCAACAAGGCCGTTACGGTTAGGCGTTTCCGTCGGGACAGACTGTTTTGTGGCCCTTTTGCTGAGAGTCAATGGTTTTGGAGGCAACACAAAACCAGTCCTAGGATCGATAAGAGTAGCTAGCTTGGTAGCAGGGTTGATCCATTCAATGGAATCATCTTGATTCAGTACTTCTGGCGTCTTTGCTGAGCCTTCGTTGGGTTCTCGTTGTGGAGGCACGGCTTGAATCGGACCTCTGCTTCTCAATCGTCTCGGGTCGATATCCTCAAAAGGCTTCCGGGTCAGCTTGCCATTTTTGTCATACAGCGGAGGCTGAGAAGGCTTTGCTGTGGAGAAAACCGGCTGCTTTAATTTGGCCACATCTTGTGCTTCCTTGTTGTCTGTAGCAGAGTTCAAAGATAGGGACTGTGAACGTGAAGGCGCCTGCGAAGACTCCTTGAAAGTAGACAGCGTCTGGCCGGACTTGATTCTCGACCATCCATCAAACGGTGACTCTGATCTGGTACCAGAGGTCTCGAGTCTCTGGGCTTTGCGTGGGGGCTCTTCCATCTGATTTGATGCAGAGTCGGAGGCAGTTACCGATCTGGTCTTCGTTTCCTCTCGTTTCCGACGTGACCTCTCACTTTGATGAACACGTCCACCCCTGCCCTTTACAGAGAGATTGACCGTCTTTGGTTGGCAGTGATTCTTCTTCAGGAACTCATAGAATGTAGCCTTCAGAAGATCTGTGATCAATGCCAGGTTTGGCTGTCGGTCATCGAGAAAGTCCTCCACATTCAGAGACCTCTTAGTCCGAGAAGGTGCTGCAGTGATCTTCAAGAAGAACATTGGCCACCTGTCCACACCTTTCTTGGTTTTCAATTCCCGGCCGGTGAAGTTGTCCATCTTGGGCTTCTTCTGACCATCCTCTGAATCACCTTCAGAATCGAGAGCGCCAAATGCAGAATCAGCGAAGACTTTGTTGACCTCCTCGAAGAGGACGTTGCTCCGAGACTCGTTGGAGAGCGGCTCGATGCCAAGACTGATGAATTGAACACGCTTCGTCGCGACCGGCTGACGGCAGACATAACCATCTATGGATAATCTTGGTGCGGATGCTCCAATGGGAACCCAATCACTTGTATCGGGGCTGTCACAGAACGATGCCTGGTGCAGCAGTCGGCACCCGTCGTTGAGCCAGGTCTTTGATTGAGACCCAGTCCTCAAAGTGAGGCTCTGCCGACTCGAGTTCTCGCGAATCGAAACAGAGACTCCTCCGGGCCAGGAGATCATTAAAGATACGAGGTCGTAGAGGAGCCTATCCCAGTCCCTACCAAAGGAAGATTTGTCGTTTTGGAGAGCGCGGTGTTTCACTCGAACAGGCATCGATCCGAACAAATCTCTCACAGTAACACGCGTTCCATGTTTGAACGTAAGAATCCTTTGCTCGGGAGGGCAAGGAATGTGTCGGGCCAAGACCTTGGAATTGTGGATGCTAATCGAATTGTGTGAATGGTACTCTCTGTGGTGGGATGTCACGGAGAGCAGTGACAGAGACGCGACCGAGGCCAGGTATACACCATGTTTACCATGAATATCTTGGCATGGCGGGTGTTTTGACGTGTCTTGATCAGATGGTTAGAACCAAATTACTATTGTGTGTTGTGGTCATGCGTCGTGCTCCCACTTACAGTGCAGTTGACCCAGCCCTCCGTCGTCGCGGAATTCAGATGGTGGGATTCCCGCTCCGTTGTCCTCTACAGAGCAGTTGCCACGGGAGTAGTCGAGGCTCAGGTTGATCTTGGTGGCCTCAGCGTCAAGCGAGTTTTTGATGAGCCCACAGATCACGTTGTTCAGGGAGGTGATGACGACGGACGACTTGATCTGGGCCACGACATCCGCCGGCAATGGCTTGATGGACATGGCCAGCTGCACATCTCGGTGGTGATGTTGCTCGCTGGGGTGTCGGGAGGGACGGCGACAAATAGACGACTTGTCTGCGACGGGTTCCTCCGATGAATGAATGGTGCTGCTCCTTGCCTATGACAGAACAGGCAAAGCAATGGACGTCGTCCTGGCGATGATGTAAGCAGTCAGGGTCCGTCCAAGGGTACGTACCCACCGTATCTCCCTGCCGTATCTGCGGTATCTGCAACAGGGCCAGCAATACGTCACAGGGCTGGCCTCAGTGGGCCCCCTGATCTCCATCAGTTCAGCTCGCAGAGCTCGCCTGAAAGCCTGAACGCCTGACGCCGCCTGATGCCGCCTGAATTAACCTTTCCCTGTCGGGATGATCGCGTTTTGGGCTGCTTCCCCGGGAATTCCAGTCCAACGAGACCCCCAATTCTGCTCCCCGATTGCCAATTGCCAATTCCCAGGCCCCAAGGCCCCAAGGCCCCAGAGCCCCCAAGTGCCACCAGCGACCACCACTTCAAGGACCATCCCCATTCCATTTGCCGTTCGACGCCCAGCCATTCGTCGTCCCGTCCTCACGCACACTCACACACAAACCAACAGCTCGACGATCCGACCGTCTCCTTTCCTTTTTGATCGCTCTTCTTTCTCAGCAACAACCAACTCCAAACGCTCGCTCCCCCCTTTTTTCGCCCTTCCTTCTTTTCTTCCATTCTTTTCTTTTTCTTCGACTGTTGCCGATTCTCCCGTCGCCCCGCCTGCACAATGGCCATGGCGCCCACAGATCGTCGGAAACCCTTCACCAGCTGGGTCAAAAGGCTGAATCAGAAGATGAAGCGTACCAAGGGCCCAAACAACCCCTACCCACAGTCAGGTCATGTCAGTTCCCGACATGGGCTCCCACCACAGTCCACGACTCATCATCAACAGCGACAATCCCATTCCATTGACTACCCCCAGTCCACCGTCGAGAGCGCCCCGGACCCCGAGCTGGTCGTCCACTCCGCCGAGGAGCTAAGCAGGCAGTCCATGCAGTCCACGAGCGCGGGCAGAGCGTCGGCAGAAGTTGATGGCGACGCCGATGGTGACGCCGAGGGCCGACCACCAACCACCGCCCCATCGTACGGGGGCACATCTTTCGCCGGCACGAACATCACAGCGACCGACCCACGGAGGCCCGACAGCACCTTCTCCTCGCCCGCCCCCTCCGCCCGATCTGTCGCGACAACACTGTCGACCATGCAGACCAACATGGCCAACGGCCTGCTCAACGGGCAACCCGCCAACACTGCTACTCAGCCCACCTCGCGTCCGCAACAGCACCAGGCCGTCCAGTACACCCAGCCCGAGGCACTGGTCACGGCCATGCCCGCGAGCGACGGAGACCGAAATAGGCGGAGCGCCTATCGCCCCGCCACATACAGCGCAATCATCGCGAACAATCTACTGAGCGACAACATCTCGATTTTGACGCTTGCTTCGTCCACCCAACGCCGTAGGCGGCGCTCCTGGGACACGGACTACGATCATGCGTCGGTACGCGCACTGCCGCCAGCATCACAGTTCGGCGGCAGCCGCGAGTCGCTGCCCCTATCTGTGCTTAGCGCCAACCTCGACGGGCAGCAGCCCACAAGCCCAGGCTTGACTACGGCAAGGTCCATCGCGGAGCGATCGGTTAGCGGCCTGGCTCTTGGCCACGGACGAGCTGACAGCCTCAGCGGCAGTGTTGGAGGCGGAGCAATCCCGGTCGCCAGCGAATCTTGAAGATGACTCAGACCAACTACAGACGGCTTCCGAAATGAATGCCGCGAGCGCAAGCTCTGAAGGGGTGGTAACACTGCTATCAGGCGCATCAGAGGAAAGATAAAGGACAGTACCTGTTCCGCACAGGAAGCAGGTACAAGACATGGTTTTGGGCGGACACTCAGGAGTTTTTACGGTTCGCGTGTTTTTTGGACGGGCTTTCATTACTTGATGACTTACGGATTGGACGGAATCGATACCCAGTACCCATAGGAAGAAATTGATATTCTAGGCATGAGGCGCGCATCTTATTCTCAATACAACCTTTGAAAGCTTGTCCCCCCAATTCTGGTCTTCGCCCGGGCCTAATTGCGTGAACAGGCGAGTGAGTAACCCCAATCCGTCGACGGTCAGAGGTTCGCATGCGGGGTAGTTGCACGAGACAACACCATCGTCAGCTAACTCGACGACGATCCAATTTGGATGAATATATCTCATTCTCTTTCCTTCTCATTTATTTCTTGGTCGATATCTTCGTGCTGCGTCACGGCTTGAGAATCACGTAATAGTCGGCAATAGCAACAGCACTTGCCACCGGTATCGGCATCACACCACCTCGACTTCCTCATTTCAGATTCTCATCACAGACAACGCCGCCTCCAACATCCCCATCCACCCCGCAATCAAATATCCCAATTCCCCATCCCACCACAACCCTCCCCCCTCTATTCCCCATCCTCACCTCCACACACAGCCCAGCAATGTCCTCCTCACCCCCAGCCCCAGGCAAGGTCCGCCTGGCCACAAGCTCCCCCTCGACCCAGTCCACAACAGCCGCGACCCTCGCCCAGCTGCGCCAGATCGCCCGCCGCGCCGCCCGCGACCACGCCGCCGACATCCTCCTCCTGCCCGAGGCCTACCTGGGCGGGTACCCGCGGGGGTCGGCCTTCGGGTGCGTCATCGGGGGCCGCAGCGCCGAGGGCCGCGACGAGTACCTGCGCTACTTCGAGCAGGCCGTCGACCTCGGCGACGTCGTGGGCGAGGGCGCTGGCGCGGGGGACGACTGGGTCGCCCGCCGGCTCGAGGCTGTCAATGTTGGTGGTGATGGGGCGGCGCAGCCGCTGCGGGGTGATGGTACCAGGGAGGAGCTTGAGAGGATCGCTGCTGAGACGGGGGTGTTCTTGGTCACGGGGCTGATTGAGAAGGCGGGTGGGAGCTTGTACTGTGCGGTTGTTTATGTCTGTCCTAAGAAGGGCGTCATTGGCAAGAGGAGGAAGGTCATGCCTGTAGGTCTCACTCTCGTTACTTTTTCTTTTCAATGCATAAAGATGCTGACACTTGGCACAGACTGGCACAGAACGCCTGATATGGGCCCAGGGCTCACCAAAAACACTCCGGGCAGTGACCACCGTGATCCGCGGCATCAGGGTCAACATGGCGGCCGCCATCTGCTGGGAGAGCTACATGCCGCTGCTCCGCCAGTCCCTGTACGCCCAGAACATCAACCTGTACCTGGCGCCCACGGCCGACGGACGAGACGCGTGGGCCTCGCTGATGCGCACTGTCGGCATCGAGGGCCGGTGCTTCGTGCTGAGCTCCAACATGTGCGTGCGCGAGGGAGGTAGCGAGGCCCCGACAGCCAATGGTTCGTCCTCTGCGATCGCGGACGACGAGATCCGGCCCGACGCGGAGCCGTACGGGCGCGAGCGCCGCAGCTCGTGTGTCACGGAGGAAGGCTTCGAGATCGCGCTCCCGACGCACAGCGCTCAGGGTACCGGCAAGGCTCCGCAGCGGAGGCGGCCGAGTGTATTTGACGAAGATGGAAACGAGATCGTGCTGTGCGGCGCCGAGGACGGGAAGTCCACAGCGGCGGGCAACGGAGCGCAAGGACCCAAAGCCGGTGGGAAAGAAGAGACTGCCCAGAAGAACGGCGCTGGAGCGAAGTTCATTTGCCGCGGGGGATCCTGCATCACCGATCCATTTGGAGAAGTGCTTGCCGGCCCGCAGTGGGAGGACGACACTGGCATTGTGTATGCGGATGTGGATTTCAAGGATTGCATCAGAGGAAGGTTGGATCTGGACGCGGGTGGAAGCTACTCGAGGAATGACTCGTTCAAGTTCTCTGTCGAAGGATTGAACCTCGCACCGCTGCCATATTAAAGGCACTCGTCTTGACATACTACCTGGGCAGTCAAGGGGTGGCCCCAGGTTGGGCAGCAATATCAATATTGAGTTGAATCCCATCTCTAAAGTGCGTCGGCCAGATCGACAATGTCCATGCCTTTCAGTCTATCCCAACCAGCGTATAGCTCTGAGGGGAACCAGTTCGCCAGTTTTCCAGCAGGTCGACCGGGCTCTGCAGGAAGGTCCTCGTCCTCGCTCCCGGCTAGCATAGTTCCTAGAGCAACACCACAAAGCCATGCCCAGACCATGCCATCGCCACAGAAGTAAGCCGATATCCACTCGCCCGGCTGCACCTGACCGCCAGCTTTGGAATCCTGCCTGATCTTCCTAGACGTGATCCTCGGATCGAGCCGCCCGACGAGGGGCATGAAATCAGGTACCACGCCTATGGCCCCCGACCAGGCCTTGATCACCCTCGCGCCCCTCCCCTCCACCTTGTGGCCCGGGTCGAAAAGGGTAGGCATGACACCCTCCAGGTGCATGACCGTCAGGGCGTCGATCTTGGTATCATCGGAGACGCCCATCAGGTCCATGCCCTGCTTCGGGCCTTGGAAAAAACCACCCCCGATCATCAGCTCGCCAGTCGGCCGCTGTGTCACGTAGTCGAACCCCTGGCCGAAAATGACAGACCACGACCGGCTGCCATCCTTTTCGGGGAAATACTCAGCCGCCCGTTGGGCGGTCATGTGGCACAGGACCGGTGTGCCTTTGCCTCTGAGTCCCGGGACAAGCTGTGACGTGTGTGCATTTGTAGCATGTACAACGTGGCGGGCGAGAATCTGCCCCCTGCTGGTGACGACTGCATAAGGGAACAAGCCAGCATCTTCCAGCTTGGAAGACCGGACGCCCTGGTGGTCATTGACCTTGACCTCCTCGACCGTGGTCCCCGTCTCGATGGCCAGCACACCAGGGAACCCATCCAGCAGCTTCCTCCACAGCGCCGTGACAAGCCGGTACGGACTCAGCGCGCCAGCCGGGTAAGACACGGCGCCCACCACGCGCTCATTGACGCCGAACCTCTCCCGGGCCTGCTCGCTCGTGTGAGTCACCATGTCGAAGCCCGCGGGCGCAAATGGCATGAACTCCTCAACGAGTCCCTTCATCTTCGCGTCTGTCTCAGCATCCACCGCAAAGTCCACCGTCTCGACCCGCCTGCACTCCGACACACCCTCGATGCCCTCGGCGCGCGCGAGCTCCGTCAGCGCGTCGAGGTGACTCAACTGGAACGCGCATATCCGCGCCGCGCGCTCCGGGGTGAGGCCCTGCTTGCTCACCAGGTTGTGGAAGACCTCGTGCGAGCTGGGCTTGATGTGCCCGCCGTTGCGGCCCGTGGCGCCCGAGCACAGCTGGCGCGCCTCGAGGACGACGACGCGCGTGCTGCCACTGCCAGAGGAGAGATCGAGCTCGCCCTTCCGCCGCAGCTCGCGGAGGGCCGTCCGCGCGATGGCCACGCCGCTGATGCCCGAGCCTATGATGACGATGTCGGCGGTGGCCGGTGGCCCGCCCGGGGTTTGTACGTCGACCAGCTCCGGGAAGGGTGGGTCGTCTTGCCATTGGGAAAGGGTCGGCTTGGCGGGCGGGAAGCCCGGGGCCGCGCGCATGCGGGCTGCGACTTGGGACCAGTCATTGGAGAGGTCGCGGAGGATGTTTATTAGGGTTTTGATGGATTTGAATAGAGATAGCAACCGCTTGATGACATCCATTATTGACGATTAAATCTGGAGTTGCCCTATTTGTTGGGAGAGCGAAGTTGCTC
The DNA here is from genome assembly GCA_013435955.1 of Diaporthe sp. HANT25. NCBI lineage: Eukaryota > Fungi > Ascomycota > Sordariomycetes > Diaporthales > Diaporthaceae > Diaporthe > Diaporthe sp. HANT25. Next base: position 345,611 of record JACBFG010000014.1, on the reverse strand, counting down.
CAGTGCAGATCGCAGTGTGAGGGGCACGGGAGTGTTAGCAGTGCCGTAGCTCCCGCAGCAGCCAACGGACGTCGCCTTGCTTTTGTTGGCTTGCATTTTATGACTTCCCATCACAACTCCTGGGTACATATTAATCCATCACTCTTCTGTTCTCATTATTTGCACTACGAGATCCGAGCCGTCTCTATAAACAACCAAGCACATCAAGAGTTGTGTAAGAATACTGCGAATTTATCAAACACAAGCTCACTGCCTCGAAGTGCGCCGAAGATAACGAGAAACTGGTGCATTATGGAGTGTACGGCCGTTCCTTTAATTTGGATGCAAAGAAATGGACGCCGACCTCAGTCAGAACACTGACCAAATATAGCCACTCTGTTCCAGGAGGAGGCGCCATGGTCTCGATACACAGCCTTCGGTCCCCCAAGCCCAACAAGAACTCGGTCTTTGGTGCCCGCGAGGATCACCACATGGTAGAAATTGTCTCAATGACTTCGGATCCAGCACTCAAGGATGAGACGGCGACATGATGTCAGGGCTTGCTAGAGGAACTGAAAGGGCATGATGTGTCAAATGTTCTTGACAGCGCTTACATCTCGCTGCTTCACGCTGAAGATGCGAATTTGAAGAAGATCTATGGGCGACATCTGAACACACTGGTTTCATTGAAGAGCAAGTATGACCCGGTGAATGTGTTCAAACATGCGACGCCCAAAATTTCCATTTAGAATCAGACAACAGCAATGCTTCACACTCAAAATATCTTGGCATTCTATGCAATTACTGACATTTGAGTGGCTCCCCCCACTTCTTCTCTTGAGCTTCAAGTCACAAGCTCACCTGTCATTACAAAATCACCAGAAGGCGGTAATACAGCTGGCTTTCATCAAATAAGTCCTCCCCATGTCAGATGGGTGCGACGGTCTCTTGAGAAAGGTGAAAAGGAACAACATGTCAACCCATTGGCAGTTTGCAGCATCAGAAACATGTACATATTAACTCTTTATTTTACTCAATTGTATTTTTGAAACTAGTATGCATACCATGACTTGATATCTGATATATGACCAACATTCCTTCGATTGTCTGTCTTTCAGCATTATTGATACACAGATTTCTTTATTGTGCCAGGGGCTTGAGATATCCCAGTTTAGAAATTTTCAACCAGATGGTGTTTCTGGCTTTCTCCATTGATATTGCTTCATATAAATTGCGAATTCTATAGCTTTTGATGAGTACATGTGCACCCAAATCTACGATGTAAGCGAAGCATATATAGTTTGACTTGGGCTAGCTCTCTGAATTCGTGAGAATAATTCTGTTTTCATTACTCACTGTATCACTTCCAAAGCGTATAAATCATCGTGGCAGAAGCTTCTAATTCAGCCAGAATCACTGGCAAAATCGATGTCCTATCGCAACTCGCTCCTCTTCTTGGTCACTCGGCAAAATTGCAAGCGGAGAGAATATGGCCATACGGCAGAAACGATACCAATTTCTCCCCCAAAGTCTTGTGTACTACCCAATCAGCAGTATTTGAGAAATTTCTTGGATCATCTCTCACAGGTCTGTCACAGCCGCAAGAATGGCCGAGCCGTCACAGCCATCGCAGTACGAGACCATCAAGGATACCCTTGTTACGTCGTTGCCTCAACGGGAAGAGTGCACAAGCCATGTGATGGAGATGAAGACCTCCATAAAGAGAAGCTCTGGAACTTTGTGAGAAACGTCCTTGCGATGTTCAGTCACTTCACGGAGAAATCGATCCAGCCTGCAGATGTAAAACTCGAAGCATTGAAGAGCATTGTTGAGTTCAATCATCGACGTTTGAAGTCCTACGTTAAGTCACTGAGCAATGAGATGAGGTCCCTGGCAAATGAGAGGTACGAAAATGACGAAAATGGGAGAACAATTGGTATGCAGGACTGATCAAATTTCATGCTGTGTCCCACAATTTGTACTAATCAGATTCGCTAATTGCATGAAAAGCCACATCAATTCATGAGGACCTCATCGATATCTTGGGGGAAATTATAAATTCAGAGGGGCCGATTCTTAACAGAAAAGCGCCGCATCCTTCTGGTATGTCCGGTTTTTGAGTACAATATAATGCTTTTTCCTAGATTGGTGCCCAGGATTTCTTAATCTTTGGTTCCGTGGAAATTCCCAAGCTAATGACCAAACAGTCTGTAAAGAGCTTGTTTCTTTGATTCAACTCTTTACAGCAGACAAAATGGTCCAGACCCAGCAAGTACTCGGGAATCTCAACGAAAAGGTGGCTGAAGGGGGCGAAGTCCTGCATTGCCGGCCTTCGATTTACATCACTTGTCACAATATCCAGCATGCTATTCGCCGCATCATCTCGTACCAAGAATCCGTGGAGTCTTTCGCAAAGACTGCCCTGAATTGGCCAGCTTTGTTCCATAGGTTCACGGTAGAGCTCCCAGGCGCTAACCTCAGCATGAATCGTAAACGCATCAACAGGCCCTCCATCAAGCTGGACGAACTTTTGGGTAGCGTCTTTGATGTCCAGGATCAGGAGTTCGTATCCAAAAAAGTACGGAGCCATTTTCCGGAATTTCACTCTAAGCTGCACGAACAGTCCGCCATGCCCTGTCTTCATAGTGAGATTGCCTTGTGGGACTACATTCGATTCCCAGACAACAACTTTGTCCAGTTCAATCTAGTCAAGAGAAGGGATATTATAAAAGACCAGATCATCATTGGCGTCAGCAAACCAACATGCTTGTTGTGCTCGTGGTACTTCGAAGCGCTATCGAGCCAGGTTCTGATACGGTCGACTTCTGGGAACGCCTACCTTGGATGGACGACCTCATGGTCCAAAACTGACCAGTCGAGCGACAGAATCAACGAAATGTTTCGAAAGAAACTCAAACAGGCCGCATTGGCGGAAATCAGAAAAGGATGGGCCTATCATCTCGATCAAGACTCCGCCGGTGGTACGCCCCCCGCACATCGCCAGACTTTCGACGCAGACGAAGTCCATGATGAACTCTCAGAGTATTCCAGCCAAGGATCAGTCTCTATGGACACGTCCGACTCGTCTTCTGCGATTTCGGAAAGCACTGCCATGACCGGTGTCTCTGACATACGTAAGACTTACGCCGACGTAGCCGCGAGTGGACTCGGCAGCGTTCCAGCCCAATGGCGACTGCGGCCGGCGACAATAGTGCGGAAACGAGCGGGCCGTTAGCCAAAGAATAATTGAGCTAATCGGGCTGGCTCTTCATAGATTGATACATTGGCAACTACATATTACTTTTCTTTGGTGTCCGAGCCAGGATGGATAGCCTCAGTGTCACTGACCTTCACTCCTGTTTCTCAGTTTCTTTTCAACTTTCAGCAGACTCTTCAGATACGGAAACACGCGGGCTTATAGAAATCATTGACCTTTTTCTGTCTCCAAACTCTTCAGTAAACAAGGACCTCTTGGAGTGAGAAGACATACATTCAACACAGCAAATGGTGTTATCAGTCTTGGCAGACCCAAGTGCTGATCATAGACAATTTGCGAGCGCGCACACATACGCACACACACACACACACACACACACATACACACACACACACATACATATTGCCAGTTCACATACCCAGACCCAATACGCCAGGCTTAATTTCCACCATCGTTTGGGCGTGTGAATTTGCAAATTGTTGAATTAGCAATGTGTATGCAAACCTCTACCTAGTCAACCGCTAGAGATATACCGGTATACCTTCTGCTTTTACAGCTGCGAATGTCCGAGATTATTAAACTCCCTTATGTAATACTATATTAAAGTTACCCCTTCTAGGTATAAGGGTTACT
>JACBFG010000014.1:310140-341074 GCA_013435955.1 Diaporthe sp. HANT25 | reverse complement strand
AGGTATCTTAATAGTATTAAGCTAGGTTAAGATTATATTAGCTTAAATAGCTTTAGCCTTATTAGCTTTATCCTTAATAGCTTAATAGATTATTAATAGTACTAGTATAAATAAGTATAGCTTAATACTAGTAATTTTAGTATAAAATAGTAGCTTCTTATATAATATTAGTTTATAGAAGATTAAATAGTTATTATCTAAAGCCTTATATAGTAAATTTAACTATAACTACTTATAGTATATATTATCTCTTGTCCCTTTAGGACTGCTATTATTATTCTGGCTTAGTAGAGGAACTTAAAGAATATAAATAGTCTAATATCAAAGTCACAGATGACCATACAGGCTGTGCGTCTTCAATCCACAATTCACCGTACATGACACCATGAACATATGCTTCACCCACGAACTCATATTTGCCAGGATGGTTTGTCCTCCTGAAAACGAACGGCACTGTAGACCCGGGCACAAAGAAGATGTCATCGTCAGCCTGAGCTGTTGTTGGCATGATTCCAAGGTACCCTTGGGTCGACTGGAAAAGTCGCTGGTCACTGTTTTTCATGAATCTGAAAGCTTCATCTTCGGGTTCCATGGCAATTTTTGGATCCGCCACTGCATCACGAAGTTGAGCACAGGTAGGAAAGGCGGTTATCTGGCGCTTTTCCAGGTCATCAAGCAGCCCACCCAAGACGGTCCCTGGGGCTAATAACTGATCGACGGGCATTTGGCTTCGAGTAACCAAGAGGCAGAACACTTTGGTAAGCATGCCTCGAAACTTGTCATGCGCAGTCCTGCAATCGTATTTCCGAGTTCCATTCGCTGTGAAAGAATGGATCATGGACAAGATTGCTGGTTGTCCGCTGGCGTCGAAGTCCGGAAGGGCCGCCGCAAACTGAAGCCATGGCAGAAGCTCAGCGACTGAGCCTCCGCCTTTCTTAAAGAGCGGTGGTAACAGTACCGATACATTATCGAATCGGGATGCCCATAGATTGAATTTTGACCCCCGTGTATTAAACTCAAGGTACGAGTCCAGATAAAGGCCAGCAATACAATTAAACTTGCGATCGAACTGAGCAGCAATGCTTGGAGGAATATGAGCACTGTAGTCCGGCACCCAAGACGGCAAACCTCCCACCTGACGCTGCGCCGTATCCCCGACCAGGGAAAGCATGAAGGCCCTTCCCGGCTTGTCGCAATGTTGCAGTAGGTACGAGGTCACCTCGAGGAAGACTTGAGCGGTGGACTTCGAGTAATCCGGTTTTAGCCTGGCCGTGAGTTGTTCGCTGGGTAACAAGTGAAGGAGCAGTGCTACAGGCGCGAAGACCTTGTCTTTGGGCTCGGTGGCTTCTACGTTCCTTGTTGTCCAGATGATGCGCTCCAATACCATTGCCGACTCGTAGTCCCTATTATCATCGCTTATACCACTAGCAGCATTTGTGCATTGCTCTTTCAAGAGCTCGATGGTGTTTGGGACGAATCCGATGGCCCTGAAAGAACCATTTCGCATCTTCAAGAACTCCCTGGCGCCTTCGACTTCTTCCATGGCGATACGCGTCAGGTCTTGCGCCCCAGAAAAGGCCGAGACCACGGAGAAGTCCTGCCAGGACGCCGAATGCGAGCCACAAAATACCACGGCGACACTCGCAAAGACTACCTCCTGTATCACCCACGTCCTGCTGAACCAGTTACGCATGAAGAGCCAAATGAGCGCATGCTTCTCGGTGATACTCCATTCGGGGCGGCCTATCTTGTTCCAGAAGCCGCTGTCGGAGAAGAACGGCTTCGACTCCACCGCCGTGAAACGATAGACCTCGTCCGGCATGCGGCTGGCAAAGTCACGTATGAAGTCGAAGGCCGTCTGCGTGTAGTCGTCCGCAGGCCCTAGCCAGACCAGGACCTGGCTGGCCTGAGAGTAGATTTTCCCCATGAGCGCGACCTGGGCGCTCCGCTCGCCCACGTCCTGCTGGTTGATGCACACGGCGTCGGCCCAGATGCTCTCATACGCGAGCGGCACGGAGCGCAGGGCGTGTTCCAGGCTTGCGGTGATGGGTACGTCGGCTCCGTTACACACCAGCCGGCGGTCCAGATCCGGTGTCAGGCCATCGCCTGGGATTGCGCTGCCCCACGTGTAGGACAGCGCGCTGTATGCGGGTGGAGTGTCGAGGGAGAAGGCGGATAGCCTGCATTGGATGACGGGGCCCTGCCTGTCGATTATACTAAGCAGGCGGAATGAGTCCTGCGGCAAAGGTTCATAGCGATGCAATTTCGTTGGAAGGTCCGCCATGATAACTGCCTGTATGACCTATGTTGCTGGTTGTGTCGAAGTTGAGGTACCCACATGCTGGGGTGGTGTTTCTTTCTCCTCAGCTGACGCTGTGGCTGCACTTAGATTCAGCTGCCTGGAGGATGCACATGCCTGACAGACTTCTCAACTTGCTCATTATGGACTATGTGTCAAACAATTTCAATAATTATTAGCCTCTCTTTCTTGCCACTCTGCACAGATATAGATTGGAAGAATATAGCCAGACATCTAAGATGATACCTGGGACTTCAGGGCCAAGGAGGCAAGCTTAGGTAATACGTCGATGGCACGAGAAGGTCCTACAGTGACTGCCGTGTCAGCAGTCTCAATTCATCGTCTCCCTAAAGACTTGTGTATACATTTGCCCGAGCAGATCGACGAACAGCTCGGGTCGGGCATGAAGAACTTCCACGAGGGTCTTGTAAACCAGAATAATGAGTTCAGTTTACACTTGCAGCATGCGCTTTTGAACCAGATACAACCCAAAATAGGAAAATGTAGAAAATATCATAGAAGAAAAGAAAACAAAAGGAACAAGTCTTGAGTACATATACGGGAAAGTGCTCCGTTAAGCATCATCGTCTGTCAGGCCACATCTCACTCCAATGGCTCAGTATCATTCTGAGTCAAAATCCTCCGGTTCTGAAAACTCCGGGTCTGACTGCTCATTCGCTTCGGTATCAGAAGCTCCGTCCTCGCTGGCAGTATAGTTGCCCTCGACGCTGCTTTTCTCATCGCCAGAGGAATCATCTTCCGGGCCAGAAGAGTCCTGCTGGGTTGTATCCTCGTCACTTGCTTCTTCGTCCTCACTGGAAGATTCGTTTTGTGATACCTCGCTTTCTTCGTCATCATCCTCGTTCTCTTGTTCTGCGTTAGATGAATCGTCGTCTGAGACCTCATCTGCGCTGGAATGGTCAGCGTCGTGATCATCGTCTTGTTCTTCTTCAGACAAGGCGCCATCTGAGAGCTCATTTTCTGTGGAATTATCCATGTCGTTGTCGTCAGCGTCCGAGTCAGAATCAGTCCCCGGGACTTCGACATTTCCGTCTTGGTCGTTTTCAGCCTCGCTATCACCATCAAGCTCACCCTCATCGCTTTCAGAAGCCACGCCATCTTCTGAATCGGAATCACTATCGTCACTATTTCCATCTTGGCTTGGGGTGTCGTTGTCACTGTCCGAGTTCGAATCTGAGTTCGAGTCTGAATCCGGGCCTGAGTCTGAGTCTGAACTTCCTTCCTTCAACATCTCCGCAGCGATATATCCGACTGTAGCCCCCACAGCAAGGCCGGCCAAGCCAGCTGCAGTGCCACTGGTACGGCCGTTGTGTTTCCGCGACCCTCCATGCGATGGCTTGGCGAGGGTCTGCTTCCCATCATGGGAATTAACTTTGTGTTTTCCTTGGTCATGCTTCTGACGAGCTGCCCGCCCTCCAATTTTCTTGCCATCGGCATCAGGGATTCGAGTGTGGTCGGGCTCATTGACGCCGGTGGCTGTGCTAGACGTGAAATCCAGCTTTGGATCGTAGTAGGACGAAGCCTCGCCTTTCCCAGAATCATTCGCCACGACTGGTCCGGAACCTCTGTTATCGTGGTCACGCTCGGCGGTCCCAGGTATCTCAGCAGGGGAAGCATTGAATCCAATTCGGACCGCCGCTTCTACGGATGTCGAAACACCAGTGTCATTCGGAAGCGGGTTGAATCCATGTGAGATATCACTTGAGCCATGCTCTTCCACAGCAGGCTGCACGGATTGGAAAGGTTGTGACACAGAATCCATTGAGCTGTATCCTTCGGCCCAGGTAGGCTTACTGTGGTCACCGTTGGCGTCATTGTGTTGTGCTGTCCCACCTTGGACACTCGGCTCTCCTGCAGACATCAAAGGTAGATTTTGTGAGTGTGCCGATGTGTTTGAGTATCCATCGGGGAGGTTCCCAGCTCCTGAAGACTGTGGTGGTGCTGATTGAGGAGGCTCGTTAGCTAGGTCTGACGTATTACCCTGAACAGAGATTGGGTTCTGCTCCGAAGGTGCCACTTGTGCTGGCGTATCGGTAACAGTAATAGGCCCTGACTGCGCAGGGGCATCCAACTGAGATGCAGGCTGGTCGTCATTGGAGGGGTCTGTCTGGGTTGAAGGCTGGCCAGATTCACTTTGCTCAGTTTGGTCGGGCTTGGGTGGTTTTCCACCCGAGTGTGCTGAGCTTTCGGGGCCAGTTTGATCAGGATCCCCATGATCGGGCTTGATATGAGGCCTGGGTGTTGACTCTGACGATTTGCGTCTCTTGTGTTTCTTCCCATCAGCTGGCTTGTTCGCTGCGTCACTGATTTTATGTTCCGCATAATTTAGCCCAGCCCGCAAAAGCCCCGCAACGCTCCCAGGACCCTGTGACATTTCCTTCGTCTTGATGGACCTCGCATGAACCTCACTAGTCTTGCTCTCAGACTTTGCAGACTTTACCTCGTGTGTGGATATCTGCTTGGTCTTGGCCTTCCCGTCAGCGAGGTGAGTGACTCTAGAGGAGGAACTTTGACTCTGTTGGTGCTTGCCATGTTGGCTAGAGATCTCTTTTGAAGCTTTGCCAGATTTCTCGTGAGTCTTAACAAGCTTGGTGTCTTTTGATGAGCAAGAGAGTTTTGTGTCGTTGCCTAGGCTCTTCGACTTGCTGCTGCTTGCCTCTAGAGCTTTGCTACACTTCTTCGCTGACAATTCCTCGTCGTTGGTAATTGACGACCTTGTTTTAGACTTCTTTGGCGACGAGGAAAGAGAGTCTTTCATTTGAGTGGACAGAAGTTTCCCTAAAGCCGCTTCTGTCGCCTCATCAATGTCCCCAGGGCCACGAAGCTTGGGTGCCGGTTCCAGTTCTAAGCGTTTTTGAACGAAATGAGCCAGTGACTTGGTCTCTGGTATCTTTGGCACACGGGCTTCTGCCACTCTTTCGTAATCACCGAGCGCTGGCATTTTCCTTCGGATTGTGGTAAATTCAAATGGCTCGGACCATCCCCAGCTCCTGGTGAAGGCTTTTGTGGTCGCTGAAGTTGTCATTGGAATCGACGGAATCGAGGTGAGCTTCTGTGATTCAGTCACGGCAGCGAATTTCAAGCTGACGGAACTACTTGAGTTCAGCTTTCCTTCTGTTGATTTGTCCTTCGACGCGGGTATGGCTTCTGGTTTAGGGTCCCGAGCTGTTGACTTTTTTGTTGATGATTTGCCGCTGAGCGGCTTCACAGTCTTTGGATCATGAGTTGTAGGCTCGAGCTGCTCGATGACAGATTTGGCTCCGAATTTTTTTTCCAAGATTTCTTTGGGTAATAGATCGATCTTGGAGGCTCCTGCACCAGTCGAATTTTTGCGGCTTGCCTTGGCTGATGCCTTTTTGGAAGAGCGCTTTTCCGATGCAGTCTTCGTGTTCATGGGCGCTTGAGATTTTCCCTTGCTCGCAACAGCCTTTCCAGGCTTAAGCTCGGATGATTGTTGTGTCAAGTCCAATGTGACGACTTGGCCGTATCGGATTGCCACCGCGGAGTCCTTAGCCACTCTTTTCCGCGCCAACGGTGTAATTCCACGCCCCACAGGCAAATGTAGTTGGTCAATGTAGAACGGCTTGCCTTGGGCCTCCATCCACTGCCACACCTCTTTCGCTCCAGGTACATCCGGAATTGGGTGAGCGACAGCCTCAGATTCTGACCCAGCCTGGAAAATGGGAGGGTAGAAGACGTCAGATGGTGTGAGTTTTGCTAGCACAGCGCTGACATCTCCAGCGGCGGTACCAGCCAAGATGGACCATGCGTAATACTTTCCGCCAGGTACGACCGCATCGCAGCAGGCACGACAGAGCTTCTTGTTCAGGTCAACGTAGCGGATAGATACGCCAGATGCTGTGGAATGGAGAAACCCGAGGCGGCTTGGGTAAGGAAATTGAGAAACGGGCTCCCCATTTGTGCTGATTTCGTACTTCTCAGAGTGTTGACAACTCGTTCTCAACTCTGGAGTCTGAGATGCTGCACCTAGGGAGGCTTTCCCCGAGCTGGCGGTGAGACTTTCCATTTCAACAGTTCAGAATGTAATTATCGGGTGACCGAATATCGTGTTGATTTGGTTGAGAGGATGAGGAGGTTATGTGTTAGGGGCGGTTACTGTCGGTGTTGAAGGAAATTCGGGCTGTGGTCCTCAAAGGTTCTTTAGAGTCTGAAGATAATTTATCGAATGTGCTCTCTCCTGCTTCTTCCGTTGCATATGGATTCAGACAGAAAGACTAACAGACATGTACGAGTGACGAAAAGCGGCTGCCAGTTGAGTGGTAATCTCGGTCAATCGGTTGGTCAGCCCGTAATCCCTTCCTTTACAAAGAGCTCTTCCCACCTCATCCGTTGGATTTAAATCGACTTTATTTCTTCAGTAATATCAAATGAACAGGCAGATACATTCAGCCAGTTTCTCGACCATGTGCTGACTGACGAGGCTTGTGGGCGGCAAGCGCGATGTTTGAGCTGTGAGTTACACAAGAATACATATTTACAGCATCAAGCCTTGCCATGCAAGCTGCCAATAGTGCTGACTTCAAGTGGCGAAGAATCAAAAGATGGTGTGGTTAGCAACCTAGACTTTTGTATGTACGTAGGTCGCTGGCAGGCCAAGGGCTAAGATGCAGCTTGTGGTTCGCGGCCTCGTCTTTGTGTCTTTGTCTGACTGTGGTGCGGCATGGACCGGCTTACCTGAGAGTGTGGTACGACCAGTTCATTCGCCATGGGAGCGGAGTATCCCAATTTGTCGACCGGGACGTAAAATGACAGGTCTGATGCACAAGCGTGATTCCTCTCAACCCAATTCAGCCCCGGTCCAGCCTACCTGCATGAAGCTTCAACACCACACCCAATTTCAGCTTGCGGCTCTTCAGACCTGGCAAAATTATGGAATCCTAAGATTTGGTTGGCAGCCTTGCTGATTAAATCCACTCACCGCATTTCCTGCAGGCTGGGATGGTTCTATGGGTAGCAATCTCTAAGCCCACGTGTACATGTGCAGCACATCGGTGTAACGAGACGAAAATAAACGCCGGATGCCACCCTTCTCGGGCGCTTTGCACTCCAGTGTACTATCATGTACCGTATTGTGCCTAAGTACCACATTGGAAAACACCTTGGCAGAGCAGTGCCTCATTCCTGGCTGTCTGAGTCTAGCAACCATCCCAAGCCTCAGCTGCCCAGACGCTACAATGGCACAGGCAACTATTTTCACAGGCAGCGATACAAGGTTCGCAATTATCCTGATCAAATTTCAGATTGCTCACTGAGAATAAGTGGCATCACGAAGCATCTCTTTTCAAAATTGTAATCTGCAATTGGCACCCTTAGACCAAGAAATTTCCCTATGAGCATCGGTCCTTTTCGCAATGGAAATGCACATTGCCCAGCTCAATATGCGCAGTCAACCATCAATACCGTCACCGCGTGCCTCTATGCGCTCGCAGAGCCCAAGCTTGTCTGCGCCATCGACCGGCAGACTATCATCCGTTTCATCCTTTACGTCCCCGAGTATGGGAACCAGCACGCCGCTGTCCTCGACTCTGAGAGCATCATCAATTTCATCGGGTTCTTTCCACGACTTCAGTCATGGTTCGCCTAAGATTGCATTATTTCCAAATCCTTCCGCCGGTCTTTCTATACCCAACGGACCAAAGAGCTTCGCCCCTACCGTTACCGACAAAAGCACTGCAGAGCAGCTCATGCAGAAAGAGCGCGAGAACCAGGGGAAGACGCACAACAAACCATACTCGTTCAAGGAGTCTAGCCCTGTTCTAGCAGATATAGTTTCAGGAAGATTGACGAGGCAGCATGGTGTTACCCCTGGCGTCGTCGAGGTTCTCCTAAGTCAGTACGATGCGAGCCTGTCAATCGCGAAGCGGAGGAGCAGCAGCATTCTCAAAAAGGTCATAGGAGTGAACCAGACCGATACGCTTCACTCAACCGATCTTCTCACCCAAGCCGTCCAGCACTGCGACGCGGAAATCGTCAAGGCTCTGCTCCAGCACGCGGACATGCCTTCCAAGGCCAGAGCCCTTCCTTTCGCAATGCAGACAAATGACCCGTTCAAGGTCCAATATGTCATGAGCGCCGGAGCTGATGCTTCTGCTCTCTGTGGAGAATTCCAGAAGGTTGTCCAGTCGGGCTCGTGCGAGATGATGTACGCCTTAGTAGCGATTTCAAAGACACGAGGGCCATGCCAGAGCTGCTTAGATATGGCTCTTCGGCAAGTGGTAGAGATGGGCTGCGTGCAGCGAGCAACATTGCTGCTTCAAAATGGCGCAGATGTCACCTTCCAAGGCTCCGCAGGACTATTTGCTGCAATCCAAAACGAGAGGGCCGACCTGGTCAACGTCCTACTCTTCACCACAAGCTTGGCCAACCCGAAGCCAAGGATTCCTGTCGAGAATCTCGACAAGGCTGTGCACTCTGCCTACCGAAAACTAGACAGAAATGTTTTAGTTGAAGCCCAGTATCAGATCCTGCAATCGATTCTGGCCGCCGGAGCCAAAGGCAACCGGACCAGCCGGGTACTCGCAGAGGCCATTCAAAGCGGCCATTCCAGCGTCTTGGACATGTTCGTCGAGCAGCAAGTCCCAGTCTACGATGACAAGGATGCCGGCATGGAAATCATCAAAGCCGCCATCGCTACGGAGCGACCCGAAATAGTCAAGACCGTCCTGGCCATTGGACGCGGTCCCAGCAGATACCAGATGACCAACGGAATCACACAGGCGCTCAGTCTCAAAGCCTATCCCGCTGGGCTAGATATTGCCGGCATTCTGCTCGACAACGGGCTTCGCGGGGATGTGGCTTCGTCGGAAGGGCTTGTTTCCGCCGTGAAGCTGCTTGTCAATTGGGCGAGCCAGCCTAGTGCTGCAATAGAAGTGCACAACCGATACTATGAGATGGTTCAATTGTTCCTGGAAAAAGGTGCTGCCAACGTTGATCATCAAGAAGGTGCAGCGGTGCTCCTCGCCGCAGGCCAGGGGCTAGTAGATGTCCTCGGTTTGCTTATCCAATATCAACCCTCAGTGGACATATTGAGCAAAGCAGTTCTACCTGCAATGAGGGTGTTCGACTTTCACAAGAGGTGCACAGCCGTGAAAGTGCTGCTTCAAGCAGGCGCTCGGGGAACACCTGTTGCCGAGGCTCTCACACAGTCAGCTGGCATGGGCAAAGATCACGTCAACCTGACTTCTATGGTCTTACCATACAGCACCGTGGACTTTCATGGTGGAAGGCCGCTTTCCTCCGCTGTCCGCTCGGGTTGCATTGAGCAAATCAATCTGCTTGTTGAACATGGAAACCCGTCTCATGCAACAATCGACGCCGCGTGGGTCGAGGTTCAGACTGTTGCAGACGAGGAATTCCAGATGGCAGCCTATTCGCTGTTTTTGAAAAATGGCAATGTCAGCCAGGATCTCTACGACAGAGGCCTCGTTGGTGCTGCCGCGCTGGGTCACAGAGGCAAGCAGCTCTGCGAGCTGATGTTGAAACATGGCGCATCTCCGGCACGGCTGGGCGGTCAGGCATTGGCGACTGCTGCCAAACACTTCTTTTTCGGCACTGTTCAGATGCTCTCCGCCTACGTTGAGTCCAAGGAGATCTATACGAACGCATTTGACGCTCTGACAGAGGATCCCACCTGGCTAATGCCCGACGGGCTCCGGGTGGCTGGGCTCCTCCTTCAAAAGGGGGCTGCTGGGAAGATTGTCGAGTCGGCGTTCTGTCAGGCTGCGCGGCACCATGCTATGGAGGCTGTCACCCTCCTTCAAAACCGCGTTGGTACGGAGGCCTTTGGGATAGCTCTCATTTCGGCCACCAGTGATCCATCCAAATGGCCCTCGACCAGCGATGACGCGCTAGAGCTGATTACCCAACTGCTTGAGTGGGGTGCGGGCTCTGAATATGTTAATGAAGTCTTCTTGACCACCGTGGAAAGCGGTGGTGCTTCAGAAGACATCATTGAGACATTGATAAGCGTTGGAGACGGCCATGCCGACGTGAACTTTCAGCATGGTGAAGTAATGAAAATCGCTATTCGCCAGGGAAATCCCATCGTTTTGGACCACATCCTCAAGCACTCCAATCAAAGTGGCCCCGTTGCATCGAAAAACTCCGTCATCGAGGCATTTGCGGAAGCAGTCACGAATGATCGACTAGAAGATGACAGCATCATCTTGGAGATCCTCGACGTGCTGGTGAATCCGCGACACGGAGCTTCTGTGTCTGATTTCCGTGTTCCAATTTTCTCTTGCATCACAGCACATCCAAAGTCCCCTCGGCTGGTTAGAAGACTTGCTGAGCTTGGTTGCGACATGATGGCAGAAACATACGTGCACCTGTACGATGATGAGGATGTTCAGGCAGAGCCGGCAAATGCTCTTCTTTGGGCAGTCAGTCTCACGGACGAAAATCAAATCTCCTCGGACACAATAGCGGCCCTCATCGACGTCAACATTGACGTGAACTACACATCTCCAATTTCCGGCGCTACTCCCCTCATCCTTGCTGCAAAGTATGGGCGGGGCGATGTGGTTGCGAAGCTGATCGGGAGCAATGCCAAAGTCTCGGTCAGAGACCGATTTGGCAGGTCTGCACTTTTCTACGCATCCCGAGCGGGCAACGTTGACGCCATCAAAGCACTCGTTAAAGCCAAGACCCGCGTCAATGATGGCAGTCTACAGGAGGCGGCTCGAATGCTGCATAGCGAAGCGGTCCAGCTACTAGTGAAGGCGGGCCACAGCCCCAATTATCCAAGCAGCGATATTCACCATGATGGACGAGACTCACTCCAGGAGTTAGCCTTGATGTCGCGGCCCAGTGCATCTCAGGTCATCCAGCTCGAGGACACGATCAAGTCACTTGTCGGCGGTAAGGACAAAGATGACAAGATCGAACTGCTGCGGGACCCAAATAGTCCCGGCAGTAAAAATGCCTTGTTTCTCGCTCTGGATAACCAGGGCGATAGCTGCTGGCTTGTTTGCAAGGCCCTCATGGACGTGGTGATGTGGAAGTTTGTCAACAACGACGCCAACGTGTACTGCGAACTAGATCCCGAGGCCGGCACGAAGCTTTTCGTATCCCCCACCATGTACATCAGACTGGGATGGTCGCATGGTCCAGAGAAGCAGAAAGATGAGCTGTTGCGATTACTGTATCGCATGCGCTGTCAAGATCGTTTCTACGGCGAGTATGGACGAGAGCAGCCGCAAGACGCCGTGGGTATGCCGGATGATATTGCAAAAGCCGAGCTCAAACGCAAAGAAAACGAGCAAAAGCTCATCCAGCAAGAAGAGAATCATCAGAGAGCCATTATCCGCAAGGAGCATGAAGCTGAAGTGCAGCGGGAAATGGAGCGGCTCCACCACGAAGAAAAGCTCATGCATCAACGCGAGATGGAAGAGCAGAAGCGGCAGCAGGCCGAATTCTCGCACATGCAGAAGCGGATGCACGCGGCGGACAGCCACGAGCAGAAGCTGGAGATGCAGGCACAGATTGCCCAGTCCCAACAGCGCTGGGCTATCGAGAAGGCCAGGTTCGAGGAGACCAAGAAGCTCAGGATGAACGCACTATCCGAGAACAAACTGCAGCGGGAGCAGCAGTTGAAGCTCGGCTTTGAGAAGAGTATGTCTGCGCAGAAGGAGGCGAGGCAACGGAGACAGAACATTCTGGCGCAGCAGGCGGCCAAGAGGAAGCTGGAAGAGCAGAAGAAAATGCAGGGGCTGAGGACCAAGGGAGAGAAGCAGAGGCTGGAATTCAAGAAGAAGCAGAATGATCAGACCAAGGGTATGCTGAGGTCGCAACTCGCAAACAAGAGGAAGGGACATGATATGCAGATGGAGAAGGTCCACGCTGACCAGCAGACACTGAGAATGAAGGCGGCCATGAAGTATTTTGACGAGAAGAACAGGAAGAGAATCGGAGTATAGAAAGGCGGACCAAATTTTCACTCTTGTATCATTTAGAGCTTAATCGTAATCACAATTTCATTTGTAAGAAATATTCCACCGCGGTTGGCATCATAGATGGCCCTCGCTCCAAACTCTATCATAGATACCAGACTGGCTCACCCTTTTGATATATCCCGGGATAACTTGGATGGAATCATTTGCTACAGGAAACCGGGAACTGTGAAGAAAGAAGCTATCAAATGATTGAACTCACAACGATGACGGGCTCGTGCTTTACACAGGTTTGTGCCCCTGAGATGCTGTCTCTAACGGCCCTTCTCCGATCCCGAATGGCACCTACTATCCAGGTGCTTGTTCCTCTGTGCATGACTAACTTCGAAACCATTGACCTCCACCACGCTTGTGCAACTCAAATTTGAGGCCGAAAGTAGACGAAATAAAAATACAGCTCACGAGCAGCGAAGAAGGTGTACAACGCCGGGAAAAACACACAACTAATAATCGTGAGGGTGATTGTTAGGTTCACGAATTTCGATGAATACCCAATATAGATTGAATTCATCGGATGGGCCTGAATATCGACCTGCATCGCCGAGAGGACGACAGTCAGCGCACCAAAGATGAAGAGACATGGCGCAAGGTACCGGGCAAAGTAGGCGGCGTAGTCGTAGTGCACGGGCATGTACTCCCACTCGCGGAAAGTGAGGAAGCACCACAGGTTGAGCCGGATGAGCCCAATCTCCCCGTAGTGGTAGCGCGGGGAGACGAGGAAGTCGCTGTACAGCGGCACGGCGTCGATGGGCAGCGGCTCACCGCTGTTGCGGGACTTGGAGACCTCCACCTCGACGCGCTCCGAGGAGGCCTTGAAGGGGTACTTGAGCTGGTTGATGAAGCGGCACCATGCGTCCCACTTGATGTCAGACGGGACGAGCCTCTCCTTGATGGCGATGTCCAGATCGGACTCGTGCTGGATCAGGCTGGCGTACGTCCGGAGGAAGCCGTGCGCCTCCCCGGCCAGGTTGATGCCAGCATTGCCCCGCGGCTGGACCAGCTGGGTCTCGTAGAATGAGTGGCTTATGAGCCAGAGGGGAAGTGGCTTGATGAGGATGCGGCCAGGGTAAGTGACAAGATGAAGGTCTGCCTGCTCGGTGATGTGGATCTTCCGACCCTTGAGTGCTTGGTGGTGGAGAGGACTGATGTTGCGTGGCTTGGACGTCAAAAAGAGGATAGCATGCATCTCCCTCAGCCTCTCAGTGGAGAGCTCCAAGAATAGGAAACGAGAGACGGAAGCTGCATCGTCCAGTCTGAGATATGGGTGCCCCGGGACGGTGTCCAAGTGGTCCTCAGTGAAGAGCTGATCCTCTTTGGCGAAAGGAACTGGAGGCACAGCCATTTTCTAAAATAGAATTGAGCGCCGTTTACAGCTAAAAACAACCGCGAAGTGATGCCTACGAAGAAATGACCACGACTGAAAAACTAGAGGCCGCAGACAGCGAGTTAAAAAAAGATGAGATAGATGGAATCTAGGACTTCACCGCTTATCCCGAGCCTGATCGATTGCAACCTAGGCAGCACGGCATTGAATTTGCCCAAAACGCACAAATTGTGCCCGACGAGGCTGCAGAGTATATGCAGCTCGTCATTCATGGTACACTAAGTAGAGTCTGGTGATATATTGTACTTGAAAGTATCTACTTATTTCGGCGGACCCGACCGGGGCCGACCCCAACTGAGATACCCGATCATCGGTTATCACTGAAGTTTGTTTTTGGCACCACGTGCACATGCAGCTGGGCTACCTTGAGCATGCCAGATTCTCTTGATTGCATATTGTTGTTACACATCGGTCATAAGATGCAGAGTGGTGGTCAGCCACGGCATTTCACGTAAGGTGCCAACTACGCAGCGGAGATCATGTCCGCTGCGCAAGTTGCTTACTCGGTTCACGCATGGTGCTTAGTCCTACCCACCACTCCAGACGAGGCTACCAATCAATCTCGCAGTCGAAAAGTTCTATACTATTTGAGGTCGTACTCAGCCTCAAAGTCTGGCACACCTACTGGTGAAGTGGTGGTGGTTCCGAGGGCGAGGCTCTTGAAGGAGCATAATGCACGCTCAATTCCGCAGGAGCATCCTCAGCTTAGACGCGGAGTGACCAATTTGGAAGTTCCGCACTGAAACCACCACTGATTGCAGAGCCGCATCTGATCCAGTCTCTCATCGACATGTTCAGCCGCCAAGGAAGCCCCCAATCTCTCAAGGCCGCTTAGCATATGAGAATGCGAATAATGTCTTCATGGTTTGATAACCGGGCACATTTATATGATCTGTGACAGGCAACGTACATATTAGCAGGAATCCCAACACATATGTTTAGTCTACCTATTCACACGAAGACACGAGAACCCTTTTTCTTTGATAGCGGCGCCCTCTTATAGACTTTCGAATCCTCGGCAAGTTAGAGAACCTCCTGTACTCTTAACATCAGCCTAATCCTTCTATTTCGACCGCCGACGGATAGACCAAGGCACAAATTCCAAAATTTCAGCACCATGAATTACCTTTTCCCATCAAAAGAGAAGGAGATTGTGTCCGAGAGAGCGTGTATGGCACAGAAGTCGTCAATGCCGGAAGGGCCAACACGTACCCTCCCCAACAAGACGATCTCGGTGAAGGACCTTGGAATCAAAGTTCTTTTTCAGCCGCAGCATGAAGACGACATTGAGATTGAGTATGTATCCAGTTTATTTTCGAGATTGAAAAACAGTTAACTAAGACTTCACGAACGCAGCATCCTAGCCGTCCCCGGGATTGGGACCGATCCTAAGGCCACTTGGACATGGACTGATCGGGACGCTCAGGACAAGTCTCAAGCCGCCAAGGTGACGTGGTTGAGTGACCCAACGATGCTTCCAGAAAAATTTCCTAATGCACGCATCATGTCTTTTGGCTACGACTCATTCTGGTTCGGTGACGCCCCCGTCAGGAACAGGCTCAGTGGACTGGCGGTCGACGTTCTGAAGGAGCTGGGGCGGTTTCGGAAGGTTTGTGTTTGGCGAAAACACGAGTCAAAGTGATGATACTGACAGTAACCAGGAGTGTGAACGACGACCTATACTTATGATTGGTCATTGCTACGGAGGTATTATTATGCAGCAAACCTATCTAACATCTCACCTGCACGTCAGAGATTATCCCGGGATCTACGATTCAATCATTGGCATGATATTTCTCGGCACTCCGCATCAAGGAAGCGGAATCTCTGAGATGGGAACTGTGGGCAAGATCTATGAAGTAATCTCACAGCAGAGGTTGCAGATCGAGGGCGGTCTTCTGCAGACCATAGCTCATGACAACACGATCCTCGTCGATACCGTTGCGGACTTTACCAGAGAAGTGAAACAGCGCGTCGGGCCTCCGGAGCTTTTTTGTTTCTTCGAGACGCGTTCGACATCAGTTGGCATTATAGCAGGACTGAAAGACTATCCCAGGGAATTTGTGGTGAATGAATCTTCTGGTTCTTTACCTGGTTACGAGAAGAGGGGCCTACAACTCGATCATTTCAGTATGAACAAATTCAGTAGCAACGAGGACTATCACTACATCGCGGTGGTCGAAGAGCTCGTCAAAATGGTAGAGAAGGCCAAGGATATCATGCGGAAGAGAGGAGAAGCATTGAGTACGTTTTCCTTTCCGGAGATCTTCAAGATCCAATAGGACCAATTTTCTAATGGTCTGTGTCAATAGACAATTTATCTCGCAGAAAGAGTCAACATTCCCATTCGGGAGCCCATAGATCAGTCCCAATGCTACCTTTTCCAGTTGCAAAAGGGTTTGCACGGCGGGACGGGATACTTGAAAAGATCACGGCCAAGTTCGACCACTCATCGAAGGTCGCTCTTGTCGGTCCATGTGGTTCTGGGTAAGTCACTTTCAAGTTCGAGGTTATTCTATGGTAGTGGGAAATTTACTAATAGTTTGAAATGTCAGGAAAACACATGTAGCAGTGGAGTACGCAGATGGGTTTCTCAAAGAGAACCCGGAAGCCAAAATCTTTTGTGTAAATGCGAGCAACAAGGCTGAGTTTGAGCTGTCTTTCGACGCGATCAAGGACAAAATGAAGTTTAAGCTTGGGAAAAAGGGAGATGCCATGACAGTCGTCAGAGACTCTCTGAATCAAGGCGATAGCGGCCAGTGGCTCATGATCATCGATGGCTTGGATCAGGCTGAGACGACCAAAGCCGCAGATCAGCCGAAAGACAACAAATCCGTTGAGGATGGCGATCCGCTGCAGTCACTCCTTGACTACATCCCCGAAGGACATACATACGGCGGGCAAGTCCTTATCACCACGAGATCAAAGGGCGTGGCCACACGCATTGTCAACCCCAAGTATGTTGTTGAGGTGCGCGCCAGCTTGAGCGAAGAAGACGTTACACTTCTTCTGGGCGGGAACAACACCAAGTCCTTGTCCTCCAATCCTTATCAAACGAAGATTGCCGATCTCCTTCAAAACTCAGCAGGTGCGCTGGCACTGGTCCGCGCTTATAAGGAGACATCGGGCGCCGACTTCTCATGGAAAGACCTATGGAAGCGCGTACAAATCCCAAGCAGCGAGACAAACGACTCTAAAAGCTCATCTCAGACTGGACAGCGGGTCAAAGCCCTGGCCGGGATTTGGAAGCCCCTCTATGGCCAACTAGAAGCCAGACATGCGGAGGCAGCACGGCTTCTTCAAACTCTCAGTCTTCTGGATGTCCAGAGCATACCGGTCTTCCTCATAGAAAAGTACTTCGATGACAAGTCACAGCGGGCCGAGCAGGTCAAGGTCCTAACAAGTTACGACATGCTGGAGCTCTCGGTCAATCGGAGGGATGCGCGAGTGACACCCCTCGTGCGGCTCTCGGTCAACGCAATGCTCGACAGCGACAGGTCAGACGATGCAAGCTTCCTAAGGGAGTCTGCGCTGAACCTGGTAATGGAGGCATACCCCTCTCCTGACGATATGGACAACATAAAGTGCAAGGTTCTGAAGCCATGCGCGATGGCAGCATTGCGACTGTTCTCCGGCTCAACGGAGGCGGGCAACCAGAGAGCCGAACTTTTGCTCAAGGTTGCAGCATTCGAGAAGCGTGTCGGCAGATACGATGCTGCCTCGGAGTTGCTCGTACAGTGCCTGGATCTGTCTAAGTCAAAGACGAAGTCTGCTGATGTGGCACACAAGAGACTCCAGAAAGAGGCCAAGAAGCTCCTGGATGAGACAAAAAAGGAGCAGGAACGATCCCAACGACGAAGGTCCAGAGATAAGAGCCGGTCACCGCCTCCTGGTTACTCTGAAAAGCTCCCAGACATGAAAGCGCTCGTGATCAGCCCCGAGTCCAAAGCTGAAGACGTCCACAAGGCAAGCAGTGCCATGCTGGCCGCCCATCGCCAGCCAGACCTCATGGAAGACAACATCAGGCAGTCCAAGCAGATCCTGGATTGGTGCCGGGCCAAATACGGCCCGAGGCACCAGGACACGGTGCGGCAGCTGTACAACCTGGCGCTGGCGCACGACGCGCACGGTGAGCACGCGAGCGCCGAGGATTTGTATCTCGAGGCCATCGAGGAGATGGAGGGCATCTACGGCAAGGGGGACCCGAGCGCGGAGCTGCTCCGCATGCAGGGCAGCCTGGCGAGGATGCACGGCCAGCAGGGGCGCTTCGCGGACGCGGACGTGCTCTTCCGGAGAGTGCTGAAGGGCCAGATAGAGACCCTCGGCCTCGACCACCCGGAGACGCTCCGGACGCGGATGAACCTCGCGCTCGTCACCCAGGAGCTGCGCCCGGGAGAGCCCGACGCGCCGGCAAAGGCGCTGCAGGACGTGCTCACTGCGCAGATGCGCCTGCTGGGAAATGACCACCCCGCGACGCTGACGACGGCGTTGAACCTTGCGCAGAGCTACCGGCTGAGCGGCCGTGTGGCCGAGGCTGAGCCGTTGTTCCGGTTGTCTTTGGAGGAGCAGAGGAAGAGCCTCGGCGAGAGGCATCCGGATACGATGAGGGCGATGGCGATGTTGAAGGAGTTGGAGGATGACAAAGGGATCATGGCTTGAGTTCACAGATGCGAGCAACGAGAATTTGGCATCTGTCGATGAATAGGCCGATTTAATCACTAGGGGGCGGCAGCATCGTACTTGTACAGCGTAGATTAGAAACACCTTAGCTCACGGCAGACTGCGTAAAATCAGTAGGACGGCGGAATAATCTCGAGTTGCTTACATGTGCACTATGAATATTCGTTTGACTTATGTTATAGACCTAACATTTTAGCTGATCTGTAAATAGCTCACTGTTCCTGAGAATAAAGGGAGGAGGTTGATGGTCGGGAGGGCCGTAAAGCCCGGCCCGGCGAATTTGAGCCGATGTTACAACTCCGCTTGCATAAAGTCCGTTCTACTCCTCAGACTCCCCTTCCACACACAAGCTACTCGCCACAAATGTATCATAGCTATCCTTCACGCCGACGATTTTGCGTGTCAAGCAGTTCTACCACAGAAGAGACAATCCGTTTTAATCCGGTGCCGTTCACTCCGGCGCAAATCTACGTTCCGGGGCCCGGCCGACGTGACATTTGTTCAACCTCCGCGGATTCTCCGGACCCCCCACCCCATGCCTGCATTGACAGATCGAGTCGTTCGTTGCCTAGTGGTAATTATGGCCTCAAACATCCATTTCTGCTCAGACTTGAGCCTCGGATTTGGCAACACAAGTAGGGATTCAACTCGGCGCTCGGCCAATCGCTCGAAGGATCCTGATGACGGGTATGCCTGACTGCGAGTGGTAAGGCATGTAAGCTCCGTCACGCCTTGCAAGTGCAAGGCCTCTATAAAGGAACCCTTTCCCATGACGGGTCTCAATGGCTTGCACAAGTGTGTTCCAACAGAGACACAGGCCAACATTGTCAGCAACATATCACATCCGGTTCCATTCCTAACACATTTCTCCACAACGATGCCTTCACCAAAGATCGCAATCATCGGCGCAGGCCCAGTGGGCACTACGCTTGGGCGCCTGCTACTTCGCCAGTCACCTTCCACATCTGTTACCATCTTCGAGAGTGAGCCCTCTCCGAACTACCGCAGTCAAGGCGGCACACTTGACCTCCATACCGCAACCGGGCTCGCAGCAATCAAGGAGGCAGGACTCTGGGACGAGTTCTCCAAGCATGCCCGCTACGACGGAGAGTCGCTCCTAATGACAGACAAGAACCTCAAGCCCTTCTGGCAGGTGAAGCCAAGCGCCTCCCCCGAACAGAAAGGCGGCCACATAGGCGGCCAGCGACCCGAGATCGATCGTGCCGCCCTCCGTGAAATTCTCAGCGAGAGCCTCCCGGCCGACATGATAACGTGGGGCCACCACCTGAAGGAAGTGCAGCCGGGCAAGGACCCAAGAAGCACGAAGCTCACGTTCACCCTTCCTGATAAGAGCACTACCACAGCATCCGGCTTCGACCTGATAGTCGGCGCGGACGGCGCGTGGAGCAAGATCAGGGGCGTCCTGTCAGACGTCAAGCCTTACTTCGCAGGCGTCTCCAACCAGACCTTCGAGATCCCGGACGCGGAGAACACCGCCCCGGAGGTCTACCGCGCCGTCAACCGGGGCAGCATCTTCAGCCACGCCGACGGGCTCAAGACGAACCTGCAGCAGATGGGCGACGGGAGCATCTGCCTGTACCTCAACTTCCGCACCGACGACGAGGACTGGTACAAGAGTCCCGCGAGGTGCGGCTACGACCCCTTCGACCTGGAGGCGGCCAAGGCTGCTGCTCTGGAGAAGTACCACGACTGGCACCCCCTTATCAAGGAGGCCATCTCGCGCGCGCAGGGCAAGACCGTGCCCCGCAGCCTGTACATGCTTCCCGTGGGGTTCAGCTTCGCGCACCGCGCGGGGCTGACGGTCATCGGGGACGCGGCGCACCTGATGACGCCGTTCGCGGGCGAGGGCGTCAACGTGGGCATGGAGGACGCGCGCCGGCTCACCGCCGCGGTGGTGGCGGCAGGTGGCGACATCGATAAGCTCGACCGCGAGGTCAGCAGGTTCGAGAAGGACATGTTCTCCCGGGCTGGCGAGTTCGCCGGCCTGACGGAGACCATGCTGAAGGCGTGGTTCTTCACGGAGGATTGCCCGCGGTCGGTGGTCCCCAAGGCGTTGTCCACCCACGCGAGCTTCCATGCGCCGTGGCTGCTGAAGCCGCTCGTGGGCGGGCTGGCGTATTCTTTTTTCTCGGTCCGGAACAAGGTCACTAGCAAATGAGCGCGAGGGCTGTATTAGTATCTCTTTTCTGACAAGTGCAGTCATTGTTGTATTTGTACGGACTAAGACAGCGTTTCTTTTGCGAGTCTTTGATATTCTTCTTCTTGGTTTTCCCCCGGGGCGTTACATCGCGACTCCTCCCTCTTGTAGTGTGAGCTCAATAAATTCTATTGGATCAACCTTGTCGGGTAGCCTATTTTCTCACATGATACCAGCTCTCCATTTAAGCAGAAACAACCTTCGGCCTCCTCACTTTGCTGACAGCTTGTCGTCACAGAATTCATATCAACTGCCGGGTCAAGGGGAGGGGGATGGGGTTCCGTCCGGAGTGTTGCGTTATCAAGCACACTCCTCGCTCTGTATCGCGCGTCCTTGCCGACTCTCCTGTCCTGTACGGGTCTCCCATACATCGAGTTGAATCTTCCTTCAGGACTTGCCAAACAACATGGAAAACTTTCAACCTCGCGGCGTTCACCTGACTGGCAGTATCTGCCTGCCCTCCGCCGAAGAAGTCTTCCGCAAGACCACGGCGCTCCTACCGGGCCGCCTTCGCCGGATCCCCGACGGGGAGACTCAGCACCGGCAGCAATTCTTCAGGTTCCAGCAAGACGCCTTCGCCAAAGCAGGAGCATCCCAAGCCCTGCGCAAGTACGACGAGCAGCGCAACCCCCTCCCCTCGGACCCCGTCCCGCCGGAGGACGTCGAGCGCGTGGCACAGCACCTCGCCGAGCAGCTGCACACGGGCTACGACACTTACGCCATCGAGTCGTACGCCCTCTTCGCGCGACTCCGCGACGAGGGTGTCATCCCGCCCGGCGTGCGCTTCCAGGTCAGCCTGCCCACGCCCGTCAACGTCATGACCATGATCGCGCCGCCGTACCAGGCCGCGCTCGAGCCCGTCTACGAGGCCGCGCTGCTGCGGGACCTGCACGCCATCCAGGCGGCCGTGCCGCCGGGGGACCTCGCTGTGCAGTGGGACTGCGCGATCGAGTTTGCTATGCTCGAGGGCGTCGGGTACCCGCCGTTCCGGCCGTGGTTCGCGGCGGCCGGCGACGTCGCGGGCGTCAGGGAGCACGTCGACGAGGTGCTTGTGCGGCTCGGGGACGCGGTCGGCGAGGGCGTGGAGCTTGGGTATCATCTTTGCTATGGCGACGCGGGGCACCGGCACTTTTGCGAGCCACCTGATACGGGGTTGCTGGTCGATGTTGCGCGGACGGTGCTGCGGGATGTCGGGAGGCGGGTGGATTGGTTCCACTTGCCTGTGCCCAAGGAGCGGGATGATGATGCGTATTTCGTGGCGCTGGCGGGGCTCGTGGAGGCTGTTGAGGATGACGGGACTGAGGTCTATCTTGGCCTGGTGCACGTTGATGATGAAGAGGGGACCCGCAGGAGGATCGAGGCGGCCTCGCGGGTGCTCGGTGCTTTTGGCGTTGCTACCGAGTGTGGTATGGGGAGGACGCCTCCGGAGCACTTCGATTCTATCATGGCAATCTCTGCTGCTGTGTCCTCTCCCGTGGAATTGGACAGTCGTTCGCGGTCGAAGATGGCTGCAACATGATCCTTATCGACGACACCCTCCCCTTATAACTCGCACCGGCTAGGTTCTTGTTTCGATTCACCATCTTCAAATACCGTCAGAGTTCCCATCGTGGGGCTCGCCTCGAATTCATCAAGTGTACCGCTATGGCGCAAGGTGGAAAACAATTCCAGATTTCCAAAATTTTCTTTCTTCTAGTCTTTGGAACAGTCGGTTCTAGTCTGGAATCAGTGTGGGGATAGTAATTTACTGTACGGGTATTGTATATTGGGCTTTTGGGCAGCCAGCCATTGAAGGACTTCGGCCCATATTCGCCGGTGGTCACACGTGGAAAGGCTGCAACGGTCACTACCGTAGTATACTATAGTAATCACCGTCTTCCAGTGTGTGCTAAAAAGGGCCCGCCCAACGGCCTTCCGAGGCAGCTAAATCCAACATGCTCGAAGGACCCGGTTGAAATTGAAACTGACACTCCGTAGCAGCCAGTCTCGTCCTGTTCTGTGTATACGTGCCTGTTCCCATCTCTCAGCCCTGCTTACAGGGAGGGTGATATACCGGAAACCTGTCTAATTGCATTCCAACGAGAGACTTGCCGGCTAAAAGCATTGGACAGAAACTGGGGGTAGGCAGATGCGGTGACACTCACATGGAGAAATTACACAACATCTGTGGGCATCTCTCCTGCACGTGCAAGTAAGACAGGGAGCTAAATTGTTTTCAACACACAATGTGCTCTTTTTTAATCCCGTCGCCCTTTGCCCCTGGCATTTGGAGTTCCTAGCAGCCTGAAGGCCACGAGTGGTACATTTTAAGGCTGACAGAAGACTTGCATTAGCATTGAGACTAGATGAATAATGCTTTGAGGAGCAAATGCATTCCATAAAGTGTTCGACATCACGACGCCTGAGAGAAAAGACTCATATTTTTGGGCAAGGACAAGAAGGCAGAGTGGTGGGCAGTGAATTGAGTTTTGTGGAAATTGGATGGCCAAGCAGTGGGCTGATATAAGACCGGGGGTTGGGACGTTGATCTCCCGCTTATGATCCCCAAGACCTTACCTATTGCGAAAGCGGTGGCAGCAGGAGCTTTCAAAGAGTCGGATTCCATTTTCCTGGATGGTGAGATCGGACACAGCCAGACAACACTCATCTTCACCAGGACGTACCCATATTCGTCTGCTAGTGTCTTATCACTGCTGTTTTCTTAAGCATAAAAACAGTTGAGATCTGACTGGTGTCAGCAATAAATGCTCGATGTGCTGGCACCCTAAAACCATTGGGGAGGAGGGGGCAGGAAGCAAGCTCGACAAACCTTGGAACGAAAATCAGAAAAGTCCGGGGCGAAGCTTTCGGCGGGTGCTAGCCGGTGGGCCAATCGCGGGGCAATCAGCCCTGGGGATCCCAGAGAAGGGGGTGTGCATGACAGCGGAACAAACGGGCACTACTATAGCACCCCAGGTTAGGTTGGTAGGTTGGCAAACTGGTGTGTGGAGCAAAGCAGCACCCTGCCCCAATGTTACCCGTGATAGAGGATAGAGTGATAGGGTCATAGAGGCAGAGCAGACTGACTGTCTGTCATACAATGAAGCAACAGACGACGAGTCCCGGATGGCCGTCGCCGAGCGCCCAGATGGCTTGAGACGTTCCGGAGCTGGCCGACGGGAAAGGAACCTTTTTTTCCTCGCCAGACCAATACTGTCGCTGTCTCAGGATCCCCAGCGACGATTGGGGTGGGGTACTTAGGTAGAGGACATATACAGCAGGATATATGCACCGAGGTAGGATCGAACAGCATCGTTCCTTGTCCGAGCAATTCGAGAACGTTGCTCTGCATTTCTGCATATCTCAGAAGCTCTTCTCACTTTGTGTCGCGTGCATATGGTGCTGGCCGAGTCCGAGGAGAAGGGCAACCTGAGACGAGACATTCCGGGAGCGTGTCCGCACTCGGGCCTCAGTGAGACAGGCACAGCAGCAATCGTGATGTTTTTCCCCATCGGTCTACTTGGTATTTCTCGCTCTCTGCACCGAAGAGTTCGGGGCGATAGACAAACAGGCGTCGACTAGGCAAGCTTGGCATGAGCTGGTCTAGGATCATCAGAGCTTTGGCGAGCTCTGACTGACGAGCGAGCAAGACTTGATCAGCGTGTTCTGTCTGCTTGGAGGGATGCAACGCCCATGCGCAATGCGATGCAATGCAATGCAGCAAGCCAATCACTCACTCACTCACTCACTCGCTGAATCACTCCCAACCGTCGTCTTCGACCACTCAATTAGTCAATCGACGATACCTTACCCAGGTGGTGGTAGGAACTGGTCTGACAGAAGCCCCAGACGAGCTCCAATCCCAGGGTCTCTCCAGGAAATCAGTCCCTGAGTCTCGAGAGACGCGGCAGATGGACATAGCCCCACCTCGCCCGTCGCGCCTTCCCAGGAGCGGACTAGCCTGCTCTGATCCGTGGCTTCCCAATGGCTTGCTCCGTTGCCCATGTCTTCCTCCACCCCTGCCTGCAGCGAATAGAGCTCTAGCCTCTGGGAGCAGTCGAGGCGAGACCGACCTGGTCTGTAGCATGTGTACGTAGTGTTCCGATCCGCTACTGTATGCTGGCTGCTGGCTGCTGGCTGCTTTGCTGTACACTAGTAGGTTAGGGGAGCCGTACCTAGGTATGCCACACCTGCGCCGGGCAAATACTGGGCAGCAGCACCGTGGTACACACACCAAAGGCCAGGTCCTATGTGCAGCAGAACCACTCGGCAGGAGCAGCCACCACCTGTTTGGTTTTGTTTCCCATCCTCCCCCATCACCACTACCACCACCATTTCGGGTCGACGAGAATCCTCTAGAGATTGTCTCTGTTCTCGCTTCTCTCTTCTCCCATCCCCCGTCTCATCCCTTTCCCGTTGTTGCTCCCCACCTTCTTCCCCCCTCCTCTCCTGTCTCTCTCGTCCCTGTGCAGCCCGGCACAAGACTCTTCTGAGGGCGTCAGTCAGTTGGAGTGTTGACCGTTCCAGGTTTCCCCTTCTCTTCTCGCCCCTCTTCCTCGACAGCTCTCTGTCTCGTGTTGCGACCGGGACACGACGACGACAACTGGCCGTTCCCGCCCATCCGAGGGCAGCCCAGTCTATCAAACCCCAAGCGCATCGAGCCTCAATCACTCCTCGACTGCGACACTCTCCAAACCCCCCACCCCGCCGTCTTTATCGCCGCCAAAGTCGCTGGTGACTCCGGTCCCTAGGCCCGTCGCAGCGCATCGCATCCGATAACTCGAAATTCTGCCCCTCCCTCGAGGCCCGCACCCTCGCCTATTCGCCGACTGACGACCTATTTCGTCTCGGATTTGATAGAAGCTGTCACTGTACAGCCACACGTACACGCATAATACATATTCTTGAGGACGTTGTCGTGCGCGACAACGCTCGCCTTGGCAGAACTTCCGTTGTGTCACCTCGGCGACTTCTGCGAAGCTCCTCGTATCAACACAACAACAACCTTGGAGGGTCGACAGTGCACAGTGTTTTAGGGCGCCGCCACTCTGCCGGCTTAAAAGTAGTAGGTAGTCCGTCTTCTCGTACCATCCAAGCTTGGGTCTTGTCTTTTTTTCCAACTCCTGGCGCAACGAGCATCACCTCGCGCCCATCGCACTGGCCAGTGAGCAGCTAGCTAGGCGAAGCCCTGTGTTCCGGCCCCGTTTGGCTCAACAATCATCGGTCTTGGTCTGCGTCGCATACTGATGCCCCCCCATTAGCCACCCCAAAACCTCCGTCCCAAAGCCTAAGCCGGGTCGCACAGTACCTAGGCCACCGCACCCAGGCCGCCACCCACTCACAGCCCACCATTTCCGTTCTCTCTACCAACCCGTTTCTCGATCAGGTCTAGCCCACCACTCGTTGAGACAGGGTTCAACTTGTCACCGGCGCGCAGAGTAGCCCGGGGACTGTGATGGACGAAAAGGGAGCAACGACAACTGCATCCAAACCAGCTGCTGCCAGCCCCTCGACTGCACAGTCCAGTGTCTCCGACTCCAAGGGCACTGCAATTGCCACGACGCGCCCATTGTACAGCAGCAAAGTCGGCGATACAAAATCAAAAGCCCCCGAAAGTAATTCCAGTCCGACCACGAGGTGAGACACGAGACTTGTCCGGCCCCCCAAATCTTTTTGGCTTTCTTACCTCCCCCTGTCACCTCGCCCACTTTTCGTTTTGGACAACAAAGAACCCCAAAGGCGCATGCCTCATCTTCTCGCAACTCGCGCCCCTTCCTCGCCGTCGTTGGTTGATTGTCTTGGGCTTGGAGTTCCTGGCGACTGTGGACGCCTCAACACACTGACCAGTCCATTGTCGGTCGTACCTGTGCTTGGCGCCCCAAACTGACCAGCTCTCAAGACAGGCCCCCACGCCGCAGCAGAAGGCGTGGACGACTGCCAATCCCAAGATTACAGGCCGTTCGAATAGTCCTCAGCTGAAGACCAACTCCGACTCGGTCGCCAGCAAGCCAGCGTTGGCCAACTTCTTCAATCGCGTGAGAGAAGTAAGTCGGTGACCCCCATTCCTCCGAGTCGGCGTTCCCCTTGCGCCCTGGCTTCTCTGCCTCGCGTGGACCCACTCCACTCGGATCCACCCATCCCCAGCTGTGCTGTCACACCTGGCTTCAATTTCACCGCGGCTTCAGACAACACCATACCCCAATGCTCCTTTTGCTCCTGTCCTTTCTCCCGAGCACAGCCACAGGCATTCCGCAACCTGCAGTCTGTGGCTTTCTATCAAGATACAATACTCACCGTCTCTGTTGACAGGGCAATCGAGTCCAGATCACCCTCGACAACGGCGCCGAGTTCGAGGGCATATATGCCAACAACCAGACGAACCCATCCAGCTGCCATTTGAAGATGGTTCAGCAGAAGAAGGCAGGCTCTGCTGACGCGATGAACGGTTCGACCAAGAGACAGCAAAACAACATGTCCTTTGCGCGGGGCAACATTGCGGACGCCCGTGTCCTAGGTGGAAACCAGAACAATCGCAATGGTAAACAAACACACACACGCACACAATAGCGCCCGTTTTTCCATGTCTCATTCGCTGATTCCCCACAAGGCAATAGGGCAGGCTTCCAAACAGACAGCAGCATCTCTGGCGAGCGCTTTGGCGGGCAGCGCGAGCTTAAGAGGTGGGTCGCTGATGGTCCTGGCGACGTAGATGGCAGCTTGGAGAAGGCCACAGACAACAAGCCCTGGGACCAATTTGCGGCCAACGAGGAGAAGTTTGGTCTCAAGACAGACTATGACGAGAACATCTACACAACGACGATTGATCGAAGCCACCCGAGCTACAAGACAAGGATGGCCAAGGCCGACCAGATGGCTCGAGAGATTGAGCGCAGCAACCCAGCCTCGTCTCACGTGGCCGAGGAGCGTGTCATGGACTATGCCGGTCCGGCTGACGGAGGCCTGGACGAAGAGGAGAAGTATGCCTAACCCCTTCCACGCTTTGTGGGCTGTGCTAACAATCCTACAGGTATAGCGGTGTCAAGCGACCGGACTATCCCCCCCTCGGCAGCCAGAACCCGAACAAGTACACGCCTCCTGCGCGCCGTGCCCCGACTGCTTCGTCGACCGTGAAGGGAGCACCGGTTGACCCTGCGATCATCTCGTCCCAATTGAGAAGTGGTCCGAGCAAGCAGCCAACGCCCAAGCCTGATGAATCGAAGGTTGCCCTTCCGAGCTCATCCAAGACCCCCACTACACAAAACAGCGAGCCCAAGGCTACCGAAGCGAAGACTGAGGCAAAGACTGAGGCGAGCAAGGATGATGTCAAGTCAAACGACGCGGAGAAGGGCCAGCCTGACACAAAGCCCGCTGAAAAGCCTGCTGCGACATTGCGACCTGCCGCTGCTGCGGGACGTACCACCTCGCCAGCTGACAAGGAGAACACCAAGCCAACGTCCACGACGATTGAGCAGACCGTCCTGACCTCGTTCAAGAACTTCGCAAGCAAAGAGCGACAGGTCGCAGAGAAGGCTCGCAGCACCAAGGCGAAGGCAGACAAGGAGGTCAAGCTGATTGAGCTCAAGAAGTTCGCTGATAGCTTCAAGTTGGGCACGCCTGTGCCTAACGACTTGATCGGTATCATTGCCAAGGATCCAAAGAAGCAGCAGGAGATCCAGGCCAAGGCCCTCAAGAATGCCGAGGAATCACGCAAGGCCAAGGAGGATGCGAAGAAAGACCCCGTCGTTACGAAAGACAAGGAGGTTACCACCTCCAAAGCGGGTCAATCGAAGCCAGCTGCGGAGCAAGCTGCCTCAACTACGGCCGGCGCGCCCGCTGCCGCTGCCGCTGGCGCAGGCGGTGGTGCTTCTCGCCCTGGTGTCGCACCGCAACACGCGAACAATACCGCCGGTGGCCCGAACCGACACCCTGGCAACCGCCAGTCCTACGCTCCTGGATCGTTTCCACAGCAGTTCCGCGGCGATCGCTCTTCTGGTCAGAATGTGCCCCGTCAACATCAGCAGCCTGGCCACTTGTCCCAGCGTCTTCGTAGCGCGGAGCAGCAGAGGATGTCACAACCGCCTCCCCACATGCAGCCAGACATGCGCATGCCTCCGACTGGCCCAGCGAACAGCATGAACCCATCGTTCCCTCCCCGTCACACCGGCATGCCACCGAACCACATGGGACCTGGTCCAAGGTTGAACCCCAACACCCAGGAGTTCAGGCCGAACGCGCAGCCATTCTATCCCACAGGCCCTAGTGCGGCCTCGAGTCCGCGCTCAGCAATGAACAACGTCGAAGGGCAGGGTAGCTCCACGCCAGTCACTGGCCCGGTGGTCAAGCGCAAGATCAAGACGATTGACATCAAGAAATGCTTCGCCCTCAGCCACGTCATCTCTTTCAAGCAGCCTCAGACAGGCAACCGCGCGTGGGAGGAGAATGGAGGTTTGCGGCCCCCGTTTGACACTATGCCTACATGGAACAATGTGTCCGAGGGAGACGACAAGCAGGAGAAGATCAGCTACAAGCAGTTGTTCGAGCGACCGCCACCATACGCTGGTGCCATGCCCACTCCAAACCCTGCTCCGGTGGCGCCTCAGATGCCACACCAGCATCAACTCCCATTCCACCTACAACAAGGAGCTCACAACGTCGGGCCTCGTCAGTCACCGCACATGCCACCACTGCAAATGCACGCCGGTCAGCCGGGGCACGCGCCTCACATGCCGTTCAATAATGGAGAGGACGCCACTAGGATGATGCCCTCGAACTCGGCACAGTCATATGCGTCACCTCGGCCAGGCCAAGTCCCAATGGCTTACCCTAACGCCATGAACTCTCCGGCGCACATGCCCTACTCCCAACCCGTCATGCCCGGATTTATGGGCCCTGGTGCTCCGCAAATGACACCGCAGATGCGAAACTTTGCGCAGAACCCACAATATATGCCACAGCAACACGCCCAGATGGGAGGCCCAATGATGATGGGTCCCCAGTACATGACTGCACCTTCTCCCCTCATGCAAGGCGGTCCTCAGATGCCGATGTACGCGCCCGGTGCCCACCCTCAGTTCATGCCCCCTGGACCGGTGCCCCCTCCGGCAATGCCTGGCTCTAATGGATACCCAAGCCCTGGACGACCAGCTGCGCCAATGATGGCTCCCCAAGGATCCCAGCAGGGCCAGCATATGTACGGCATGAGCCCCGGCACGATGCCCCAATACCAGCAGCCCGTCTTCGCGCCCCAGCAGCCCGGCCAAAGTAAGTTTAACAACAACAACAATAGCAACAGGCGATACAGCTCATCGGGCCGTCAATACTAACGACGTCTCGAAGTGGGCAACGTGAGAGTACATAGCAACCCTGGACCACAGCAACTCGGCAGCAGTCCCCAACAAGTTCACCACTATGGGCCTCAGCAGCATCGAGGCAATGGTTACGGTGGTAAGAATCTTACCGGCCCTCATCAAGGACCATCGACAAATCACAGTGGCCCTGCTGTTGCCCAGGCCCGGACGCCTGAAACGCAGGAGGGAACCAAATGATGATGCTTATCTTGGTTGCCCTGGTTGATGCCATCTTGGCTCTTGCTTGAAGGTCAATTTCGACACCGCGTCACTCTTCTACATCGATATCCGGCCATAGCAGGCTCCAGCGGTGTGCGTTTCCAGTTATCTCCCGAATGGCCATGACACAGTCCTTAAAGTGCTCATACGCTTGTCTCCGTCATAGCGCGCCTCGACGGGCTTGATGCAACGTTATGGCCATCGACTTCAGCGATATGAAGCATTTCAGACAAGGCTTAAGGCCAGTATCATATCCAACTTTCTCGTCCATGCTCAGTGCGCAAAGGCCACGACAAAGAGTCGGACGTGTGCCAAACGTCGCCTATTCAGTACTTGTCGATGCCGGACTGTGGCACATGGCGTGGGTGAGATCGTTGTGCCAGGGAGGAAGCTAGTTGACCAGCGCACCGCCGTCTGAGCGCAGTCTAGGCGGGAGGGAGGGCTTGCTGGAGAAGTGGTGGCTCTTGGTCGGCCACATGCAGAATATGATGGAGGCAGAACAGGATACTGCTAGTCGAGTATCAATTTTGCTGGAAGGATTTGGAGACGGCTTGGCACATTTGGTCGCGACCGAACGACGAAACCATTCGCGATCAAACCAGCCGGCCGCGAACCGGACGAGACAGGTCGTGTTGGGCTGTAGATGGTCCAAACCTGGATGTTTGTGCCGCTTGTTGTGGTGTCTGTCACCGAGCGGTTTGGAGGCATTGTGGTAGTGGTGGTAGTTGAATTGACTGTTATGGTGTGTCTGCTCTTTCCCTGGCATCGAACTGCAAGTGACTGAGTGAAATCGCACATGTTGTTAAACGTTTACTT
>JACBFG010000014.1:296811-307132 GCA_013435955.1 Diaporthe sp. HANT25 | reverse complement strand
CCCCCCCCCCCCCCCCCTATATTGGCGAGCATCGATGGCCCTGGCCGCGAGCACGAGAGGTGATAGGAAGGCCGCAACACCACGTTGCATGCAGGCGTCTCCGAGGGCCCAGGCTCTCGTGGAAGCCTCTCCGCTTGAAAGCTGAGAAAGACAAGCTTCTTCGCTGTAGCCCACGCATATTTCCCCAGTACTGTGCTAGGTAAATCACCGCTGCCAGACAGCATCCAACCTGGGAGCCATTGGTAGGCCACCGGGCACGCGAGGTGCGACGAGGATGCACCCCAGTTAGGCTGTCACCTAAACAACACATCATAATTCCCCATTGAGAACGATTGGCGATTACGAGAGGTCATGTAGATCACGTTGGGATGACTGTCGGCGGGCAGGGGTGCCTGAGACCGGCGAGAGAGGGCCTGGCCAGAGGCTGCTCGTCTGTCGAGGCGGGCCTGGTCTGGTGCTGCTTGGCTCAGAGTTGCGGCCAAGGCCGACAAGATACAGGCAGGAGACGGGCCGGCGGTGGGTGGCAGGGTGGTAGGATCAGTTGGGCTCAGGAAAAATGGACGAACTCAGGCGGAGTGGCATGCCAGCGGGCATGGTTCCGGTGGTTTCGTCCCAGCATCTCGTGTCTGCCGTCCCGGCCCTCGTGATAATAATGCAGCAATTGGGGGCATGGGGCTTCGTGGCGAAGGGACGGCGATCTGGACACAGCCTCGTTGCTAGCCGGGCGTTGTAATAAGGGAGGCTCGCAGAATGTCAATCAGTCAATGCAATGCCCACGAAGACACAGGTCCCCACGCTACGGGCCCTGTCTCTTTTTTTGGTTGTGAAACAAGGGTTCCTAGGGAGGGCAGGGGGTCCAGAGGAGACCGTACAGTCATAACCACATGTGGGTTAGGACATGGGCAAGAATACAAATGGAGGCCTCGGGTTGTTCCCCATTGCGGATCTCGGATCACGTCGATCGCACAAAGCGAATTGTCGCCGGCGGAGACGTGGGCCCGCTGCTAATAACGATCGCAACCAGGTTCATCTGCCGCCGTCGGCGTCAATCGCAGCTCTGTGAGCTCGGATGCACACACGGGCCAGCACATCGGATTTGTTGATGCGCTGGCATGTCAGGCGTTAATGGTGGTACTAGCGTAGTAATGGCAGTGTGAGTGGGAGTGGCGGTGGTTGTGGTTGTGGTGATGGTTTGTTCGTTCGTTTGGCGCGGGTTGCCTGACCTGAGACGGGGTCAATGTCCAGGCCTGCGCGCCTATAGGCTGGCGGTTTCGAGGCCAGTTGAGGCATTTGACGGAGGCGGTAGCCTCGGCAGGCCAGAGTGGCGAGGAGGATGGGTGTTTCGTTTTAAAGCCTTCGTCTTAATTCGGGACGTATCGGCCGGTACGAGAGTGTTCGTCTTGGCCATTTATGCTTTCGTTCCGCGATGGGAGATGCGATGCCAAGGATGGTGTCGCGACTGACAGACTGAGCTTGTTGCCATCTGAGTTGGGCAGTTCAGGGCAAGCAGTCTGGGGAGCGGCAACGTTACGTTGTAGGGGGTTGGTACCGTGGCAAGAAGAGAGTCCCTTTTCCTGTCACACGAGTCAAATGGCCTGCGCGATCCACTATGGCGGCTGGTGGCAGCGGGGCCGTGAGGATCAATCGCATGGCATGGACATGGCATCGTATCCCGCCGGTGTCGTATCGTGCTGAGCCGCGGGCCGTCTTAGAGGTGATCCACCCACATGCTTCGCGCCGCTTGCATCGTGACCGCCGACTGTGAGCAGGTCGTGCTCGAAAAGACTCAAAGACTAATAATCTACAGTCCATACGTAGTATGTGCCGGATGGGACATTGCGAGCGCAAGAAACAATCGGTCGAGCGGCAGGGGGTTCGTGGGCAGACATGGTGGTGGTGGCATGTTTCAAGTTCAGTCGTGTGCCGCGAGGGGCAGGTGGTTAAAGAGAGAGGGCAAAAATCTCCAAGTCGGTCAGCTGTTGTAAGTGCCCGGTGTGTGAGTGTGGTTGTGGTCGACCCCTCTCAGGAATTTTACCGCCCCCAAGCACCTGCTGGCCTGGCTGGCCCGGCCAGTGATCGGCTCGGAACAGGGATCAGCCCAGGAGGGCGCAAAGACAGGAGGGGCAGTCGCTGCACGGCAGAAGGAGAAAAGGAAGGAAGGCACGAAGGGTTGAGCCGCGCTCTTGGTTGCCCTCCAGCACCTGCGCACCCATCATCCCTTTGGAGGCTGCAACGGCGAATAGTTATTGCGGACCCACTTTTCCACTTTTGCCCCCTATAAATTAACAGGTATACCCAAACTACATTACTTTTATCCTTATTACTAGCCTTATTACTAGTAATACTCTTATTACTAATACCCCTAATATTATAATTTCTATCCTTATAGACTTATTTCTTAGTTAATTTAACCCTTATAATATTATTAATAAATCTTAAATTTATTTTAAATAAAGATTTAGTACTAAAAGATAGGAATTTAAATATATAGTAGCTAATTACTAAATTAATACTAAATATAGCTAACTAAGCTACTTATTTTATACTAATTACCCTTAGTAACCCTTACTATTTACTATATATTTATATCCTTTCTAAAATCCTCTTAAGTTTATTTAAGCTATTTTTAACTTTAAAAATAATTAATTTATTTATAAAAAATACTAATTAATAATAAAATTACTAATTATAATAAGAATAGCTTTAAAAATAATACTTTTAGTATAATAATTAGCTTAATAGCTATAAGCTAACTAATTCTTATAAAATTATAATTTTCTTAATATTTATAATTTATATAAGCTTATATTAAGAAAACTAACTTAATAATTATTAATTAATATTTAAGCTATATTTAATATACTTAATTACTTAATTTATTTTAAAAAATTATTAAAAAGCTATTTATTATAGCTTTACTATTACTAACCTTAATAATAATAATAATACTTAGCTATACTTATTTATTTAAGTTAATACCTTTTTAAAGTATATATAAATAATCTTATTAATTTTAATTACTTTAAGTTATAAAATTATTATTAATAAAGTAATAGTATACTTTATAAGTTACTTAAAAAAAGCTATTATAATTAAAAGTAAATTAATTTTAAAAAGCTTTTAAGTTTAAGTTTATAAATAAAATAACTATTTTATCTTTTAGCTATAATATATTAATAATAAAAGCTTTATAAGTATTTTATATCTTAATAAAAAGAGTTTAATTTATAATACTTTACTAGTAAAAATATACCTTACTAAGCTTAATAATACTTAATAAGTAATAATAATATTACTTAAAAAGCTACTTATTAGCTAATATTATATTTTTCTTAATAACTTCTTTTTAAGCCCTACCTTACTTATATACTTATATACTTATCTTAACTATACTACTATAAGTACTATATATATATAAAGTAATATTAATAATACTTTTTTAATACTAAAAAAGGCTAATAATACCTAAAATTATATATATTAAAATACTTTAAAAAAGGCACTATACTTAAAAAAATTAGTTAACTAATTTACTTAAAAAGATAACTTATTAGTATTATTTTTTAGTACTTATTATACTAATAATAAAAAGCTTATTTAATAAAAGTATTATTATTCTTAAATATACTAAGTAGTAAAATTCTAAAAGATAAACTATTAAAAAATTACTTTATTACTAAAATTTACTAATAAATATAACCTTTAAAAAAGAAAGGTTAATTATAAGGATTAAATATACTTATATAATATATAAAACTATTATATAAGAAAAAGCTAAAATAATATCCTTATTTTTAAATTCCTTTTTAATATTATACTTATTAATATATACTAGTTATAATATAATTATAATAGTAGTTTATATTAAAAATACTATACTAGTTAGTTAAACTAATAATAGATCTTATTTAAAACTATTATAATAAAATATAGCCTTTTTACTAAGTTATACTAATATAGCTTTAAGAATACTATATTATCTAGTATACTTAACTTAATAATAACCTATATACTTATTTTTAAGGATAAAAATAGTAATTATATTACTTATAAAGGTAAGATAATTTAAGAATTAGTACTTATTAAAAAATAATATATTTTAAATAAGGTTTTTAATAATAAAGGCTTATAAAAGGGAATAAAGTATAACTATAATATATATAATATTATTAAGGTAGTAGGGCTAATTATATACTTAGCCTAGTATACTAACTAGGCCCTTTAGGGCTTATCTTATTAGCCTAACTTACCTTTAAAACTAAGTTACTCTTTTTTTAATAAAGGCTTTTACTTTTCTTTCTTTTTCCTTAAGTAACTTTAAATTTAAATTAATTATTCTTTATAGCTATATTATATATATATTCCCTTTTAGTATAAAAACTATTTTAATTTAAATCTACTTATTCTTATAGCTTAAAAAAGCTATAAAAATATTTATTTACTTATTATAACTATAATAAATAAGATATTTACTTTAACTAATATAATAACTAATAGTACTCTTTTAGAGAATACTACTAATAGTAGCCTTATAATTATAATTCTATTATTTACTATATATATTACTTTATTAATAAGTAATAATTAATTTAATTTTAAGACTATAAATAATAAGTTTTTTTTTAATATTAATATAGTAATAAAGGGTAATAAAACTAGCTTATTTATTTTTCTTTAAAAGAACTAAAACTAGTATATTTAATTTAATATAGCTAACTTTAATAAGGTTATATCTTATAAGGATAAGCTACTTTAAATTTAACTAAATTAATTTTTAATAAGTATATATTATTTATCCCTTATATTTATAATAGTAGCTTTCTTTTACCCTTATACTTTTAAAAATAATAATAAAAAGATTACTAGTACTAATAAGGTATTTACTTATACTAATAATTATATTTATAAGTTCTAAGCTATTATTAAAAACCTTATTTAATATAATATAAATATTAAAACTCTTAATAATAATTTAACTAAAAAGCTAAAATACTTTAATAAGGTATACCTTAATAAGTTATTTTAAACTATATTAATTAAAAAAAGCAAAAAGATATAAAAAATAAAAGGTCTAATTTTAATAAAAACTTTTAAAAAGAACTATAAGTAGAATACTAAAGTAATATAAAATAAGTTCTATATAATAAGACTTTATAACTTAGTAACCTAAGTATTGCTATTTAACTTTATAGTATTTTTATAAAGAATAAACTTTAACCTTTTAGCCTTTAAGTAATAGATTATAACTTTATTTAATTTATTTATTAACTTTTATAAGGCCCTAATTAGAAAATAAAAGGACTTAATAAAAGCTTATTATATAGCCTAATAGTATAAAAACCTATAGTATTAATTTAATAAGGTTTATAATAAGTATAAGGAAATAAAATAGTAGCTAAAAGTAACTAATATTAAGTATAATACTTTTTAAGTAGTTTTAAGTAAGAGGATAAAAAAATAAAATATTATTTTTAAAAACTTAACTATTATACTTACTTAAAAGTATACTTAAAATGCTATTATTAATATACTTTAGTAAGAGCTATCTTTTTATTTTTAAGATTAAACCTAATAAGCTATAATTAAGGCTCTTTAAAAAGAGATTATTATACTTTAAGAAAAGGTAAATTAAGGCCTTAATATTTAATAAAGTAACTAAAGTTAAAGTTTTAATATATTTACCTTTAATATATTTAAAGTATTAAGCTTCTTTATTAACCTTAATAGTAACTTTTAACTCTATATATAGTAGTTTATTAAAGTAGAGTTTCTCTTAATTTAGTATAGTAAGAAGGCTAAAAATATTATAAACTTTAAGGTATAGCTATATAAGTTAAAGAATAAAATAAAGATAAATACTAATTACTACTTTAGTAACTATAGTAAAGTTATAGTTATTAAGAGCTTCTTTAGTAAATAGGCTACTAATACTATAAGAG
This sequence comes from Diaporthe sp. HANT25, assembly GCA_013435955.1. Lineage (NCBI taxonomy): Eukaryota > Fungi > Ascomycota > Sordariomycetes > Diaporthales > Diaporthaceae > Diaporthe > Diaporthe sp. HANT25. The sequence continues at coordinate 301,193 of JACBFG010000014.1, read as the reverse complement.
CCTTCCTTAATACTAGTTACCTAAAGTATATTATAACCTTAAACTAGTTTATTTAGTAGCTTATTAATAAGTATAGTAACCTAAATAAGAAATAAAAGGCTAAAATTAAGTAAGTTAAGTTAATTATAAAGAAAAATAATACCTTTTAGAATTTTAAAAATAAGTTTATTTAAAAAGCTAAAGCTTACTAGCTATTAAGAAGTAAGTAAAAAAGTAAGATATATAATAAAATAGCTTTTATTTTTTAATTTTAAAATAGCTTATTTAAGAAGGCTAAAGATAATAATATAACCTTTAAGAACTATTATAATATAGTATAATAAATTAATTATAATTAAAAATATATTAAAATACTTTATAAGTAATATAAGAAGTTTACTAGTAATACCTTTAATACTATTAAAGCTTAAAATAGAAACTAAAATAATAATACTAAAGATACTTTTAATTATATTAAAGGTAATATTAAAAGTAATACTAAAGGTAGTATTAAGAATAATACTAATAGCTTTACTAATAGCTTATCTTTAAGTAAAGCTTTTAATTATACTAAATAAAGTAAATTAAGTAAGAAGAAATTCTTAAAGCTTACTTATAAGAGTACTTATTTTTATTATAAGAAGACTAGCTATATAAGCTATAAGTACTTTAATAACTTAAACTATATTTTAATTAATATAAACTATAATACTTATTAAAAGGCCTAAATTACTTATATTAAAAAGCTCTATAGTAGTACTTAATTTAACTCTAAAAAGCTAAATAACTAGCTAATTAACTTTAATAGCTTAAGAAATACTTAACCTTAAAGTAAGTAGACTTCCTTTTAAAAAATATAAATATATTTTTAAATAAGGTTTATATTAATAAAGAAATAAAGGGCTTACTAGTAGATATCCCTTATAACTTTTTAACCTATATAGTTAGTAAAAAGCTTTAAATAGTACCTTATATAATAGTATATAATAAAAATAATATAGATATTTAAGGACTTATAAATATAAAAGCAAATAGTATAATATTTATTAGTATAATCCTTATAGTAAAGATAATTTAAACCCTTAGTACTTAGTATATTTTAGAATTCTAGCTATATTTAATTAAGGGATTTAAAGAAGAAATATCTTAAATAATTAATATAGCCTTAATAGCTAACTTAGTTATTTAAAACTACTAGTACTTAAACCTATTAATAGTAGTAATAAATATAAAGTATAATATAATTATTAGCTAAAAGTAGCTATATAATTATAATATATATTTAAATATATACTACTAAAAAATAATATTTAGAAATAAGGGCCTTATTATATTAATTAAAACCCTTTTTTTAAATAAGAAAAATAAAAAAGAAATAACTACTTATAAGGTAATAATAAAGGCTATATATAAAAGACTATAAGAGCTTAAGTTATATTAACCTAAGGCTCCCTAACTTAATATAATCTTATAATATACTAAGCTATTAATACCTAATATTAAGCTATATATACTATTAAGGAATAAAGAGATATAGAAAATAAAAGATGCCTTATAAAGTATACCTTTATAACTTATAGGCTAGTAGGTATACTAACTTATTAAAAAAGAATATAAAAAGCAATAATAAAAATTAAATAACTAATAATAACTAAGTAAGATTAATATAAGTAGTACTTACTTTATTAAAAAGAATAATATTAGCTAGGTCTATTATTATAAGATTAATATTAATATAGTTTATATAGAAATACTATTAATACTATTTAAATAAAAGAACTTTTTAGTATTTATTACCTTATTATATAAAATTAATTACTATATTTATAATAAGTATAAAAAGGTAGAATTAATATTATATAATAATAATAAACTTTACTAATAAGCTTTATTTTAAGTACTTAAATAATATTACTACCTACTATAGACTTTTAATAAAGTAAAATTAAATTATTTAGTACCTTATTATAAGTATAACCTTAAGATTAAGCTTAAATTAAATATAAACTTTATTTTAGCTATTAAATATAAGCCCTTAAGGTATATATTCTTAAAGAAAGTAAAGGTAATAAAGGTATATATTATAAAAAACTTATAAAAGGAATTTATTAAGCTAGTAGTAATATTATAGGTATTTCCTATCCTTATAGCTACTAAGCTAAATAAAGGCTTAAGGTTTTATATTAATTTTAAAAAGCTAAATAATATAATAAAAAAAAATTATAGCCCTTTACCTTTAATTAAAAAGATACTTAATTACTTAAATTAAGCCTAAATTTTTATAAAAATTAATATTTAATAAGCTTTTTACTATATCTAGCTATTAAAGAAGAGTAAGTATATAACTACCTTTTAGACTAAATAGGGTTCTTTTAAATATAAAATAGTACTATTTAGCCTATTTAATAGTTCTTTAATGTTTTAGTAATATATAAATAGTATCCTAATAGAATTCCTAAATAATTTTTATTATATTTATATTAATAATATTATTATCTACTTTAAGATAAAAGAAAAGTATATATATTATATTATTATAGTTTTATAGTAATTATAAAATATTAAACTTTAAGCTAATTTAAAAAAGTATAAGTTTTATATTTAGTAAACTAAATTCCTTAAATTTATTATAGGTATAAATAGTATAATAACTAATTTTAAAAAGATTAAAGCTATTTAAAAATAAAAAATCCCTATAATCCTAAAGAGTATATAGTTTTTTCTTAATTTCTATAACTTCTACTAAAAATTTATACTAGAATATAGCTATATAGCTAAGCTACTAACTACTTTAATATATAAAAGTAAGGTTTTTAAATAAACCTTAATTTATTAGATAGTATTTAATTTATTAAAGTATACTTTAATTAATATTCTAATATTAGTATATTTTATATTTAAGTATACTATTTAGTTAAAAATAAATGCTTTTAATAGTATAATAGCTAGAGTCTTATTTTAATAATAAGAGGATAATAAATAATACTCTATAAGGTACTTCTTTAAGTTAATAAATATAGTATAAATAAACTACCTTATTTATAATAAGGAACTTCTAATAGTAATTTATATCCTTAAGTTTTAATAACTAGAACTAATTAGGCTATAAGCTATACCCTTTAAGGTTATTATTAACTACTATATCTTAAAGTATTTTAATATAAAATACTTACTAAATTACTAATAAGCTAATTAAGTAGGCTTATTAGCTTAGTTTAACTTTATCTTATCTTACTAACTTAAAATATAAAATATATTAGTAAATACCTTATTATAATACTTTAATAATTTTAAGACCTAAAAGAACTATTTAAATATATACTATATATTATACTTTTTTTAAAAGAAACCTAAAAGTATTTAATTAAAAACCTATAATATATTTATACTATAAGTAAATAATATATTAAATTTTATTTTATTAAAAGTATTAAAAATATAATTATTATTAAGCTTAATATTTATAAAAGTATAAAATATAATAAATATTAAGAGTAAAGAAGATATAAAAGTATAATAAAATATAATATTATTTAGCCTTTTTAAATAGTTTAATTTTAAGTTATTAAACTTTTTATTATACTTTAATAAAAATAATTTTATATTAAAGTATTATTATAATTTAGCTTAATATAATTATTTTAACTAAAAGTTTATAAATAATTAATATATTATATACTATAAAAAGCTTATAGTTTTTAATTATAATAACCTTTATATAAAGATAATTAATAATATTTATTTTTATATTACTATAGTATACTTAAAATAAAATAAAATAATATAAATAGTTTAATATTAATATTAATAGTTAAAATTATATATTAATATAATTACCTTTATTATTAACTATTTTTATTATTTAATTAAGTATTTATATAATAAAACTTTAAGCTTATTAAAGCCTTTATTAATTTCTTATTATTTATAAAGGTATTTAGTTATTAACTTTAAAAATATACTAAAAAATAAAAATAATTATAATAACTTATTAATAATAATTAACTATTTTTTTAAAACTATTTAGTATATTTTTTATAAAAATACTTATATAATTATTTAAGCTATTTATTTTTACTATAAGGGCTTTTTTTATATATTTAGGCTATTAAAGTTTATTATCTTTAATTAAAAATCTTAGTTTATTTTTACTTTTACTAATAAATTATATAAAATTTTTAATATTAAATAAAAGCTTTTTATTATTAAATACTTATAGTTTTAAAGCTAAATAAAGAACTTACTTTAATAAATTAATTAATACTTATATATATTTATTAATTATTATTAAAATAATTAAATTAATATAATATTAATACTTAACTTTATTTAAGCTTATTTTTTTTATAATTTATTTAATAGCTTTTTTTTATTTAAAATTTATATAAGCTTTATATTTAATT
>JACBFG010000014.1:273759-296028 GCA_013435955.1 Diaporthe sp. HANT25 | reverse complement strand
AAAAGAATATATAATAAATAAAGGTATTATTTTATAAAATATAATTATAAATAAAGTTAATAATATTATTAATTATAAAATACTTTATAAAAAAAAAACTAATAAAAAAAATACTTATAATAAAAATATTATTAATAATAAGATTATTATAAAATATAAGTAAAATATAAATTATTTAATAAAGTAGAATAATTAAAGTAAGGTTCTTTATAAAATATTATTTATATTAAAATTTAATTTAATATAAATATTATTATAACTTAAAGTTTTAAAGCTTTTAATATAATAATAAAACTTAAAAGTTATCTTTATATTAATTTAAAAAATACTTAAAAAGTTATATTATATTAAGAATAAGGGTTTAATTTTATTATATAGTAATCTTTTAACTTTTTAAAGAAAAGAATTATTAAAGTAATAAGGCTAATTATATATTTAGTTTAGTATACTAATTAGGCCCTTTAGGGCTTATTTTATTAGCCTAACTTGCTTTTAAAACTAAGTTACCTTTTTTTTAATAAAAGCTTTTACTTTTTTTTTTTTTTTCTTAAGTAACTTTAAATTTAAATTAACTATTCTTTATAGCTATATTATATATATATTTCCTTTTAATATAAGAACTATCTTAAATATTATACTTTATAACTTAAATAACTATTAGTATAAATTTTATAGTATTAAAGCCTAATAAATTAAAGTTACTTGTATTTTTTAGGTTTAAAATTAAATATAGTAGGTCTAATTAGCCTATATCCCTAATGGTAGCGAATTGTTGCCAAAACGGGGGTCTATAGCCTTCAAAGGGATGCACTCCAGACTGTCGTCCCCGTCCCTCCTTGACACCCCAGGTCAGCCAGGAAAGCCAGGCCACAAGACGAACTAGGCCAGACTAAGCTTAATTCATGCCCCTGACATCTTTCTTTAATGGCTTGCAGCTTGTTCCTGGTGAGACCGCGAAAAGAAGGCGCAGGACAAGTAGCGCCTGTCATTGGCGGCTACTGTTTCCGCCCTCTGTCTTGGAAACTGCAGGATCCAGGAACGATGCCATGCTGATTGGCCGAGACACGCCCTCCTGCGCCGGTAGCGTGGCAGCACGCACCATCGGATCTTTTTCCAGCTCTGGTCCCTGATCCATCCTACCCTGCTCTGACCTTGTCTGACCCCTCCCCTCCCCCTGCCCCTCTGACTGTACACTTCCTCCCGCAACTCGGCCGTTCTCACACACCACCTGCATGTACCACCACCTCCACGCAGGGCACAGGCACAGAATTGCCTGCCTCTCTTCTGCCATTCCAGCCCAAGTTAAGCCAAGCCACCATGCCCGTCTGCAAGGATTGAAACAGACGAAGAAGAACAGGCCAACAGGTATAAGCCAAGCAGGCTTGACATAGGGGCACCCATGTTTCCTCCTCCGCACAAAACAACCCGTTCGCTTCAGACTGTGCCCACTGACCTCGCATGCCGCCTTGCCATTCGTGATGCCCAACCCCGGGTGAAATTGCCTACTCACGGTTCATGGCGATTATCACATTTGCAGGCAATCTTGCTTGTGTGCGGTGTTGACATATGCCCGCAGTCATCAGCTATACGTGGGGAAGTCGAGTGAATCCCACCACCACAACCCGCGGCCCAAGAAAAAGAGCAGCCCCTCCGCGATGTCACCTCGCCCCAGTTCCCTGCGGATCTTTGGTCCCATACCCCTGAGCCGAGCAGGCTGCCTGCTTCTTGCCTCCTCCTGGGCTTGCTCTACCTGCCCTTTGGCTGCTCGCTGCCCCGTCCATTCTTTTGCTTGCCGCTCGTGGGCGTCGGGCAGTAGGGGCCTGCCATATGGGCCAAATCCAATCGACGACGTTGAAGCCCTTGCTACCGACAGGAGGATCCTCTCGTCAGGGATGGCCGTGACACAAAATTGGCCCAATATGGAAGTCCACATGCCGCCTAGTGGCGGTTATCTGCATGGGAGTGGCCACGGCAGATCCTGAAGCGAAGGGGAATAGGAGGTTTGTGCTGCTTCTGCGCTTCCATTTGCTGCCCTGCCACGCCCGCTCCCTCCCACGCATCCCAACCTGGTCAAAAAAGATCTGCGAACTTGCACTACCGCGGCTAGTCCGTGCTGCCTGGGTGGGACTGATCGGCTCACCTTGTGGTCTGGGTCGTGATGTCCCTTGATATACCCCTACTCCGCTAGCCTAGCCTCCATGTCCTCCTGAGACATAAGAAAAGGAGCCTCTCCCTCTCTCTCACCCTGCGTCTTCGCTTCCTCTCCGGCTCACCATCTCGACATCGTTTGTCTGTTCGTTCTCTTGCGCAACGAGGTTCATTGCATTCCTTATCTTTGACCTCCACCAACTTCTATTCTTTCTCTCCTTCCAACAGCGAAGACCAACAACTCCAGATTAGCCAGGTGCTTTTCTCCCTGCCTCCCACAATTACGTCTCTTTGTCTCACCAACAAGGGACTTCACATTCCTTCCAACTCGGAAAAAAAAAACCACCAGGCGGTCGATCACCCAGACAAAGGCTTTGTTCGTTGAATCACTGCAGCTGAACAATACCGATCTCCTTTTCTCAAGTCACAAGAAGTTCTGACTTGGTCCCGCCACCACCACACATTCATTGTCACATCAACTGCCACAGGCTGGTATTTGACTCGATATATCTGAAGATATCTTCGAGGTCCACTCTTTGAGAGAATCAAGAACAGTCAAGAGAAACTCGAGACTCGATACAGAAAACTTCCACTTCCCAGGACATATATCTCATCGCCAACAGACAAAATGCGTGCTACAACATCCACTGCTCTCCTGGCCGCCCTCACGGGATCTGCCTCGGCCCACATGATGCTGTCATACCCTGCCCCCTTGAACAGCAAATACAACCCCTTCGCGGACTCTGGCAAGATCGACTACTCATACACCGCGCCTCTTGCCGCAGACGGATCTGACTACCCTTGCAAGGGCTACCAGAGCGACCTCGGCACCTCCGCTGGTCAGTCAACCGCTTCTTTCGCCATCGGCGGTCAGGGCAACATCACCGTTGTTGGCGGAGCTGCCCACGGCGGTGGCTCGTGCCAAATCTCTCTCTCCACCGACGGCGCCAAGACCTTCAAGGTCATCCAGAGCATCATCGGAAACTGCCCGGTCAACGGTGAGGGCAACTTCGACTTCACCGTCCCCTCAGACGCCCCTGCCGGAGATGCTGTTCTGGCCTGGTCATGGAACAACCGCATCGGCAACCGTGAGTTCTACATGAACTGCGCCGCAGTCACCCTCACCGGCGGCAGCGCCAAGAGGGAGACCGAGGAGAAGCGAGCAACTGCCCTCTCTTCGCTCCCTGACATGTTCGTCGCCAACATCGGCAACGGATGCAACGTTGCCGAGGGCGGCGACGTCGATTACCCCAACCCGGGCGAGGCAGTCACCAAGAACAGCGACAACCCGGAGGCACCTACCGGAAACTGCGGCTCCTCTGGCTCTTCCAGCGGCTCTGGCTCGTCCGACTCTGGTGCCGCCGCCTCGCCCAGCTCCAGCGCCGCCGCAGAAGTGACCGCATCGTATGTTGCCCCTTCGAATTCTACCCCGACTTCTTCAGTGATCACAAATGCTAACACATCTTCGAACAGTCTTGGTGGTATCTTCGCAACCGTTTCAGCTTCCGTCGAGGTTCCCGCTGCGACTCAACCAGCCACCACCCTCGCAACCGTCACCAGCGCCGCCGCGACACCAACCTCGGAGGCCGCAGAGCCTGCTGCCACTCCTGCCGCTCCTGCTACTGGCAGCGACTCTGGAGCAACCACTCCTGGCTCTGCGTGCACAACTGAGGGCGAGTGGAACTGTGTTGGCGGATCCTCCTTCCAGCGCTGTGCTTCGGGCACATGGAGCGCCGTCCAGAGCCTCGCCGCAGGAACCGCGTGCGAGGCTGGCGTCGCAGCCAACCTTAAGATGATCAGCGCGAGGGCCGGGCGCTTCCACCAGCGCCGATTCGCGGCTTAAGGCCTAGGTCACGAAGGAAAGGAACAGGCCCTCAGGCTTAGGGTATGTGTGACCTTTGGCACTTGCTAAGGACGTCACGGTGTGGAGTAAATTCAATTCTTGGATATGCCAAAGTTTCGGCACTTTTGTACTTTCTGGTTCGGCTTTTTTTGATGATACCTTGGGCATGTTTTGGCATTCTGCATCACCGGAGTGGGAAAAAAACTCAGACCACATCTTTTACGAATGATATTGATGGGAGCGTTCTTGCTTCTCAACTTGCATCTATGTGTTCTATTGTCCCTGTGATACTGATTATGACTACCGTGGATCTTGAAAATTCGCGAAATTACGTTGACGAGCTATGCAACTACGTGGAGCTATCCATATTGCAATCACAGCCTAGCCACGTAATACCCTTCCAGTCCATATTGTCTTCATCACCTCGGCTCATGTCTACAAATTAATTGTGTGAGAGGGGGAGGTGCACTCCGGGGAGAGCGCCCGGGCGTTTCACCAAGATTGACGCGCTTGCGGGACGGAGGGCAATGCTGCCGTCCCATAGGCTCGGGGCTCGAGATTGAGTCCCTCGGGACAAGACATACCACCAGCCAATGCCGATCGTGCCCCTGGGGGAATGGACGGCCGCTAGAATGTTCTGGTCTCTCTCTCTCCTCTATCCCTTTCCCTGCCTCTCTTCAGCGCCGCCACGGCTCGTTAGTATCTGGGAAAGGGTTTGTTTCTCTTTGTCCGCCTGGTTCTGGAATGCTAGCTTGGTCTCATCCAGCTCCTCGGTCGCGTGGTGCTCGGCGTGCTGGGCAGCGGTGATGGTGCTGATTTAATTGTCATTGATGATGCATGTTCGGCATTTGTCTGGCTCTTATCAACTCTAAGCTGGCACCTCTGCCCACGCCTGTTATAATACCGCCCAAAACGTCGGGACATACATGCATGCTCACTGTGATGTGAGGCCGGGCATGATGCTGGCACACGGAGTCATCCACGCCTCGGGGGCCGCCGCCGCCGAGTACTTCTATGCATTATTCCAGCCACAAATAGACGCAACAGACGGGCTGGCCACACCTGGAGAGGCGAATGTGTATGTAAATCCCCCGTCGTTGATGGCGAAGACCAGCCACCCGTTGTCGCCCACCACGGCCCTCCTGGGCATGGGACATTCTACATCCCGTGCACATAACTCCCGCCTGGCTGTGGTGCCTGCAGCCTCTCGGCGACGGCCAGGATCTGCTGTTGTAGGTGATGTGTCGGGAAGCCAGATACCATATCTTGACGTATAGACCAGCCAGAACTTCAGCACCGTGGCTGGGAACAGGAATCAGCCGGTCTCGTGTGCCCCCCAGACAGCGACAATATTGCCAGTGCGATGGGCGCCTGAGGCCTGCTTTGAAGCTCGGCTTGCGGCGTGGATGTTCCTTGCCTAGTGCGCCGTGATCAAGTGACGATGTTTTGGTGTCTTTTGTGAGAGACACACACACACAAGACGTCCAGATTATGGGCTGCATTGGTGCGCATGCGCCGTAGATCGTCTGTGGGTGGTCCGGTCCTGGGCTGGGACTTCCCAGCTATCACGTGTGTCAGTCTGTCAACAACACCGTCTCTCATGGAGATGCGGCCAGAAGAAACATCAAGACTCGGTTATAACCTGACTAGGTCAAAGTCGTGATGCTGAATCACCTCCTACGCAATAAGCCTTTGGGGTATCCTCTACTTCGGGCAAGTCTAAAGTCAAATGTTTCACTGTCATTTGATATACCAAGGGATAATACATCATTGGCCTACCATGGGACAATCTGCAATGGGATAGTGAGCTTTAGGAGAATCTACCACAAGAAAGGCTACTACAGGGCAATTGATATAGGTTCTGTAGCTGTATCTGTTGAACAATTTACAGGATAGCATCCAAGAGGGCTTCAGCTGCTCATTCCAATGTGCTCGTGTCGTCTTCAAATGTCTAAAATTTTCACAAGCTGTAGGACCTTGGAAGTAGAGCTACCCATCACCTGCGTGGGCTTTCCTCTTCCAGTAGATATATTTAGTTCAGATGTCAGATCTGACACTGGCATAGTATCGATCGCATGAGGCCCGCAGGTCGTGATGAGGCAACTCAGAAGCAAGCCTTCTTGAGTTTTACAAATTAGCAGTGACCATTTTCCATGATGCTATCTGCGTGGAAAGCTTATTGTAGCTTCAGTCGTTATCGCCTTGTCCATCTCATTTGACTTGGCTTCCTCCACGTTGGTCCCGCATATCCGCATGCAGTCTATCATATCCGATTCAGCAAGCCAGTGCGGATCTGATCCAACGCTGCAGCACCTTTTTGGGCTCTGCTGTGCCGCATATCTCATTTCGTTTCAAGATGAAAAGCATGAGATTTCCTGCAGTTGGTGCTAAACGATACTGGATTATTGGCCGTCCCAAAATCCGATGCTGACAACCGGAAGCTGAAATGCGGAGCGCAAGGGGCCCAATTGCCGGAGGTCGTGGGAAGACGAGAGATCTTTGTCCATAAAAGCAGCGTTTCTTCCTTGATGTCAGTAATCGAGGAACTTGTTTCTTCTCTCCTTGCATCCCATGCCGTTCACTCATTCGCGGCGTGGCCTTACACTCTTTTCGAAGGTTCTCCTCGTCTTTGGATCTCTCCTTCCAACCCAAACGCATTTGCATCTTGTTCTTTGTCTTCCCAATTAAACTTCAATATGCGTTCCAAAACATTATCCTCAATCTTCGCTGTTCTTGCACTGGCTACTGCGTCACCAGCCCCATATACCACTCAGACCACGGCATCCACAATACAGACAGTCACCGCCTCAGGCCTCGCCGCACTGACACCAGCGGTGGAAGACGCACTCTTCGCCGCAGCCGACGACGACGAGACTACAATCATCACTTTGGACTCGGCAAAGACAGTGTTGATCTCCGTCCCTGGAAATGAGCCCTACACCGCGATTCCCGAGCAGGGTTATGTGCAGGTCCAGGTCGCAGTGCATATGTATGTCGTCGTGGACTACCTCGATCCCAGCAGCACTGTCAGCACTGTCACCCAGACACAAACTATCGAAAGACGTGTCGACTTTTGTACCACGATTTCTACAATCGGTGTTTCTTGAGAAGACCTCGAAGAGAATTAGAAGAATATAGGGACTATGCGGCGTTGAGTAAGGGTCACGGCGCTAGGAGCATTTCACGATGCGCGATGCACAACGAACATGAGATCGTTGTGGGACTTGACACTTGCTTTTACATCTACTCATTGATGAGACCAGAGATTATTTGTCGTTACCTACTTAAGTAGGTATGCTGCTTGTAGCTCTTCGACTATTAAGACAACTAGAAGCAACTTTTCGTTTTCTCTTTCTTGCATTTCCTTAGCTAAAGTAATATCAAGCTTGACGTGATTCATGATCAACATGGCTTGAATATTCTGTCTTCCTGTGACAGTATCCACTGAGATTTCTTTTTGAAGCTAATCCTTACTCCCTTTCCTTCAACTTAATATCCCTGTGCTCACTTCGGGCAATCCTAGAGGCAGACGGATTTCTTTTTAATGGTGTGTCCGTCGAGCTCATGCTTAGCCATCGACGAGATCGTGTCGACGTCAGCTTGTGTGAGACATTTCTGACTACCGGATGTAACAATTCCATCAGTCCAGATCTGGATTCGAATCTCTTGGTCAAGCCTGAAATGTACTGCTAGGTCTGTCCGGGAGAGAAGAACGGTTGAAATGGAGTTGTCCGGAACGTTGGAGATGCAACCTCAGGGCCTCGTTCTGCCAAACTCCTGGACTTCATTAAGCATTCAGATTCAAAGCGGGTATATAACGTACTTCATGGTTCAGCTGACAGCCCACGTAGCTTATCAACGACAGGTGTAAGACCATGGCGCCTGCATATGTATGTCGATGGGCTGAACCACTTCAGGAGCGGTCACATGAGGAAATATGAGCTTGTGCTTCTTCAATCAATGCTTTCAATCAAATCACCACCTTCTATGGTATCTTTGTTTGGATTTATATGATAGTCCACGGTCTTTCCTTCTGTGCCTAGAGGAGTAATGGTGTAATATTGTGTATGTGGAAATTGGAAGTCCCAGAGGGCTGAATATCGACTAGTTATGTGTATTCTTAGGGTTACTCTACTAGTCCTTGTGGAGCATGAGACAACACAGATTGTATGCAATTGTAGTCAATTTCGCTCTGCGTGGCTTTGGACAATGACTACCCAGTGTTGCGTCAGAACCTGGGAAGCCACCATCTCGCACCAAACACCTTAGTGTTATGTCAAGCCATCCCTAGTCTCCGGTGCCACTCGCCTGAAAGCCGAATATGTTCTGGCAATAAGTCATCTGAAGGCATTCCTTGACACGGCTCGCCCGTGCATACGAGGGTCTCGTCTTATCCGCCTAGGAAAGGAGAAGGTGAACGCCTCGAGTATTGTCAGATCCATCATCGACTTAGCCCATGCGCTCTCGTAATTTCATCAAGCATCCTGTATCGATGTCTGCTGCATGCTTCACTGGCATGTATTTTGTGACTCTAACAGACTCGACATCTATTCCGGTGGCGAAGATTTCATTAGCTGGCCACATGTGACTTCTTGAGGCTTAGGTCCGGCAATTTTGGTCTGGATTTGAAAGGTGAGTTCTTGCTCTACGGACCAACCTAATACACGCTACGCGTCTCTAAAAAAAATACTTAACGCACAAGCTTTGAGCCATGGATTCTTTATTATTTACTATTTAAGTTATGTTCGCCCTCCTTTTCCACATGCGTAGATATATTTGTTTCGTCTTCATCCAGTTCACATTTAAGAGGTTCTCCTTACGTACATCAATAGTCATATTACCAAAGCCCATCCAATACACGACTTCACTACTGGGTGCATCATGGACGCAGAGTATAGCTCCCCGAGCGAAGACGAATCCCAGCTAGAGGACAACGAGGATCTGGTTCTGTCTGATTCTGAACTTACGGACGCCACCTCAACGCTCTGTGAAGAGGACCATCTAGAGACGATGGAAACACGGATGTGCCCTTATGGATATGAAATTGTCGAAGATTTTCTCGCCGCATCTGATGCTGGGACAAAAGGTACGCTACCCGACGGGGCTTTATCGGATCTCAAGCGCCAGCTCGAGAACCATCGTGAGGGGGAAGCCTTCGATTGGAAGAATTACGCCACAAAACAGGGGAATATTCTTATAGGGATTCTTAATTGGGCCCTCAATCTGATCGATACTGCGCAGTCCCTCCAAGAGCGTCTGCGTGATGTGCTGGCTCAGTTCGCGACAGCCCAGGATCTGGTGTTGGCTTTACAAAGGGAGCGAGAAGAGGATTCAATGGTGCGCGCCTCTCTCGAAATGCAACTCCATAACAATGGGATCCGATTGAAAACGGCGGAGGATCGAGTGACGGCACTTGAGAATGAGAGTCAAGAGAAAGCAACCGTGTTCGCTTCTGTAAAGCGACAGGTAGAATATCTTGATAGGTCAGGAATATGTCTCCCCAGATATGAACGAAGTCTACAGGCTAACAATTGATTTATGTAGACTTTTAGACGAAAACCTAGCCCTAGGGCATCGATCAAAACTGTGATGGAATGAGGTCTCGCGAAACGGTGGGTTTATGTAGGTGCGTCTCCCTTTACAAACTGCGAGCTTTATGTTGAGTCCATGAATATAGGGCTCCTAACAGTCGACTTCAACCAACCAGTCAACCCGCGACAGACGTTAATGGCAGTTTAGATTAGATGTGGTGCAAAAGCTGCTGAGACGCAGCTCTCAACAATTTTCAACGTCATTCGTCATTGATAAAAAAAAATTAATAATAATAAAAAAAGACCCAGTGTTCATTACACTGCAATATAATGAATCGTAAACACACATTGTGAAGAAGATTTTCTCGAACTTTCCTCCTAGAGGAATGTGCGATCGTAAAATCTGAAGCAATTACACAGTAGTACCGGCAACAATCTTGCTATGATGGGGATGTCGTCGGTAGTGATGGTGGCAAATATCTACAAGAAGGGGAGGCGGGTGCTAAAGCACATCATTCAAGGCCGACAGCCCCGGGACGGGGCACGCATACGCCTTTCTCTCTCGTGCCCTATGGGAAACAGATTTCTTTTCCCCTTCTGTGACTGCTGCCGCCTTTATTGCTGTATCTTCACATGGAGAGTGCTGACTATTGAATGTGACAATTTCTCATAGGCGGGGTCAAACACTGGACAGCTTAATGCGGGCTGTGCAAAGCGGGCGTGGTTGCTGACGGTTGCACCGCATCCTGAGCAGCACATTCATGTCCAAGAATTTTCCAGCGCCCAGTGGATTTCATCGGAGTCAACTTGAAACACGGAGAGTCCTCCGCGGGCCGGACAGAATCGCACCATAGCTGCGAATTCCCTCGACCTCGACTTGCCACTTAGCCCCTAATATATTTCAACGTCGAGGTTGCGTCCGAGTGTCCCCAAAGACGACACCGGCACCAGCCTCAGCACCAGCAAGGCGACATTTCAGCTTCGGCCGCTTCTGAACGCAGCATGGGTCTCTGATAGGCCTTTCTACTGACGCGGTAATGGTCCAGTCATATCTGTGAGGTTCGCGAGATCTACTCGAAAATCAAAGGAGTGTGTACGACCTGAATCCGGAAGTCCCCAGTCGGCCGGCGGTCAGCATCTCCAAGTAACAGGGAACAACCTTATTGCAAACGATCCTTCCCGGAGCCGGGGGAGGTTCGTCCGGGCATGCTGTAATACCGATGCATACCATTCGACCTGCATGCGTAGGGCCCAGCTAGCTGGACTACTACACTCAACCACCTCCGAGGCCTTCGATTGGGCCGCGCTTTGTAGGACGCGCTCAGGCTGCCGTCCGGACATGTCGCTCAGCCGCCGTCAGCTTGACACTTTGCCTCTGCATTTCTCGGAGGTTCAACTCATCAGGGATGATTACTTGAATTGGAGGGTAGCACAGTCTGATATTGGGTTAAAAGATTTCTCAGAGTGAGTGTATGTGGAAACACTGGACGGCGGACACTCCACAGATATGTCCGGGACATGATATTTTGAAATATAGATATTTAATAATCGACTCAAATCCAGGCCGAGAACTCGCTTGACTGTAGGGAGTGAAAGAGTGTCTCCTGGTTCTGCCACCGTCAAAGTCATCCAGTTCACGATCATTGTCTTTCCTCCAATCTATAGCACGGTGTTGTCTTTGTCTCCTGATCAGTTCACACCATGACCGGCTCCGAGTCTACTTCCGAGACGGCGTCCAAGACGGGCGCCGTCGACTCAGAGGCTCAGATAGCTCCAATCGAGACAGTAGAAACAGCAGAGAGCACCAAGCCCGAGGCACACGACTCCAACATTGTCGACTGGGATGGTCCAGAAGACCTCAACAACCCGCAGAACTGGTCCAGCGCCAAGAAGTGGTCACACATTATAATGGTTTCCCTCTTTGCCCTGGTCACAAACATGGCTCCGACAATGTGCGTTCCTGGTGCACCAGTCTTCCTCCACGAGTTCCACGTCACGTCGTCGACGGTGGCCCAGCTCGCCATCACCATATACGTCCTCGGCCTGGCGGTTGGACCAATGATCTTGTCACCACTCAGCGAGGCCTACGGGCGCCTGCCCATCTATCACGCCTCGAACTTGTTGTTCCTGATCTTTCTTGTCGGCTGCGGGGTGAGCAGGAACGTCGCGGAGTTTATGGTTTTCCGCTTCATCTCGGGCTGCATGGGGGGAGTGCCAATGCCTCTGGGCGGTGCCACGATCGCGGATCTACTCCGGATGGAGCAGCGGCCTGTGGCCATGGCTCTGTTCAGTCTGGGCCCCTTGACAGGACCAGTGAGTCTATCACCAAATCCTCCAATATGATCGCTTCCGAGTGTTCACTGACATACGCCCAAGGTACTCGGCCCCCTCATCGGAGGCTTCACCGTCGTCGGCCTGGGCTGGCGCTGGACCTTCTGGATCCTGATCATCCTCAGCGGCGCAATCTTCCTCGTCGCCGCCGTCTTCATGCGCGAGACGCACCCCAAGATCCTGCTGGAGCGCAAGGCAGCCCGCCTCCGCGCCAGCACGGGCAACCCGGAGCTGCGGTCGAGGCTGACGTCCAGGCGCCTGACGGCCGGCCACGTGCTCCTCACGACGCTGGTGCGGCCCTGCGAGCTGCTGGTCAGGTCGCCCATCCTGCTGGTCATATCCATCTACGTGGCCCTCATCTTCGGCACCATGTACCTCCTCTTCACGACCTTCACCAGCGTCTTCGAGGGCCAATACGGCTTCAGCACCTCCATGTCCGGGCTCGTGTACCTGGGCTCCGGCGTCGCGCTCGTGTTTGCCCTGGTTGCCTTCCACGGCCTGGACGGCCGCGTGCAGCGGTCGCGCATGAGGGCCGACGGCGTCGCCACCCCGAAGCCGGAGTACCACCTGGTCATGATGATCCTGTTCAGTCCCTTTGTGGGTCTCGGCCTCTTCATGTACGGGTGGACCACTTTCTACCAGGTGCACTGGATCGTGCCCATCATCGGGACTGTTCTCATCGGCTTCGGCGCATTCTTCGTAATTGTAAGCCTTGTACCCATCGATTGCTTTTCCTACCGCACAACCCATGTGACCGGTCGTTTGGAATTCCAAGTTGGCTGACCCTTTTACAGATGCCTGCACAACTATACTTGGTGGATCTATTCGGCTCGCAAGCTGCTGCCTCGGCGCTGGGCGCGAACAACTTACTGCGGTTCATCTTCAGCCCGTTCCTGCCCCTGGCTGGGCCAGCAATGTATGCGACGCTGGGTTATGGATGGGGAAACACTTTGCTCGGATTCCTCGCTCTCGCCTTTGTACCATTCCCAATCGTTTTCTACAAGTATGGTGAGCGCCTGCGAGGTAAGGTTGCTAACTTGTAAGGAGAGAAGACGGAAAATTTGGCTCAACAAAAGGTGTTTGAAAATGAACACTCCACCTCTCCACCTGTTCTCAAGGTCTTGCAAGTCCGGCAGATGAGGCTGTTCTATTTGAAGAGGAAGTCCAGAGAAGACTTTGTAAAGCTTAATCCATCAAGTCATGTTATAGCTAGGGGAGGTGTACAATCACAAAAGGCGAAGATTTGACCAGGAATCATTTTCAATCTTGTTCAAAAGTGTGCTACCATATATATGAGCACTTCACGGAAAGCTAGATCCGAAAATACAAGCTGTTCTGTTAGTGAGATGTGCCCTTGACATTCAACCGTCTCATCTTCTCATTCAATGTTGTCATAAATGTGCATTTGAAATTTGCCTTGCTCAGATAGTGCTAGGTTGCAAAATATAGTATTGAGTCCGTTCACGATTTCGTCTAAAATATTTCATTTCCACCTATTCTGCCTAAGTGATTCGTATGCTTTGAAAATCCCCTCCAGCTACACAGCCGGATTCACACGGTTCTAAAAGTGTAGTCATCGGCAGACAGAACGACCTCATATTCAAGCAAACTTCATGTAATGTCCATAGAAAACCAATTGAATTAAATAAAAGCCAGGACTCCGATTTTCTGATATGTCTCTTACCCACACACCTCTGTGAACAAACCTGTCCATGCACAAAGCCACCACTCCAAGTCCACCGCCCGCTTTCCCCTGACCTCCACCAACCGACCCCCCAAATATCCGCCATGTAACATCTACACCGTGCACATGGACACATAAATACATAGATACATACGTACAAACAAATAAAAAGACAACTCGACACCCCTGTTCCTTTTAAATTCTTCCATGCAGTTGCCCAGGAGGTTGAGCCTGGCATGATTTCTTCTCTTGGAATCACATTGCCTGCAAGTTTCTTCTTTGAACATGCGAGCAATGAGATCGTTCTTGGTCACCACAATGAGGCAGCGTCTTTCTTTTCAAGGACCACCAGCTCCTTACTACATGCCCTTTAGTACCTCCTATCTCCCGGCCCGGGGTAGCCCTCGTGCGGCCTCAGCTGGCGCCGGAGAGGGTCCGCCCTCGGATCCCCCCTAGGATCTCCCTGTGGCGGAGGCCCTCTCAGCTCACCACGAAACTCAACTCCATATTCGTGACCTCGAAGGTCGCCTGGGGGCCCGCGAGCCCTGGGATCCATGCCATACTCGTCACCCCGGAGGCCCGGTCGCATACCACTCATGGCCCTGAGATCCTCGGCGGCCCGCAACTCCCTCTCCCGGTTCTGCTGCTGCAGCAGCTCCCTCTCACGCATGACTTGCATCTCGTACGCCTGCTGTTGCTGCTGCTGCTGATGCTGTTGTTGTTGCTGCTGCTGTTGCTGTTGCTGCTGTTGCGACGGCGCGGGCGTGTAACTTCTGGGTGGCATGTCGCGTGGGCCAGGGGTGGCGTAGCGCGTAAACACTGGAGTCTGCGACTGAGGAGGCCCCGGAGGTGGTCCGCCGAGGACTTCTCGTGGTGCTGGAGATGCGGCATACATGCGGCTAGGTATCGATCCTGAGTGAGAATGCTGGTGGTGCGGATGACCCATAATGCGCGGATCACGGGGGTCCACGACCATGCGAGGATCTGCTGACATTCTGGATTCGGCGGCCGCCCGTTGTGTTTCGATCATGTAGCGCTCCTCACGCGGATCTCTTGGGGGGACGCTTTCTCTCATACCCGCACGTACAGCATACGGGTCTTCTCTCGGGTCTCCTCTCGGGTCTCTTGGATCCCTAGGGTCCCTAGGGTCCCTAGGGTCTCGAGGATCCCTCATTTCTCTCGGGTCTCTCGGGACGCTTTCTCTGAGACTCATATGAGATGGAGGTGCCGCCGACCAAGAGGGCTGTGGAGTCTCTCTCATTTGCTGCAATTTGCTTGGCGCACCATGCTGAGAGCCCCATGGAGATTGAGCTGGCGGTGGCGGCTGCGACGCCTTGGACTGTGGCCAAGAGACCTCTTGCTGGAGTCTTGCTGCGCTTGGAGACTGCCCTGGGGGAGCCGGCCATGCTGTCTCACGGCTGGGTGGCACTGACTCCCTGACGTCCCGATACTCGCGAGGGTCACGGAGATCGCGGGGGTCACGGGTGTCGCGAGGATCGCGGCCATCTCGGAGGTCGCGAGGGTCGCGCAGGTCGCGGGGATCGCGTGGGTCGCGAAGGTCGCGAAGATCACGAGCCTCACGCGGATCACGACCTATTTCCCTTCGACTCGTTGAAGGATGGGCGTACTGCATCGTGGGTGAAGCTGCGTGTGGCTGAGATACTTGCGCGCCGAATGGGAATGGTGCCGACTGCGGCGGGTACACCATCGGCGACTGCTGGCTGGGAGAAGAGTAGTGATGCGGTGGCTGATGAGGAGATCCTGACGGAGGTCCCTGGTGCTGAGAACCGTATGGGTTACGGCCATAGTAATCTCTCTCAGCTGCCGCGGCTTCGATGGGGGACGCCATAGATGAGCGAGGTATGCCGGTGTGTTGCAACTGCGGCGACTGGGTATGAGGTGTGCTGTGTGGCTTGAGCGCCGGCATTGCAGTCTGCGCTCCAGCGCGCGAATATGGTGAGAATGTCGGTGTTTCTTCCCTTCGCATGTGTGGAGGAGCAGCCGGAGGCGGTGGCCCCCGCCCGGACATTTGAGGAGGTGGACTGTAGGACACGTCGCCACCGCGGGCTACTTCGTCAACCCTCTTTGGAGCAGGTGGTGCCGGCGCTGGATCGTCATTAAGCAACCATGACAGATTCGATTTCTTGGGCGGATCGGGTTGCCTGGGCGGAGGTGCACCGGCAGACGGCGTGGGTGAAGGTCGAGACGGAGATGCGCCGTATGCGTTGTCAAATATGTTCTGGCTGGACGCTCGTGTTGGTGTCTCGATGCTGTTAGGATTGGGCACGCGGGGTGGCGCTGGGGTATCGATCATGTTGGGATTCGGAACACGAGCTGGGACTGAGTCGGCAAAGTTCGCATTGGAAACCCGGGCCGGCTCCATGTTGGGGTTTGGCACGCGGCGCGGGTCCTCGACCATGGCAGAGTTGGGTGTACGGCCTTCTGCAGACATCGGATTCTGCACGCGGGTGTCAATCATGTTGAGGTTCGGCACACGACCTGGCACACCTGCGACCCGTCGCTCATCGACCGGCGGCGCCATCATCTGCGGCTCCCTTATGGTCTCCCTCAAAGCCGGTTCCCTTGTTGGTTCACGCTGCATCATCTGCTGAGCTGCCGTCACGGGAGCAAATGCCTGTGGGTTGTGAGGCGCTGTGGTCCGCGGCGGCTCTGGCCGTCGATCGACAGCCACAGGCTTCGTGGACGTGGGCCGCGGCGCTTGAGATGGAACGAAAGGCTCAAAGTGGGGAGCTTGTTGTTCGGGCTCTTGCTTGAGACGGGGGGTCTGTCGCTCAATGAGCCGGGGCTCCTCCTTGGCTTGCATATCAGCAGGCGTCCTGCGCTGTCTGGCAGTCGCACCGAGCATGAAAGGTGCTGGGACCTCGAGTTCGGGAGGTGCTGCAAATCCAGCGCGAGAGGGACCTGCCTGGGACGGCAGCGTTGGCTGCTCTACGGCCTGAGATATTGGCGCAGGCTTCAGGGAGTGGCGCATTGCTTGCTGCTGTGGAGCAAGAGGCTCGGCTTCCCTTTCGGGTGGGAACGCTGAAGAAGACCGAGCATGGCGAGCGGCCGGCTCCAGCGCCTGTGAAATGGGCTGTGAGGAGACCAAAGGCTTGCGCTCCTGCCTCTCCACCCCTTCAATCCTCTCAGACAATGAGGGCTGGCCTATGACCGGCTGTTGCCGTATTTGTTGCTGCGCAGGCGCCTGAGCAATGGGCACGGGGACGCGCCCGTTGAATACGTTCGCTTGCTCCCTCTGCGCACTCTGCTTCTCCGCCTTGGCTACAGCACTGTCGTCTACCACGTCTACTGAAGGAGCGCGACGATGAGTACCAAAGTCTGATCGCTTGTTCCTCGGCCCAGCAGTCGGTGTTGGAGGAACTGGCAGCTTCTCTCCTCGTTGCACCTTCTGGTCAGCCTCAGTGGCGATCTGACCCCACTCCGGCTTCTCCCGGCTGGTCTGCTTGTTGTAAAAGTTCTTAACCTGCACACATGTTTTAGAATTTCTTCTGCTTCGCTTGTATAGCTGATTCCAAGGGTGAGACTTACCATTGTGGCCGTCTTGGTAGTCATGTGCTGTGCAATAGCCTGCCAGTCCGTGCCGAAGCTTCTCAGCAGTTCGGGGAAGTTGTTCATCTCAGCCACGCTCCAGTAGCTTGATGCAGCATTCGCGTTGGATGGGGTGGCTCTACCGACCCGCTCCGGTGGCTCTGCTGCAACATGCGGTGCACTGCCGACAGGCCCAGTGAACTCAAAGGTAGCGACCTGTGACTGCGGGGGTGGTATGGGCTCAGGACGCAGTGATGGTGGTGCCATGATATCCAGTAGAGCCGCAGCATTCGAGTTCGAGTTTGTGTTCGCGCTCGCGCTCGCGTTTGCCGACAGGGCCTTGTCGGCCGGGCTCATGACATGTCCAGGGGCGGGCACGATCGCTGGCGGCAGACCGGGCATCGGCGACGCGCGCCCCACGTCAAAGGACAGTGGCGTCCGTCCCATTTCGGCAGTGGGGGTCTGAGAGGGGAGAAACTCTGGCACGGGTACCTTGGAGCTCGACCGAGACCTGGCTCCCTTGGTCGCGCCTTGTGGCGTTGGCGCGAGTACCTGTGGCGTCTTGGGCTGTTTCGGTTCCTTCTCCTTGGTGGCGCGTTTCCTGCGTGGCTTGTCGACCTTTTCTGTGCCGCTCTCAGCTTTGGCTCCGGCGCCTCTCCGAGCCGGTGTGGCTGCCGGCGTGCCTTCCGCAGACTCCGGGTGGGGCTTCTCGAAGTCCCAAGTCGGAGCGGCCGCGCGGCGGGGGCGACGCCTCTCGCCGTTCTCGCCCGTTTCCGCGTTGTCATCTTGCGGCTCGTCCGGGTTTCCGAGCTCTGAGACAAGCGCGCTCGACCGCGCCTTGGTTTTCCTGCTCTTCTTCTTCTTAGGCTGTCTCTTCAATTTGTCCTTGAGGTTGAGCTCCTTCTTCTTCAGGTAATAATACTGGATGCACGAGTGGAAATCCCGCCCTGGGATCTGGTCTGCAATCCTACCCCACTGCTTCGGGAACTCGAGGTACGCCTTTTCGAATAACTGAGCCTCTTGCTCGGTGAAATTAGCCGCTGGTGGGAGAACCTGCCAGTTCGCGATGAGCTTCTCCGGGTTGAGAAAGCCCGAGTGGTCGATAAAGAGCTCTTTGTCGCGGTCCTCCTTCGTCCAGTACATGTCTGGGATGGTTGCTTCGCTTGTGCTAGGATGCTTGAGCTTCTCGGCCCGTGTCTCGCGCTCCTCCTTTTCTCTCGCTTCCAGCAAGGACTGTGCCATTATCCGCTCGATGTCGCGGTCCGTGGCGAATCTGCCACCACGCCGTCCTTCCGGCTTCGGTTCTGGACCTGCTACTTGGCTACCACCTCCATCTATAGGTGCGTTTGCTTTGTTGAACGCGTCTCGGCTCTTGCTAGCAACAGGGTCGTCGGAGATGGTGAACCGTAAGTACTCCTCATACTTTCCGGCATATTCCAATTTCTTGGCCTGCTGTTCGTTGCGGACAAACATGCTGTTGTCCTGCAGTATGCGCGAGATAAAGGCTTCGACTTCTGTGTCATGTTCCATGGAACTCACGGCTTGCCTGCTCTTCGTCCAAGGCTTCGCGTTGAAGAAAGGCAAGTCGTCGACGGGTGGTGTTTGCATCTTCGGCCGGACAAGCTCAAGCGTCACGTCGTCCACCTCGATATCAGTCTCGTCCTCCTCTTCCTCGACAGGTGTCGGGCTCGTAGTTTCCGCACCCACAGGAGGCGCGATTCCGGGAGGCAGCAAGAGCTGCTGGTTGCCAATGTGCCCTGAAACGCCGTTCGGCACGAGAGGACCAGCCTCGGACATGGTGGCATCCAAACCGTTCATAGGCGCATCTTCCATCGCGACATCTCCGTTTTCTTCCGGAAGCTCGGGCCGCTCGACAGTGGGGATCAGCACATGCGAGCTGTCCACCTCCATCTCTTCCACCTTGGGCTGGAGCTCAGCTACTGCACTTTCTGTGGGCACAGTGGGCTCCGTTGCTTGCTTCACATCTTGCTGTGCTGGTACCTGATCCGTCTCCGCCTTGACTGGTTCCGCCGGAGTAATTTTCTCGGGCTCTGGGACGACATCCTCCTTCTGCGTCGGTAGAACTATATCCTCAGGTATGGGACCTAGCATGTCCTTTAAGCTTCCATTTTCGGTTGCGACTGCCACGAGAGCCTCATGGGTCACTTGCGCATAGCGGATCACGATTTCGGTCGGCACTGCATTGTTCACGTGCTCCAGCCTCTGAAGCTCAGACTCTGCCTTGGCGATCTCTGAATCAAAGTAGTCGTTCATGTCTTCGTCGTCGGAATCGGAAGACTGGTCCACCGTGGGTATCTCGGCCACCTTGGGCGGCAATTCGAAAGACTTGCTGCTGATGTGCAAACGACTTTTCTTCCTCGGCGGCTGATCTTCAATGATCTCCCCGTCCTCTTGCGCGGTTGCCGCGTCATCATCCTGCTGGTCACTGGGACGAGACACAGTTGGGCTTGTGGTCTTGACGGCGGTTGGAGAAATCGCAGATGCAACACTAGCGCGATCTGATGTCTCGGCAACTCCCGTCTTAAGTTCGGGAAATTTCCATGGCGTCCGTATATCGCGATCGACGGAGGCGCGCGCAGATTGTGTACCGCGTTCGATTCTCGTATCGCCGGGCTCGGGAATACTCAAGGGACGCAGACTACCATCTGCGCTGGCTCTTTCCGTTTCGGCACCCGCGCCACTACTGCGGGGCCGACGTGGCTCGTCGTCTCGGCGGTTCGGGTATGAGTCGGTTCGAGGATCAAAGGGACGAGACTGCTGTGGGGACGCGAAGCTCTGTGACCGGTTAATCTTCGGGGATTCCGGCATCTTAGGCTTGCTTCCGACCAGCGCAGGATTGATCCATTGTTTGCTAGAAGGTCGAGGGGCTTTCTGGAGTTGCATCCCACGCGGGCCAGTTGGAATCGTGGGGCTGATGGAGTTGGAAGGCCCTGAAGGAGGTGCCCACTGGTCACCACCGGACTGTCCCGAGGAAGCAGGCCGATCCTGGCGGTCCTGACGGTCTTCGGTGAACGCACGGGGTGCCGTAGGTGGTGCTTTAGAGGATATGTCAGACGTGGGCGGAGGACGGACCGGCGCAGTACCAAAAGCCGGGGCAACGGGAGCTAGCGGTGGTGTTGTCGGCTTACTCGTCGGAGTGGTCATAGGCTCGGTGGCCACAGAGCCCTGTCGATCGATTTTCGGGCGGGAGTTGCGGTCAACACTGTCGCGGGGATCACGCGGGTCACGAGGATCACGCGTGAGATCCCGCAGAGGAGGTTCCCGGTCATCCCTAGGGGCGTCGCGGGGTCGTACGTCTGTGTCGATATAGCGGTGGTTGTCGCGTTCATCCCGATCACGAGGGCCGCCGCCCCATCGACCTTCCTGGGATCGACTCCTAAAGCGATCGGCTCGGTCATCAAAGAACGAAGGACGTCCGCGACCGCGGTCCCAGTCCCCGCGGCCACGTCCGCCCCTGCCACGATATCCACCTCCGCGATAAGACTGTGAGCCAAACGGGGGGTCTGATGCTGAGGAACCGGCGCTAAGGGGGCCTCCGTCTCTGGATCCACGCCTGGCTCGATCGCCCTCGACTCCTATCTGAAGATCACGGTCGCGGAAATCTCTGCCGGGTGGCGAGCGCCTAGGACCCGGTGATGGCCTGCGTCCCCTGAAGCTATCTCTTTCGCGGTCCCGCCAGTCCCGATCACGTTCCCTACTACGGTCGTCCCGGAACGGCGGAGGGTCATCCCGCCTGTCTCTGAAGTCTCGGTCGCGGCCGCGATCTCTGCTGTCATCGCGCCAGCCCCTGCCGCGGCCGCGGCCCCTTCCTCTGAAGTCGCCAGAGAAGCCGCCGCGTGGGCCGCTGGGAGGGTCCAGGTAGGCCTTTGGGGCGCGCGGGGGCTCGCGAGCTGTCAAGGGCTCGCGGAAGTTGTCCCTGTTGGATTGGAAGCCGGAGGCGTTGGTTCTCGACTCGGCCGAGGTTCGTCTGCGGTCACCGTCGCTGTACTGCGAAGCGCGGTCGGTGAGTCTGTCAGGGGATCGGTCCCTGGGGGATCGCGAGCGGCGGTCGTCGTAGCGGGGATTGTATCTGGACCTGTGGTCATATTGAGCATGATAGACATCATCTGGGTACACGTCTGTACGCAAGGGTGGAGGTCGCGGGGCAGCAGGGCGACCGTCAAAGACCCGACCCGGTCGATAGTGGTTCGGTCGCATGTCTTGCGTGGAGAGCACCCATGCAAAACGAAACAAGTGACGATGCGAGAGGAAAAATAAAAAGAAAAGACAGTGCAAGCACCGAGGCTGCAGGCGACGGGCTGTACACACACGAGTGGGCTGGACTGGAGGGGAGGAAAGGGTCGGGTCTAGACGTCAAAAGACACGAAGGACACGAAAGGGTTGCGCCGCGCCAGACCAGGCCAGGCGAGCAGAGACAGAAACTGACGACGGCCGGCTGCGTGGGTCTTTTTGGTGGGGAGGGGGAGAGAGAGATAGACGGGGGACGGAGAGAACAGAACAGGTCAAGCCTACATGTCTCCAAAGGGCAGCCTCTGCCCCAGTATGTCCTTGCTAGATGTCTGCAGACAGGTTGCACATTTCGACGAAAATGGATCAGACTGTGTCTTGACAGTGCAGTGGGGTCAGGTAGTCGGACCTGCAGCGGCAGCAGCAACAGTCAAGAGGTGGTGGGTGGCGGTAGCGGTAGTGATCACGCTCGCGTCAGGAAGGCCAGGCCACGCCGGCCAGTCAAGTCAATCAGGCAGTCAATCAGTCAGGCAGTAGGTCGGTCAAGATCGAAAGGCCGGCTCAAGGGTTGACAGGGCGGACGAGACGTGGAATCTTTGTTGAACGAGGACCAGGTTCCGGCAGATGGACGAGCGGCCCTGCCTGACTTGGTGGACAGAGATGGATGTCGGGAAGCGTGTGGCAGAGTGGGAATGGAGAAGAATGGGGCGGGTCGAGAGGGTTGGGTACGACGGGTCCCGCTGGGCCGGACCGACGCCGAAGAAGAGCAGTAAGGGATCAGAGGCAGGTCAAGGAGATGCAGACAATGCGCGCGGGTGTGTCGATGGCTCTGGTCGAGGCGGGTGTGGTCGTGTGGTCGAGGCGCTGTTGCATGTAGAGGAACAATCGAGGTCGAAATCATCAATCGCGGCCCACCTTAGTGCGGGAAGCAGGTC
>JACBFG010000014.1:222920-266014 GCA_013435955.1 Diaporthe sp. HANT25 | reverse complement strand
CTGGGTGTATTAGGTCTGGGTGTATTAGGTCTGGGTGTATTAGGTCTGGGTGTATTAGGTCTGGGTGTATTGGGGTTCGTTGTTAGGTCTGGTTCTGTTTCTAGTCTGGGTACTGGGTCTACGTGGATTGTGAATTGACTATGGGTGTGTGGTGAGTGTGCAGATTAGCCACGGGTGAGCGAGTGTGCACCGGTGTACCCTCTGTTTTTGCAGGTGCGAATATCCGATTTCATCACAAATTACATGCAGGCAAACTGGGGACGCCTTTGGGTAGTATGCTGTGCTTACCTGCTTTTAGACTGCTGCTCTACTAACAGTAATAGCATATGGCAAGACACAACGAAATGAGTGGCTATATAATCTGCGCAAATATATCTCTCAACCTCGGCGGCCTGGAGTCTTCCAGCACACGATGGAAACGTAACCCAGCCTAGTGTTGGAGTTAAAATCAATACATAAAGGAATGGTTCAGGCTTTGATACTCATTAGACGTCCGTCTCGTTACCAAACCCTATATTACCACAAACAAGATGCTCGACGCCACTGGCATATTGAAATTCGGAATAAAGATCCGGAAATTTCCAGGGCAGCAATATCACACCTCACAGCCAGCCTCAAGGGGCATCATGAACTCCCGATCACTCAGGAGGCATCAGCTCACGCAGTGTGTGTCACGGCCTACAATGGATCAGAGTTGTTCCTCTGGTACAAGTTGGAGCCTGGATAGCCGTCAGCCACGGAAACGAAACCAGAGGAGATGGGGGGGACCTAGTAGGAAGGAGTTTGCGTGATGACATACCAGCGACGACGACGGTGAAGTTCTTGCCGCGGACCTCGCCGGTGTTGATGCCGTCCCAGGGGTACAGCTTGTTCTTCCACAGGGCGCAGACGATGGTGGTCATGGATGATGGGTTGGGGCAGGACGTGTCCATGCTAGGCGTGATAGTCGGGGAGCGCAGGTAATCTAGGCGGAGGGGTGTCAGTGTAAGCCCCTTCCCTTGGTCACGGCGTCTATAATGGGGGGAGGGGGAGGCATCCATCATAGAGTAGATAGACATCGAATAGTACTCACAGGTGTTGTAAGTGTTACACTTGACCCCAGTGGCGTTGAGGGCATTACACGCCAGCTGGCAGTTGTACGGGCTGTACGTGGCCTGGTTCATCCAGCCGAGGTACGTGTTGCCGCTGTACTCAAACGCATCATTATCATTGACGACCGAGATCACGAACGACGAGTTGCTGACGCCCAGCGTCGTGGCCGTGTTTTTGAACGTCGAGAACGCCGTGAACGCAGACGCCGTGTCCGGGCTGACCGTCGGGCCGAGCCCCGTGGGTGTCTCGGTCGCGCACGGCGGGAGCGTCCGGGAGGCGTCAATGCCGGCCGCGGCCATGGCCGCCCGGCGGTGGTACTCGAAGGGGGACTCGTGGATGATTTCCGAGAAGGGCCACTCGTTACCCCTGTAGGGCATGGCGACGGCACAGCGTGCTGCTGCTGCCATGAGGCATAAAGCCTGGACGAATACCTTGACCATGATTGAGCAAGCGTGATTGTGTGATGATATGAGCTGGTGTTCTGTCTCGACTATACTGTCCCCTAACAGAGGGCGCAGAAAGTAAGAAAGGGGGGCAACAGGGGAACTTTCCCATCAGCTTAACGGGGTCTGAGAAGCTCCTGGCCTTTATTCATACCGGAATCTCATCACGATCATGCCATTGCTTGTGTCATAGACTTGTCAAAAAGGGCGGTGGACAGCATCCATGCGACGCGCCGTCGTGGTGTTGAGTCGTGTCGTTGACCTTGTTGGGATAAGAGCAAGTGGGCGACCCACGGTCAATGAGGTATTGAGCTCAGATGCCGTGTTTCCTCTCCTCGTCGCCTTCAACGGTAGTGGCAGTAGAGAGCTTCTGACGCGAGCCGTGCGCTGCCACAGCTTTCAAGCTCAACATAACCGAGCTTGAAGGAGTATGAAAAACATCCCCTACCCCCTCACTCAAGTAAAAGGGATTAGGATTTGCTCGATATTGCCTCAAATAACATCATATGCTTGAAATGCGATTACAAAAGCCATTGACTGAATCCAGATGACCAATATTGGGAAACAGAGGCTTCCATTCCCAGACCAGTTCCTCTCATGGAAAACAAATGAAGCTGAAGCTCATTCTTGTTTACTAACGGACGTTCACAACGCGCTGTTGACATTCTAATTTAGTCTTAAGTACGCTTGCCTACCTAAATAAATAGTCGGCCGGGACTATACAGTCAAAGCGCTTCACGACAGCTAAGCCGCCCTGTCCTAGCCTGGGCCGATACTCATTGTCGAGCTATTCAGATGGGGTATAAGGTGCACTCTGAGACGGAATTAATCCCATTGGACTACAGTTTCGCCCGAACAATTGTGTCCTGGCGACGGGCGCGAGTTCGGCGATAAATCCGTCCAGTCCACCAAGGACATGTCACGTTTATGCTGAACGGTCAGCTCACGTCGAACATCTCGGGCCACGGCTCGGTAAACTCCATTCTTCTTTCGACTCCAGGTGATCAGCTTCCAATGATGGCCATGAGACCATGTGAAAGAACCATCTGGAGCATGCCGATATCTTACGTCGACCAAATTCTAGCCTGACATGTCACATTGCGCTGCTGGTTATCACAAGGATCCCACGATTTTGATCACGAAACATTGTTTCTTACTTCTAGGCCCTATGTTTTAAAGAGAAGCGAAAATGCACAAGCATAGTTGGTATCATAACACCGATACTCGACAAACACTGTCAACAAAAAACGTCATTCGTACAGTCGGGGACGTGTCGTTTGTCTGCCGAATCATCAACCCCGCTCCATTGCTTCCTCCTCTACCCAATGACGAGCCGCAATCACCGCATTGTGTTCTCTCGTGGCCAACGCAGCTTTGTCATGAATTCTAGTAGTAGGGTAACTAGCCCAGGAATCCAATGAGGAAGCTAGCCACAACGGTAGAGACCATTATCAGTGCCATTGAATCAGTCTGGGTGGATCGCATGCCAGCAGCCGCGCTCTCAGAAGACGAGGAGGAAGCGGAAGAGCTGGAGCTGGAGCTGGTTCCAGTAGAAGAGGAGCTTCCAGAGCCAGTGAGGGTCTTGGTGTTGGCACCGGGCGAGTTGATCTCGTTCTCGTCGAGCGGGACGACGGCAAGGTCAGAGATGACCTTTCCGTCGTTGTCCTTGACGGTGACCGTAACGGAGTAGTCATCTGTATTCATCGAGTCAGTCAACTTGTTTTCCTTTCCTTTTGTACCTTGGGACACGGTGTCTTACCAATGGTGACGATCTTTCCGACGGGCTTGGGGCTGATACCGTTCTCGATGAGGGCAGAGGCGTTGGGCGGGAGCGCAGGGATGGTGAAGTTGGAAGTGAAACCCTTAGTTGTGATCAACTTCTCACTGCACTTGGGCGCAGAAGGGCTCTTGCTGGGTGGGGCAATGCCTTGGATGGTGGTGAAGTTCAGACCGGCGTATTGCTCCTTCAGGGAGTAGTAGTCGGACATGATCTGGGCAGAGCCATCCGAGGAGATGTTGACAAGGCCATAGTTGTTGTCCTCCTGCGCGTACTCGTAGACGATACCGCCGCTGAAAACGCTCTGCATCTCGTCGCTGTAGATCTCTGGCACCTCGGTGAAGACACGAGGGGAAGGTGTGTTGCAGCCAAACTCGGAGAAGAAGATGGGAACGGAGCTGCCCTCGAACCCAGCGACAAGCTGATCGTAGCCGGACTCGGTGAAGGTGCTGTTGCCACACCACGAGTAGCTGTTAAGAGCGAACAGGTCGACGCGGCTCTGCTCGTCCTCCTCATCCTCACACTGCAGATACTCCCACGAGTCGAAGAGGATAGAACGGACATCGGCAGCGCTGTAACCGACGGGGATGGCACGATCGGCGTTCTTGGCGATGTAGTTCTTGAGGTCACGGGTGACGGCACGAATGTACGGAGGAACGGTAGCACCGTTGTCCTCGTCGAAGATGACCTCGTTTCCGCTGAAGAAGGCGGCCGTGTTGGGGTAGTCCTTGAAGGCCTCGACGACGGCGAAAGTCCTGTTCAGGTAGGCGGCATAGTAAGACTCCCAGGGCGCAGCAGAGCTAATGCTTTCACCCGGAAGAGGGGAGTTGACATCGAGGAACATGTACATGCCAGCCTATACAACCGCGCACAGTCAGCTCATACTCATTCACACATATCCCTATGCACGGGCGACGTTGAAAGTCAAATTCGGTGTCGGGACATACCGCATTGAAGATCGAGGCGCACTCGTCGTGGTTCACGTTCGGGTCAATGTTGTAGACGCGGATGGCGTTGACGCCGAGGATTTGCATGAGAGCTGCATCGCGAAGACACTCGTCCTTGTTGCTGAGGGGGTCGACGCCGGATCCTGGGTTGTATCCGGCAGAGCCACCGGGCTGGTAGGCGACACCGACGATTTGGTACCGGGCACCAGTGGCGTTGTTGACGAAAAAGGAACCCTGGACGTCGATGGCAGGCACGGCTGCAGCCAAGGAGGCGGCACCAACGAGGCCAAGAACGGTTCGTTGGACCTGTGAAGCTTGGTTAGCGTTGCTGTTGGAGACCTGTTTGCTCAATGGGGAGGCGTGGGGCGTGGCGTTGAAGGCAGTAAGCCACCAAAGGTTGTAACGGTGGGCAGGCTATAAGGTTTGGCACCCGTGGACACCATGCCGATCAGGGATCAACGGCGGTGCTGATCAGGTCTCCAAAACTCAAAGGGGACTTGTAAACGACTCTTCAGGTTCGTCGCAAGGAACTTACAAACATGTTGACGGCCTGACAGGTGGAAAGGCGTCAAGTGGTGAAGTGAATGGCAAAGATGCTCTGGATACAAGCTGGAAAGGAGTAAAAGAGTCGCGAAATGGACGCTGAGGTCTTGTGTCAGATAGACAGGCGCAGGGGGTCGAAAGAATCCAAGCAATCTGTCGAGGTCGAGGTCAGCCCAGGTCCGAGTTCTAAACTTGTCCTCGTCTGTCGTCGAGCGACTCGCTCAGCTGAGTCGCCGTGGAAACGGGATGTTTGACGGCTGACTTGTGGAAGGAATGAACGAGTGTATGGTGCCGTGCGATGCCTGGGTGAAGTCGGCAGTGGGGACTCTTTTCTGGAAAATGTCCTACTTACTAGTCAAACAGTGCAATGAAGGAGCGACTGAAGGTGAGCAGAGAATGAATGACGACTGGCTGACCGAGCCTTGGGAATGATCAGGAAGGACCAGGACACAGGAGGGAAGGCGGGTGAAATGGGAGGGCAAGGTTCATTTATGATTCGACCCGACTCTTATCTCACGATGCGGCCCGCTCAGCGCCTACACCGAACTGAGGAAAGGGCCTCCCGACCTAGTGGGGATGAAGGTGAGTCTTGGCAGGTACGCACTTGCCCTCTAATTGATTGATTGCCTACTGCTCCTTGCACCTGCCCTCTCCCTCACTGTCACTGTCACTCAATTACATGCAGCTAATTCCCGCCGATCGACCAAAAACTCCCCTGGGTCCGTCCCACGATGCAGGGACCACATTCAGCACACCTCATCACGAGGAAAGGAGGGCCAACCATTGACATTGGGCAGCTGAACACTGCTGGATCAGGGAAGATTCTTAAGGTTAATATCAAGGCCGAGCCGGGGCCAAACAGCATCCCCCAGAAGGGCTGACCGTTGAAATAACGCACCCCTGAGGCCTCGCCGGTCCCACCTGCGCGGCTAAGCCTTTTTCTGACGCTGTTTCACAAGATCTTCGCCCTGCAGGGATTAGGCCTCATCTCGCTTTGTGCGACTCGCCGTCTCAAGTTGACGGGTCCCGTCAATCTCACGCCTCTTCCCTCTTCCTGTTGTCTCTCTCTTGCAGCTGCTACTGCTGCCACCCATACGACTGCGCGACTCGCTGCACACTAGTCAAGACAAATACGGCAAACATTTGGCTCCCCCTCCTCCTCGGCAATTGCCAGGCTGGATAGATTTGGACATAGATGCACACGTAAATAGACACACACGAGGTTTGTGGAGGAGTCGCCCTAGAGGGTCGAACCCCTGTAGCGAGAACAATAGCTTCGAGTTCCAATACGACCAAGGCGACTCCTCCTGTCAACGCTACGGATAGAGCGAGCGGGCAACATCCGTCGCTCACCGAGCGTGGAACCCTCCGGTGGACAATCAACCAACGCAGATCGCCCCCTCCCAACTCCAGCCTCTCAGCTACTCGGCGAGATGTTCAGCGGGCAGGAGGGCCGATTGAGGGACTGCGCGTGTTCGATCTGCTATGTACGGTGCTCCGGTGCACCACACATGTCAATCAAGGCATTTGGCCATGTCCAAACTACGTAGGAGGCAACCAATCCCAAATGCCACCAAGACGGCAGCACACAATATCAAGAAGTCAGGTATTTACACACCCACGTGGGTATTAGGTCTGGGTGTGTTAGATTTGGGTATGTGAATTGGCTATGGGTATGTGGTGAGGGTGGTGGGCATGCAGATTGGCTATGGGCATGCCAGTTATGTACCGGTTTACTCTCTATTTTGCAGGTGCGAATATCCGATTTCTATATCAATCGTGGAGGAAAACAAGGCAGAAGTGTATTGGTGGTATCTCAGCTCAACTGCAAACATCAACAGCAAAATATCTCTTCCTCTCGGGGCGATGCGGCATGGCATGTGCGCAGCCCATGTCCATGCCGCCGCCCCCTTTCACATCTTTCGACTCTCGAATGAAGATCCAACTGACTTGTGTCTCTTCCTCTCGTCAAACTCCGAATAAAAGGCTCTGGCTTTTTTTATTCCATTCTCTTTCTCTCATTTTTCTTCGCTTCTTGTGGCCCTTTTGACTCCAAGCATGAACGTTAAGCGTGTGAGTGCACGGGGGGAAGGGGGAGGGAAGGGGGCATGAAGGGATTTGGGGGTGGTGAATCGTCACGGTGAATAAGCATTATGTGGTGAATTGACGCAGAGATATTGGCGATGATCGTATAGGTATGTCAAAGGGGGAAAGATAACAAGAATAATGGCAGGGAGGAAAAGATGAGAAGACAACAGCGTCCGTCGCGTTCAAGGACCGATTTGCGCATCATCGACGTGGCCAAAGTGACGGCATCGTCGTACCCACAAAACTCCTCGCCACCAAATGTAATGTGATGTGATAGCTCGCCATGCAAACAAAAGCATCGAAATGAACAAGATGATAGATTTGTAAACATGGTAGGGGGTAATATGTGCGAAAGAAGGCCCCCTGGTGGAAGGGCGTTGAGAAAGCGAATTTGCAAAGCAATAGCTCGTCCATTCGAGGTAAGTCGCAAGGGGTCATATCGTAAGCGTGAGATATCCCAAGCCCTAGTAAAGGACCGAGGAAGGATTAGAAGCAGTTTAGGCTGCCCTTCTTCTTTTTCTTGTTGATGGCGTTCATCCTCTCCTCGAGGTGTGCGCGCGCCCTCTCCGCAGCCTCGCGCTTCTTGCGCTCCTCCTCGACCTGCTGGAGGCTCCAGCGCGGATCCTGCGACGGCTTCTCCTTGAGGGCCTTCATCTCCGTCTCGAGCTCCGTGCATCGTCGCCGCCACGCGTCGCAGTCGGCCTTGACCTTGTTGGACTGCCGCTCCAGGTCGGTAAGTGCCTCTTCCAGAGTCGACGTGAGCTGCTTCTCTGCTGAGAGGTGCTTCTCAATCGTGCGGATACGAGCCTCTTGGTCCTCATGGATATGGTGCATCGCCATGTCCTTGGACGGCGGGCGCATGCCGGGAATGGGCGACGTTGTGCCCGAGGAGGAGACACCGCCAGGCAACGGGGGCAGGGGAACCGAAGGAGGTGGTGAAGGAAGTGAGGTGACAGATGCGGACTTGCGCACTGTGCCGTTGAGCGAATCAGAGCGTCCCATGGTGTCACCGTTGGCACCATTGTTCATCTTGCTCTGGCTCCAGTTAGTACGCGCAGCACAACGGGTTGGTCGATCGGGACATACCTGGAGAGATGCATATTGCTCTTTCAGCGAGTTCAGCTCATTCTGCAGGCTGTTCTTGGCATGAAGGGCCTCTTCCAGTTGAGTGTTGCGCTCATGAAGAGTCGACAGGCGATTGTTGGTCTGGTCGAAGTTGCTCTGCAGTTGTTCCTCAAGCTCGTCTACCAGACGCGAGTTCTTCTTGTTCCTGCTCTGCAGATCCACCATCTTCCTCTTGATCACGGTGGCTTGCTCAGTGACAGACGGGTACGGGCTCCTCAGCTCAGCGCCCTGCTCCATGAGAATATCAGACAACGTTGACTTGACAGCCTCCAGGTCCTGCGTGAGAGAATCGTTGACGTTGGAGATCTCGTGTACCGCCTTCTCGAGCTCGGTAGCCTTCTTCTGTTCCTCAGTGAAGGCCTTCTGGTCGGCGATGAGGTCCTCGATGCGCTCCGAGATGAGCTCGACACTGACATCCAGCCCAAGGGCAAAGGCAACTTGAGTGGCTACCTTCATCAGGTCCTCGCGCGCTTCGGTCAGCTGGCTCTCGAGCTTCTTGGTGTGCTTGGCGTGCTCAGCCTTCAGGGCCTCTACCCTCGCGTCGGCATCCTGCTTCGAAGAAGCATGGAGATCCTCGATTTCCTTGGCGTGAGTTGTCCTAAGCAGCTCCATGCTCCGCTGGTGGGTCTTGATGACCTGCTCGTGAGAAGAAATTTGGTTCTCGAGTGTCGATACGAGTTGCGAATGAGTCTCAGCATCGTGCTTGTGGGCTTCGGCCTCTGACCTCTGCTGATCAGCCTCTTGCTGCACCTTGTCAAGTTCGTCTCTGTGGCCTTCGAGCAGTTGCTTGTGCTCCTCAACTTCTGATATGGCCAGTTCACGAGCCTTGTGGGCCTCCTCGAGCTCCTTCTTGACAGCGCTGTGCGCCTGTTCAAGCTCGGTCACCCTGGCAGCGTTGGTGCTGATGACGGCCTTGTGCTCATCAATCTCGCTGCGTAGCGTCGAGATGAGTTCCTCTGTCTTTGCTTCCGCTTGCTGTACCTCGCCCTGCTCCTCTGTGGAACGTGGGGAGTCTTTGAGCTGGGCGCTAACACTGGCAAGCTGGGACTCGAGTTCTTCGATGGTGGCGCGCATCTGCTGCTCGGTGCCCTGCATAGTGTCCAAGGCTGATTTGTGCTTATTTTCCCAATCCGCAAGGTCAGCCTCAAGCTGCGCGATTCTCTGCTCGTGCACGGCTCCCTGATCGGCGGCAGGCGCTTCGACTTCAGCTGTCTTCTCCTCTGTCTTGGCAGTCTCCATGGAAGCACGCAGGCTCTCGACCTCACTCTGAAGTTCCTTCTCGCGCACGGCATGGGCTTCCTGCATCTCATGAAGCTGTCGCTCGTTCTTCTCCAGCTGATCTCTCAGCGTCGAGATGAGCGAGACGTCCTTGGCGGAGGCCTTCAAGCTTGAGCGCTCGCGGGTGAGACCCGAGATGAGTTGCATCTTGGTCTCCATCTCCTTCCTCGCATTTGCGACGTCAGCCTCGAGCTCCTGAATTCTCTCCGACCTGGCGTGAAGCTCGTGCATAGCGGCATTCAGATTGAGCTCGAAGTTTTGCATCGTTTCAGGATCCTCCTCGAAGTTGTCCGCGGCGATATTACGAAGCGACGCGAACGACCTGTGGGCCCTGTCGATGATCATCACGTTTTGGCTGGATTTACGCCGAATAACAGGTGTGCCATTTCTCGGTGAGGGCGGTTCAAGGTTGTGGCGGGCCTTTGCGACCTCAGTCTTGAGCTCTTCGACGACGTCGAGAGTCTCGTGGTGCTTCTTCTCGAGCTCGGTGTACTTCTCGGCGAGCAGCTTTTCTGCTGCCTCTTTCTCAGCTGCTAGGGTTGCCAGCCGCTCAAGTTCAATCGTCAATGCTGAATTGTCGGTTTCGTCATTAGCCGGGCCATGCGCCTTCGCTGTTGGCGGCTGCTCCTGAGAGGTCTCTGGGACACGGTCCTCGGATTTGGGCTTTGCCGTCTCCGTATCAGAAACCTCCGCAACAGCCGGGAATTCCATGGCTGATGATAATTCCGAGGATAGCGAACGCGAGGATAATGGCGGTCCGCCATCTTTCGTGTGACCCGACCTCGGCTCCGACAAAAAAGAGGATGGCCTCGTCTGGTTCTCGGACGGCGAAGTGACGGATAGCATAGAGTCGCGCGGCCGGTGAGGGTGGCGGGCCTCGTCGATTGTATCTTGCAGCTCTGCCAGAGTCCTGAGGGACTCCTCATACTTGGCATGCAGAAGCTCATACTGGTTCAGGGTGTTCTCATGTTCAACCCTGAGGCCCATCAACTCGTGCGTGACGTTCTCCAGCTTGTCCTGCACAAACTTCGACTGAGCAGGGCTCGTAGGATATTCAGGCTGTGAGTCGGAGTCCGGAGCAGGCTTGGCGCGGGCGCCCTCGTCTGCGTCGTGCTCTTCCTCAGCGATGGCTGAGATGGCGCCTTCCTCAGGTATGTCCTCCTCCCTGTCCTCGGGGATTGGCTCCTCCATTCGACTCTGACGGCCGCTGACGCTTTGGCTACGGGAGTGATCGGCGAGACTGCGATTCACGCTCCGGCGGTGGCTTGACCCGTTACTCAGTTCAGCCTCAGGCTCCGGAACGCTTGAGTCCTTCTGCATGTGATCCAACTCGTACAACAAGGAGTCTAGCTTGCCAAGACTTCGCTGACGCTCGACCACTTGCTCCAGGCGGTCGATCTCGCGCTGCATGAGCTCGGCGTCCTGGTCAGCCTCTGCTAACCTCTCCTCGAGGGTGGAAATATAATCCTCGCAGCTGGCCTCATTCTCCCTCACGCGAGCAATCTCCTTACGAAGCTCGGTGATGATAGTTGCGTTCTTTTCCTCACCAGACGTGTGCCCGTCGAGTTTGGCTTCCAGATCATGGAGATAATTTTCGGTGTTGGCTTCCCTGTCCATAAGCTTTTGAAGACGGGTCTGGAGCTGCGTGTTAATTGTTTCGACGTATGCCAGCTTGCTCTCCTTTTCCAAAAGGGCGGTCTCCGTGTTATGAAGTGTGCCTCGTGTGACAGAGAGGGATTGCTCCAATGCTTGAATGGTCTTCTCATATTCGAGGACGACTTGTTCCACCGCCTGAGCGAAGTTGTTCGATCGATTCAGCCTCTCGGTAGCAGTCTCGCCCAGACTCTCCTCGTGTTGCGCATTCTCTGCCTCCTCCAGGTCCCTTGCCTTGGCCATCTCCGCGATGAGTTTGGCATGTCTTTGGCTCAGTGACGAATAATTCTCTTGCGCATCCAGGAGCTGGTTTTGCAATTCTGATTCTCGCTCGTTCTGTCGCTCGGACCTTTCCCCGGCGGGTAGCGCACGCCTGTCACCGCCTGCCCGCTCAGAGCTCCTTACCTGCTCGCGCAGGAAGGCTACCTCTGCCTTCAGGCGGTCGATCAGGGCCTGCTTGTCGCGCTCCTCGACCTGCTGAATCCTGGGCTTGCTCTGAATAGCCCGAGCACGCTGCGCGTACTGCACGGTGTTCAGGGTCTCGCTCAAATGGAATTCTGCTGGTGTCACACAGGCGATCATGTAAGTGATCGCGTTGCCTCCGAGAGAGTCCTGCAGCAGTCTAGTCAACTTTGAGTCTCGGTAAGAGACGTGTGCACCCGCGTTTCGCGAAGACAACTGGGAGATAACCTTGCCCAGTGCAGCTAGACCAGCGTTGATAGAAATTCCCTCCTTGGCTCGTGCTCCCTCGGCGTGGGTGTTCTTGAGACGTTCACTACCAGCCAAGTCGACGAAGTGCATCTTGCTGTCTGTCGTGGTGAAGGTCTCGCCGCCGGACATCGCCTCGACCGGCATAGAATGTCGCTTATCGTGGCCCCCAGGGAAGCCAGGCTTTTTCTGCACGAGGTTCAAGGAGAACACAGCATGTGATCGAGACGACCTCGCGTTTATGGCGGTTGCATCAGTCTGTCGCACCGTGGATCCGAAATTCAAAGCATTCATCAAGTCTTCCACAGAACTGACTTCGATTTGCCGCAGCCCTGTCAGAATTATGTTGCCTTTGGTGTCTTCCCTAATCGTGACGGGGCTGCGTTCGTGCGCAGGTATGTGCTCGGGTAGCAGGAGATCCCGCAGTTGCTCGTTATATATTTCAACATAGGTCGCCTTCAGGACCCAGTTCTTGTCTGCGTTGCGTGCGGGCATCTGTGCAGAGTACCTCGCCGGAGCGCGCAGCTGCGACATTGAACCGCGATTTGGGTTGCCCTTGGGCCCATCGAGCTTCTCGAACAGCGCGGTTGCGGCGCGAGGGATTACACCTGGAAGGCCCCGAGTCAGCATGCGGAGATGACAAACTATAAACGACAAAGAGCTCCTTGGTCCTCGTATAGGTTCGGAGCCGCGCACGACTTACCCATGACGTCTAAATCGCCTTGCTCGTTGGGACCAGAAGTACCCATAGTGTAGGACTTTCCGGCGCCTGACTGGCCGTACGCCAGTAAAGACACATTGTAACCGGTCGTGAATGCATTTACGCAATCCTCGAGGTAGTCCCAGACCCCTGCTTGATCGTACTCGGGGGAGAAGACTCGGTCGAAAACAAAGACCTTGCGGCCCTGGGGCGCATCGATGGCCAGCGTCGTGTTTGACATGACCTGGACCATAGATCTCTGAAAGCGCTGTGGGATGAGGTCGAACCCCGGGTCGGTGGGTTTTAATGGAGGCCGGATGCGCACGGCTGTGGTGAAAACGCGTGTTAGCCATGGTTCTGCATCTCTCGTCCCATGAAGGCGGGCGGACGGAGAGGAGTGGGCGCCTCCAGATACTCACCAACTTTGACTGAAGTTCGGCCATCCTCATCAGAGGCCCGGCTGCCACCTCCAGCCTTGCTCGACGTGCTCATCCGGCTGCTGCTCCTCTGGGTCGGTCTGATCATGGCGCTCTGGGGTCGCTGGGGAGGGTTCCCAGGAGAGTTTGGAGGTGAAGTCATGGTGGGCGGCTAGAAGGCAGGGGCGAGGAGAAAGCGTAGTTGTAGTGTTTATGCGAACTCTGGTCGGTCGGGCCAACCGCGCCCTCCAACAACACCTTAACAGGCGATGACTGGCTATAATCGATGGCGCGAGGAGTCGAGCTGGCGGCAAGACGGGACGGAATCAAGGAGACTCCCCGCAAGCGTGGTGCGTGGCAGTCACCCACTCCACACGGCAGGCGGCATAAAGGTGCAGAGGATTGGGACCCAGCATGCAGAGGCTCTTTCTTGTTTTTCTTGTCTTGGTGGATTATGTGTAGTCGTCGTCGGGTATCATGAAAAATTGCGGCGGGATTGTTTGATTAGACGACGGCCGACTCGGGCGGGCGAGTGCCAGAATGGACGTCGACGAGCACAGATTAGAGCCTGCTGATTGGGATTAGGGGGGCCCACGGTGTTTATTTGATTGCGACTGGGGTTGGATGGGTTGCGGGCGGCGGCGGATGTTTTGTCGCTTCTGGTGCTGGACTGGTAATCCGTAGTAGGGGTCTGGGACTGGGGACTGGGACCCGGGACTGGGATCCTGAAGCGCTGGGCAAATTAAAAGCGAGCGAGGCGTGCTCGGGTCGCGTTCGTTGCTCGTTGCTCTCGATCAAGGCAGCTGTGGCAGGTGGCAGGGTACAGCGGTCGAGGGGGCGATTGGCCGGGTTCTTCTCTTTTCAGTTGCAGATTATTATAAATCGCTAGACGGCTTCTCTCTACCCGTACGGCACCTGGACCACGGATGCTACTGGGTCGAATCGATGTCTGGCCAGCTCAGTGCATATGCCCCAGGGCCATGCAACGGGAAGAGGAGGGTGGGTTAGGAGGACAGACAGGTTGCAGGACCGGACAGCTGGGCCTCGTTGAAGAAGGGAAAGGCGGGAAAAAAGAAAAATCAAGGTCGAGATCGAGAACCGACAAGGAAAAGCAACGTGAACGGTGAGTGAAAAAAGGTACCGCATGTAGGTACCTAGAGTAAGTACGTATGTATGTATGTAGTAGGCAGGTACAGTAATAAGGCAGGTAGGGGACAGAAGGATCACAGTTGCAATGAAGGGTGCCCAAGGTGTGCACGAAGATGGGGACGGGGACGGGTCCGTCAAAGTGCGTGCGCGCCCCAATTACGCCCGCGAACAGCAGATTGACTGATTGCTTGATTGCTTGATGGCAGACTCGGGAACAGACAGCAGACCGACAGACAGAGAGACAGCCAGCCAGCCAGCCAGCCAGCAGAAACAGAACCGACCGACGATGCACCGGTCGGGCGAAGATCAATACCACAACATCTCCCTGTCACCGAAACCAAATCTCTCTTGTTCACGGTGGGCGCCGTTGATCTCGAGGCTAGGTGCGTGCCTAGGTTCCGTGCCGACTTCATAGCGCTCTCTACCAATGTGCCCAGGATAGTCTCCTCCCCTTTTCCGTGTTGTCTGGCTGTCTGTGTGTGTGTCTTCCCTCTCCTGCATCTCTCATCCATCTATCCACCCACCAAACCAGCTGTACAGCCACAAAGTCATCTTACACACACTGCACGAAGACGGCAGAAGAGGGGCCCTTTCTTTCCTGGCCTCTGGTCTGGGAATTGCGAGGGGATGGGCACGGTCCTGTTGTGGCGTGTGGTGTGGATGAACGGCCGACTGGGGCAAAGCAGGGGATCACCGTCAGTGGCCACTGCTGCTGCAGGTGGTTTGGTTTGGTGGTGTGCAGAAATAATAAGTACACACTAGACACAGTCCGCGGCACGCCAGAGAGGGATAGCAACGAGTTCCTCGGTAGGCTCGTGGCATTCCACCCCTCCATTGGTTCCTTCCCGTTGTGTACCTGGCTCCCTGGGTATCTAAAAACTGCCCGAAACGGGCGACTTGCCGAGTGATTGGAACACACCAGCTAGCGCGAGCAGTCTGTAACGGAGAGGTACTGCGCGACTGTATTATAGTACCTTGTGGACACCCGACAGCCTTCATTCTGGGCCTTGGCCTGCAGGTTTCAACACTCGGCGTGCTAGTGCCTGCTGGGGGGCATGAGTAGGTGATAGGCAAGCTCTCCCTCCCGTCTGCAGCCCGTCTGCCCGTTTGCCCGTCCGACCCCCGACCTGCTTGACCGTCTGCCCGTCCAGGCCGTCCCAAACCACCTCCTCGCCCTGCTCAAATCACAACCTTCGCCGCCGTCGCCGCCCACCACCACCACCACCAACCATATCCATCCCCTTCCCCCTCACTCGCCCCTCCCCCAGCAACAGGCGGCCGTTCCCCCTTTTCGCCCACCGTCGATGAGGAGCGCCTTGCAGCATCTCCTGTGGACTGCAGCATCCTCCTACCACCGTGCATCCCATGACCGCGATCGCCACTGGTCCGGTGGGTCCCTGGCCTGATCTGTTGTGACCTGCCCCGTGCAGCTGCCCTGTGCTGTCCTCCCGTCCCGAGGCAGCGCAGCCCAAGGGCGAACTGACCTACAAGTACTGACTGACTGACTGAGTAGAAGTCAGGGCGACCGAAAAGTGATCGTCTCGGCTCAATTCAGGGGTGCAGGTGCTGGGCAGCAGTAGCGCGGCCCCGTCCCTGTTTGCCCTTGCAGCTCACCTCCACCCAGGTGGTCCCCTCCCATGCGTGCGTGGGTGTGGTCTGCTTGTTCTGGTCTGGGCCCGTGTTGCCCAATCACCGCCGTCCCTCGGAACGCCGTCCCAGCATTTCTCGACCGTTTTGCATCAGCTTCGGCCTAGCGCGGGCGGGGCGGCAACGTGGTGCCCCGGTAACCTCGACACCGTCAGGTCCGTCTGGACTTTCTGGGCCCTCTTCCGTCCGTCTTGTTTGCGAAACTTGGGATCGACGCGTCGCAAGATTTGGACGGCCGCCATCTAGTGTATCTGTCTATCACTTATCAGCTCAGAAATCAGAGCCCCCATCCAGAACGTCACCTTGTAGACTTTATTAAAATAATCACATGGACTAGCATACGCTCCTACTGCTACCGAGCACCCACCAACAGCCTAGCAAGAACTGCACACTGACTGACAACACAGTACTCCTCCTCAAGCGACCCGAGTCACGCATCCTTCTGGGCTGCCAGATCACTGCCAGATCAGATCCATCATCTCCGACCCTGCATCCATCCTACCAACAACGCGACACAGACTGACAGAGACTAAGACTGCAGGACTGCAGGACTGCATGATGGGACTGCGCCTGCACGTAACAGTAGCTGATGCTATACGTATGCCCTGTCAATACTCTTCGACGACAGTCCCGAGGTTCAGCCTCCAGGGCTGCCGGGCAAAGCGTGCCTGGGCTGCCCGGAAACGTTGGTGCCATCATCTGTGACACTTCCAACCTCAAAAACACCGTCGGCCACGCACAACTGCCGTGGCCACCTCCACACCTAACCAACCCCATCGCGGGCATCCTGCGGCCGGCGCCCTCGAGAGATTCGTTGGGCAGCCCGTGCAGATTCGGACATTTTGATTCATGCGCCACCCAAGCATCCCCATGCTTCCCCAGCTGCACTTGCCTGTGGTCCCGTGATACGCGGACCCGGGGACGTGGTCCAGGCCAGGTCCGGACGAGATACAAGCAATCGGCCCTGGCAGTGCAGCAGTCAGTCTGTCTGCCAGAATAAACGCACGGTTTGCCAGTAACTGTTTGCAGAGACAAGAAGAGGCCATGGCCATCCTCTGTCCTAAGCATTGTCCCATATCATGCCCCATACTATCTGTTAGGGTTTGCCGTCAACCCTGCCAGATCGTGTCAGACCCGCGGATTTGGAAATGCAAAACGCCTAGGCGGGCAGAGCAAGGCTTGTTCCGAGGCTCCCATGAGCCTCAAACGACCAGGCACGCGAGGGAGTCATCCTTCCAGAACACCCCATTGAGCATTTATGCGACACCCACACACCATCTTGGTCCATCAGGACACCCCGGGTGCCCTATCCCATCACTACCTTACTCGCAACTCATCATACAGCACAGTCCGCCCAGTCGCAGTTGCCGCAGAGCTTCAGTGTTGCCTTGCGCTGGGGCGTCGCATCGCGGTGGGCTACACTTTCGTATAATACGTGGCTTACAAGGACGTGGCCGCAAGAACCCAATCGCCTCAGGTATTCATCAACCCACGAGGTTGCGTATGGCGCCATAGGCCCCGATCGCCATGATCTGAGCACGCTCTCATCACGACATGGGCTCTTGGAGGACCCTGTCAGCGGGAGCATCGTGCCCAGGGTTCCCCAGGTCATCCAGGAACAGAGAAGTTGAAAGTCGTTCGTCCAGACGCCGCTACTAAGCGAGCTTCTCAAGTCGTGCATTAGGAAACAAAACATTAGATAGAACTTATCCCGTCCT
The DNA here is from genome assembly GCA_013435955.1 of Diaporthe sp. HANT25. Taxonomy (NCBI): domain Eukaryota; kingdom Fungi; phylum Ascomycota; class Sordariomycetes; order Diaporthales; family Diaporthaceae; genus Diaporthe; species Diaporthe sp. HANT25. The sequence goes on along the minus strand of JACBFG010000014.1, from coordinate 248,730 downwards.
GCCGCTGAATCCTCATGACGACGAGACATCAGAGTCCGGAGGCTCTCAGCCCGTCTGGGCCCCCGGGGAGGAGCACGGGAAGGATCACAGCATGGTGCAGGGAGCGATTCTCGCGGTGCCGACCACGAGGCTTCCTTGCTAGCCGGGCGCGGACCACGCCGCCAGAGAGCCAAATTCGTGAAGATACCGGGACCGATAGATGGATGCCGCTCCACGCCTTCTGCCCTATAAGCGAGGAAAAGTGTATCGTGTCTTGGCCAGCGATCTTCATATATTCGATACAAACGTGTAGAAATAACCTCAGCCGAAGCCCGAGTAGCGTACGGAGTTCAGGAAGTCCACCCCGAAGATTTGCTCGCGATCTGAGCCGCCACACCTGGGCCCGCATCTTCGGGCGGAGCCCGCCCGCACGCATGAAAGAGAAAAACAACTTCCCTTCCCCCAAAACCCACCGGCTCCCCGCCTAGAATCAATATCACATCACGAATCACACACGGCACGATGCTAATAATTATCCCTAACAAGCAAGCCCAGTAGTCCCATCCCCCATCCCTCCCCCCACCAGTTTCCTCCCAAACTGGGCCTGGCGTGCGTGCTAGTCAACCAGCTCGTCACTTATTCTCCGGCCGTGCACCAGCGCTAATGCCGTGGGCGGTCACATAGCCTCCCCCCAAGCCCGCGGCACGTGTGGCACGATCTCCATCCACGAACGCCCCCCTTCCTTCGAGAGAGCACGGCCTTTGTCACGGGGTGGCGGCTGATTCTTGTTTCTCTGAAACGGGTCTTGGAAATGCAAGATGGGATGGGAGGGGCGGCAGGAGCGGTGTTTCCATGCGAGTAGAGTTGCGCTGTTGAAGTATGTAGATATTATTGTAATGTCTAGTAAGCTGATAATGCTGTACAAGGGGGGATGTTTCCTATATTAGACAGTCGTGCAGACACCGTCGTCGAGGCTAGGTAGCGTCACATGCCGGGCTCCGTTCTCCTTGCTTCTCTGCGACTCTGTGAGGCCCTGCTCGGCACAGATTTCAGCCAAGACGAGCGTGTTATCAGGTCGGTCGGTATATTAAAACCGTGGGCTGGTAGGTCTCCATCCCTCCCCCCACAGAAAAAAGAAAAAAAGAATCGTTCGGTCTAACACTAGGACATGTAGACCAGACTATCCACTGTCTCAATAAGCAGGCAGAGACGAAAATATAGTATACTTGTTAGCGCGCACCGCCAGAAGAAGGCCGGCGTTGCATTTCGTCAAGCCTCGCGCCACAGGCGGCACTCCTTTGGGAAGGCCATGGTCCGCTTCTGGCGCCGATCCCCCGGGACGTTCGAGTTTCTCTGGTTCAGCGCTCCCCTTCGTACATGACCTGCGAACACTCTTTGGGAAAGAGCCCCTAACTATTCTAGGTGCCCCCATGCTTTGCCGCTCCCTCAATTTCGAGAAGTGTCGCGCCGCCGCTGACTGAGGAACAATCCGTCCGATGTTTCTTTAGTCCCGTACCCGTCGCATGCAAGTCGCTGCGGGCTACCACTTGGGCAGCTGTCAGTGGCTGGCTGGTGGGACATCGCGCGGCGCCGGGCTGGTAGATCATATACTCGAAGGATATCAGACTATATGGTAGTTGCGGGCCTGACGCCCCTGTTTGGTTGCCAGGTCCGGCACTGTGGTTGCCGTGCAGATATTACTTCTAGACGTGATCACTGCCAGCCTGCCTTTGATTTGTTGGCCCTAAGTCGAAGCTGAACTGCCGGGCTGACAGTTTAGAGAGAGGTCATCTAGGCCAAACGTACACTGAATAGCGTCAAGGGAAACTCACCACCTTGGCAGGTGCGCTGGCAGGATCGTCTGAATAGTTCATGTGGCTAGTTTGATGATCCTGCGCATGCAGTAGACTACAGCTACACATACCTGTGGTACCTAGGTAGTGATCTATGTATCCCATCCAAGCGGTCCAGTCAGCTTTCCTCAGCTCAGGGAAGACCTGCCAGCCCATAATGATACCAGCAACTTCAAAACGAACGGCCGCCATTAGCACAATGTAAAAGTACTAGTTGTCACCGTACTGGATGAATGGGTCTCATAATTAAGTTGGCAGTTGCTCTTAGGGAATAAGGGTTTGCGGTGCGCAAGGGCACGCAAAAATACATTGCAGGGTGGCAGACAACACAGACAAATATAAATAAAATGTCTGTAGCCATCTTGTTCTAAATGAGCAGATTCTTCAAACATTGACATGAGAAGTTCTTACGCCTTGAACACTGCCCAATACCTACTAAGGTAGGTTATCTACGATTCAGTAATGGAAGCCACAACACAGAATCTTGCGTTAATATGTGCTCCACATATTTGGCCACTGCAGAGCTCTGGAATAGTGGCTGGCTCTCTCTTGTGACGGTGAACAGCTTAGCGGTCGTCAACATGTCCATGACTTGGTACTTTGAATCCGGGAGTATTGCCCTCAAGCCAGGGACGATATGTATTATCGCCTCGTCCACCGTGATTTCGTTGCAGGGTGTTTCTTGTAGGCTTTTTCATTAAAACACCACCATTCTCATAAGAGTCCGGACACTTCCCCGAGACATTTGCTTGACCACAAATTTGTTTAACACATGAGAATCACTGAGAGGAAAGAAGGGCGTCATGAAGTTGTATCCCGCGTTCAATTAATGAGTGTTACTAGCTAGCCAAATGGCACCACAGCCCGCCGTGTTTCCGTCTAGAATGCTAGGAAATTTCTGAACAACAAATGTGTCTTTGCTTTACCCCTGATAGTTTCGCTGAAAACCAGAGCCTTGTGACAATCTTCACCATGCCTGCCTCATTTTTACTCGCCGTTCCCCTTTTTCACCCGCCTATCATCATCCCGAGCAAGTTTCAGAGTATGGCTCTTCCGAAGAGTAGATGAAGTAGCTCTCTGCGACCGGGAGCCTTTAAGCAGAAAACCTCACGGCTCGCTTGGCCACGGGTGCCTCGCCCTCAGCAGGTGCCTCGCCCTCAGCAGGCACCTCACCCTCAGCAGGAACCTCACCCTCAACAGATGCATCGCCCTCGACAGGCGCCTCACCCTCGACAGGCACTTCACCCTCAACGGGGTAGTCACCCTGCCCCGGGTCCGTCGCAGCCTGGATCCCGAGGAAGATGGCGTCGTTCGCGGCGTTGGTGACGATGTCTTGTGTCATCTCCTTAGCAGTGTCCTTGGCACCCTGACGGAATCCTCCTGAACCGGCGTCCTCACCATCGTTGGCATCGTCCTGAGCAGGGCTATCGTCGGTGGTCTTGGGGGTGGAGCTGCTGGTGTCCTTGCCCTTATCGTCACCGGTCTTGGGGGTGGAGCTGCTGGTGTCCTTGCCCTTATCGTCACCGGTCTTGGGGGTGGAGCTGCTAGTGTCCTTGTCCTTATTCTCGTCGGTCTTGGGGGTGGAGCTACTGGTGTCCTTGTCCTTGGCAGGCTCAGACTTGCTATCATCGCCGGTCTTGGGAGTCGAGCTGCTGTTGTCCTTGTCCTTGTTGTCGCTGGTAGAGCCGCCCCTGTTGCCGCCCTTCCTTGACCTGCCTCGCTTCGCGATGGCATCTGTGTGAGAGATGGCATCCATGCCAGGAGGAGGCAACGTCAAGTCGCGATCTCCACCGTCGCAAACTCCAGCGACTCCTGAGCAGAGAGTTTGCGTCTTCCAGTCCTTGAACTTCTTGTTGTCAACGTCGCCACCCGTTCCAGAAGGTTCCTCTTGGCAAATGTCCCCTGTTCCTACGCAGGTAGTTGCCGGCTTCGTCCGGTCCTTCGCGCTGTCAAGAAAACGGGCCTCGTTCGGAGCCTTGTCCTCACTCGGAGCACTGCGCTGCTGAACGCTACCTGCCATGGTGTTGTCTCCAGTGGAGCCAGCCATCCAGGTTTCAGGACCCCCGGGGACGTACGGCTCCTCGTCTGTGTTAAAGTATGCGGCAAAGTCCTCGTCCGTCATACCCTCGTTGTCATCCGGAGCACTGCGCTTCGCGATGGCGTCCGTGATCAGGTCATTAGCACCCCATGGCCTGATGCCATCGTTCACACCGGGCACTTTAGCACCGCAGTTTTCTGGTCGTCCTGCGCAGGCACCCTGGTAGCGATTCTTCCTGTCCGAAGGCTCGACCTGAGTTGAAAGAAAGCGCTTCCCGATGGCGCCGAGCTTGGCCGGGTCATGATCAGGCGTTGTGATGGGGAAGTCGTCCGGGTTAGAATCAGACGAGTCCGATTCCCATGGCATTTTACCACCATGACAGGCTTCATATGATCCTGCGCAGCCACCGACAAGTTGCTCTCTGGTCAAAGGCTTGTCCGAAGGCTCGACCTGGGTTGAAAGAAAGCGCTTCGCGTTGGCGGCCTGGTCCACACCATACCAGATGCCGGTGGAGATCCCGTCGGCAGCAACGTCTGTGGCGATATCCTGTCCAGCGCCCCTGAACCTGCCGCCCTTGGGGCTACGCTTCGCGTTGGCAGCCGCGTCGACGCCGTACCAAATGCCGTTGGAAATGCTATCAGCAGCAACGTCCGTGGCAATGTCCTGGCCAACTCCTCGCCACTTGCCGCCCTTGGGGCTGCGCTTCGCGTTGGCAGCGGCGTCGACACCGTACCAGATACCGTTGGAAATGCTGTCAGCGGCGACGTCCGTGGCGATGTCCTGGCCGGCTCCTCGCCACTTGCCGCCCTTTGGGCTGCGCTTTGCGTTGGCAGCCGCGTCGACGCCATACCAGATACCGTTGGAGATGCTGTCAGCAGCGACATCAGTAGCGATGTCCTGCCCGACTCCTCGCCACTTGCCGCCCTTAGGGTCGCGCTTCGCGTTGGCGTTCTCATCGTCGCCGCCGCTGGAAAACAGACTGGTGAAAAAATCTCCGATCCCTCCAGCACCGCCGCCACCACGTCCACCGCCGCCGCCGCGGCCGCCTCTCGGGTCACGCTTGACGGGTGCCGCCTCAGCAGTGGCCTGATCGACGCCATACCATATGCCGTCGGAGATCACATTCCCGGCGGCATCAGTGAGGATATCCTGGCCGATAGAGCTGCCTCCGTCTTGCTGCTGTTGCTGCTGCTGCTGGTTCTTTGACGTGTCCTTGCCCTTGCCCTTTCCACCCTTCGGGCTACGCTTGGCGGGCGGGTTGACGGCCTGGTCTACGCCGTACCAGATCCCATCCGAGATTACAGTTCCAGCAGTTTCAGTGGCAAGGTCCTGGCCCCAAGAACTCTGCTGCTGCTGCTGCTGCTGCTGCTGTCCTCCTCCAGGAGGCTTGCTGGGACCCTTGCCTCCCTTGGGGCTCCGCTTGGCTGGAGGATTAACAGCTTGGTCGACGCCATACCAGATTCCATCTGAGATCACATTCCCAGCGGTTTCGGTAGCAAGATCTTGGCCCCAAGAGCTGCCCGGACTCTGTTGCTGCTGCTGCTGCTGTTGTTGCTGCTGTCCTCCTCCGGGAGGCTTGCTAGGGCCCTTGCCTCCCTTGGGGCTCCGCTTAGCTGGTGGGTTAACAGCTTGGTCGACGCCGTACCAGATGCCGTCAGAGATTACAGTACCGGCAGTGTTAGTGGCGAGATCCTGACCCCACGAGCTGCCTTGGTTCTGCTGCTGGCCACCAGGAGGCTTGCCAGAAGGACCCTTGCCGCCCTTCGGGCTTCGCTTAGCTGGTGGGTTGACAGCTTGGTCGACACCGTACCAGATGCCGTCAGAGATCACAGTCCCAGCAGTGTTGGTGGCGAGATCCTGGCCCCAAGAGCTGCCTTGGTTCTGCTGCTGCTGCTGCTGGCCCCCAGGAGGCTTGCCAGAAGGACCCTTGCCACCTTTTCCTCGCTTTTCGACGGCCTGGTCCTGGTAGCGTTCGTCACCAACGCCTTGAATACCGGTATTCTTGTACATCTGGTCGTCCATGATGGTCTTGAGGCCCATGACAGCGTTGCCACCCACTTCCGATCCCTTTGCGTAGGCCATTTCGTCGGACTCTCGGTGAGGCCTGGATCTCTTAGGGTCTCTGGCGATCATATTGGCGGTGCTTGCACCACCATATTTATCGTTCTTGTATGCCTCGACGGGGATCTTTGATACTCCGAATGGGCCAGTGACGGTCGACATGCCACCGGCTGGGGGCGCGTCATTTTCTGGAAGGATCGGAGCACCATGGGCCATGGTGAAAGCAACCAGAAAGGCGCCGAAGGTGTTTTGAAGCTGCATTGTAACTGAAATTTGTGATGATGGCCAAGAATGGAATAGATGAAAGGGGCCTGGAGAAAAGGAGACAGGCTTGTTGGAGATGTAGTGTCAAAGGACTGGTATCAGTGAACTGGCCTGCAGTATAATTACCACCGGGGTAAAGGAAAGCAAGTGAAGGAGTGTGTAGATGAAATCAAAGAAACAAGGAAAAGGGACTACTACCAGAGTAAGTCCCAGGAAAAAGAAAAGGAAAAAGGCGGGATGTGAGAGATTGTGTTGATGATGATGATGATGGGAAAAGAAAGTGCTTCCAGGACAGACATCCCCCTCTTATATAGACAATGGACTTGGGAAATTAAGCTGCCTGGAACGAGTTGACAAACTGAGAGCCTCAACAGTCGATGAGGCTATCACCAGTCCTCCACTTGGGCCCAAAAGGCCTGCTCTCACTTGAGATTATCCTACACGGCCGTTTCACGCCCTCGGAAACTAAATCAGGGTGTTTAAGTGGATGAGGTTCGCCGGGAAGGAAACGTCAGCCACAAAATGCCACCGGGTGCGGCTGCTTACAGTTCGCGTAATTCTGCCTTTCGAGTAATTGGAGCCAGTTGCTTACAAGCCCCCAGCTTTCAACGTCAGCGTGGGTGGCCTGATAGCGCACAGATTACTATGCCATATCATATTATGGATTCGAGGAAGGTTCCTTATGTGGCCCCACTGGCCACATAGACCTCGGACTCGGGTGGGGTCGTGCAATAATCCTTAAAGGCCTATTACCAACCTGGGTTAGTATTTGGGTCCACAGTGCCATTGACAGAAGCGAACTGCAGGCAATCGCAACTGCTACAACAGAAAATGCCTTCATGCAACAAAGAAGAAAAATTAAAAAGCCCTCAGAGTTTGACGAGAATCACTAGCTGTATTTTGTGAGGTTCCGCGTCGCGGGTGAGGAAAGACACCCAACGAGCTCGAACGCGAGTTGGGATTGATCGACCTACGGCCGTCCTCTCACCTGCATATCGTATTTCCCGTCCGGGCCCCGGGGATTATGGGAGGGCTGGCCAACAACCCATCGGCCATTTGAGGCTTTGATTATCACAAGGCCGCACTGCGCGTCACGGCCAAGAAGCTCTGTTCCTCGATGCATTGGCCACGATTACATCCTTCTGTGACCGCTGGGATTGCGAGCCATCGCAAATCCAACGAGTCCTATGGGGCGGCAAAGTGGATCATCGAATAAGCTGCAGCCTGAGAAGACAGAACACCGAATAAAGAACAGACTTTCGCGATATGGCAGCGCGGGACTGAACATTTAAGAGCAAGTCGCCAGCTTTTGCTGTGTCCGTTATAATGGAACACTCGACGAAAAGGAGAATCTCAGAGGCCTAGCCGGGAATCTCGAGCTGTATCGAAGACAAATCTGTGCATCTGATGCATAGACCTCTCGGAAAACTGTAGCCCTCCCTTGTCCACTGGCCAGCGATGCATGCCGCATGCAGGCCTCCAGGGGCATAGGACAGCACTTGCTAGTCATAAGGCTGTCCATCCAAATGAACAAGATAGTTCTTATGACAGGCCGTCCTGTACTCTTGGTTGAAGGTTCCAAACAGAATTGTCACTCGCATTAGGTTCAAGTTGAAGTCGATTAAGCGTCACCATTTATTTCAATATGGATGTATCTACAAGGTGGAGGCACTTTACAAGAAATCGGATATTCGCACTTGCAAGAACGAAGGGTGCACCAGTACATTTTCTAATGACAATTTGAACACTCACCCTATACGCATAGCCAACTTTTACACCTACATGGGGACCTAGGAATATTAGCCCTGGTTTGTCAGGTCTGAGCGTGTGTACCTATGCAAGTGTTTGTGTGGGTGGATGTTCGAAGTGACTACGGGCAAGCGCGTTATGTACCAGCATACTATCCGTTCTTGCGGGTGCAAGCATTCGATTTCTAATTTTTTAATCAGACTCACCACACTGTTTGGCCCTTTTCGGCATATTCTTGGAGGTTGGCCACGTTGGTAGCGGGAATGCCCTAAATAGCGGCCTGATGAAGAGTCTAGACTGTCTTGGCTTCCTGACACCGCGTCTCATGGGGAAAGATAGCATCGGGTGCTGGCACGTCCAATTGGTTGTCCAAGATGCATTGTTCTAGAACGCAGAGACTCGAGACAGTTGAGGCTTAACGGAACGCGGTACTGGTCATACTCCCATTTTGCAGATTTGTAAGACGGAAATCTCAGCCTGTAAGTATATGGAAATTTGGTTGGTTCTTAGGAATCTGTGCCTGAACGGGACCTTGGGCCTGGACCTGGGCCTAGATATGGTTGACGCGACCCGCAGGTGTCTAGTGAGCAGCTCACAGGCCTGAACAGTACTGTAAGCCGGGCTGTAATGATATTCTTCGAGCCATTTGAACGGAGTTGCCGGAATCTGCCGTGAAACTTAATATAGCCTCGTGGGCCGGCCATTGGGGGCGACCAATTCATGCGGGCCGACATTTGAGGCCACAAACATAATCACCCTCGGCCCGATGCAGTGAGCAGTAATCCACATTCGTTAGGTGATATTCCTTCCCAATCCAATTGTAATTCATCATTGGCTGAATTCCTCAGTCTCCACGCCGCCATATCAGCAAGGAGGCCAAGAATTTCGACAAGTAAGTCTTACTGCCCCACCATCCTCTCTCCCTGTCAAATTATTTCCTTCCAGCAGGTGTTCCTGGAGCATGGTTCCAAGCCACAAGGCCGGCCAGACAATGAGATGACCTTTGAGGGCTCATTTCAGCCCTGTGAAACCAGGAACGAGAAGACCAGGTAAGACAGGGCCGGGGCAAGACAGGACCATTGGTGAGATGCTACCAGCGGCGCAGGTCGACAAAGGCAATATGGTTGGGTGCGCTTTGCAGAGTTATTGTCAAGATAGCTATTCTTCAATCATCTTGTTACTTATAAAAGTCATCGTGTCTCCACTCGTCTCTGTATCCCATTCTCATTCATCAACAACATTCTTTTATCTCAACTACCAATTCAAAGAAAGCTGGCCTTTCTCATTTGCTTCAAAAAATCATACATTCATTAATAATCTTTTTCGCTCGCTATAACCTGCACTAACGCTCTTTACCAACTTATTCATATAATTCTCCTCTCCCAACTCAAAATGAAGGTCACTCAAGCTCTCGTCTTCGCCGTCTTGGCACTGCAGGCCAGTGCCCTTGGTGACAGCCAAACGACCAACCAGGATGTAAAGCAGACTGGCGGTGAAGGAGGTGATGGTGGTTCTAATACTCAGACTGGTGGTAACGGAGGTGATGCTGCTAAGAGTGTGAGTCCATATTTGCAGTCGATCCCTCAACCTATGTTTTATTCTCCGAGTCTAGACATCTCTGGCTCCAGATGATAAAGCACTCCACCCCTGAACCTTTGCGCCTACTCTGTTCTCTGCTCTCATTGAAGCATTCGCTAACTCCTAGCGCTACAGACTGGTGGTCAGGGCGGAAACGCTGGAAATGCCTCCGGCGGGCAAGGTACCGACTTTCAACTGAACGCCGACCACACGACCACTGGCGGTGCTGCCGGAACCAACAGCAACGGACAGAGTACGGATTGCAATGGTAAGCGGCTTCTGAACATAATATCTACCCTCTTTAGAACGAGCAACCGCTATTTGTAGCCTGTGGCTCAAAAGCCACCAGGCTGCGGTTTTCGGGCCAGGCTTTGGGCACACTGCGGCCTAGTCCCTCCCTCATTTTGGTTCATATCTCTTCCTAGATGCTTGAAAGCTGACTCCCATTGCAGGCAGTTGCGTAACTTATGTCGTTCAATCCGCCGCGGGAGCTAATGGTGGCGCCGCCACCGATGGTTCTAACCTCCAGATGCAAGGAAACATCGCCAACACTGACTCGAGCGGCGGCAAGTCTCAAGGAGGTGCTGGTGGAGATGTAAGTTTCTCTCATGTACCCCTTTCTAGTTTTCAGCATAGATTCTGACCAGCCTCGTCCCAACAGAGCGCAGCCAAAGGAAACGGCGGTTCGGGCGAGCAGACAGCGGCGAGCCAGGGTGGTACGGGTGCGCCGGGCAACGTCGCCGGCTCAAACGTGGGCGGATCCAACGGGAATTCCAACTCGGCCGATCTCTCCCTCCCACTTCCAATTCCCAAGGTGCGCCGCTATATGCCAGGCGCCTACTACGAGCGCAACGCGGTCACCGGACAAGAGTAGATGTATCTACTATAGTATTGCCATTGCGGTGTGCGAGTTTGGGGTAGAGAAGACAGCAGAGCGGGAGCTTTTGTGATTTTCATCCGAGGGGGCAGAGTTAATTAGATCGAATACAACCCTTTGGACAATCTCAGTGCTCTCTATGTTGGAAATGTGCCGAACTCTATTCACTCCATTTAAGCGATTGTTGAAGCCATCTCAAATGGGCATTGTAAAGGTTATGAGAAGATCCGAAGATATGGCCAACTGACTGCACTTGGAAATCCTGGCATGAGGCAACCGATAGATCACAATTGACTTGCTACGGTGTTCAGCTATAGTCGAGCTATATGATCAAAGTGCTACATTTTATTTTTGATGATCTAGCAGAAGCCACGCGCATAGTAGTTGAGACCTCCTACTGCCCGCAGGTCTGGTCAACTTCCAACATTGGAGACTGCCGAAACAAGTTTAACTGAGGCATACCAAGCTCAGTGAAGCTTACGATAGCTTCACCTTCACCCACTTTAGCACAGCCACTTTCTGATCTTACAGCTATTTTAGGTCCAGAAGCAGCTAGATAGGATGGGTGACTACGGAAATAGTTCAGATGCCGGGCACAGCCGCCCGCCTCGTGGACATCACCACGTGGGTTGGTGGTTTAGGTGCAAGCAGGGGTCTCCTTCCTTCCCATCTTGCGGCGCATGTCCTCCGTCATCCGCAAGAAGACTAGGTATCGAATCCACCGGAACCCGTTCAATTCAACGACTTTCATCACAGTGGGCACCAGCTGAAACGATCTTCGAAGTGTGCTAGCCCTTGCTCGAAATATTCTGCAGGTACTCCCCCTATTCCCGTTCGAAGCCATCCTCTAGTCCGTCGGGAAGGTAAAGACTGTGGTCGAGGCTATAGCCAACGAATCGGATCGCACCGAGTATATTCTTTCCTGGCTAGGATCCTTGGCGGCTGTTTCTCGATTCCAACAGGGAAGACTGGTTCTAGATATCGATATCAAAGCTTGAAGAGAAACCTTCCGTGTCAAGCAGTGCGCCGGTCCCGTCCAGAGGCCTTCGAGATTGGAGCGCCTTCCACTTCACCTCCTCTGCCCCTATTCTCTTTAGATGTGGCCATATGACTGCGAATACAGCAATCCATGAGCTGAAATATACACAACTTCAAGTCGTCTCATTGCAACTTCACACAGGTCGTGCTGGCGACTAAGTGCGACAAAAGGAGGGTGGTGGAGCTGTGAAAAGAAGAGACTAGCATTCAGCTATTCAGAAACAGAAGTAAAATTTCGCGGGCGGTTTACTTTATTTGAAACACTCATTTAATTCTCCTCCTGCCTCATTGATCTCTTATCTTTATGGATTCTTGTAAATGTTCAACGTCACCACGCGATCCTTCGCTTCTCTACCGATGGAAAAGAGTGGGCCGAAGATACACGGATCCAGCTTCGGCCAAACCCTGGAAAAATATTAAGAAACGGTCGTCAAAACGGTAGTTCCCCTTCACTTTGTATACGAGCTACCATGCGCCGGGCATCCTAGCTGCCAGCCCAGACACTATATCTAGCCTTGCCGGCGTGAGGGATTTACCATTCTAGAATCACCCATAATCTCGCGGAACTCGGAGCCAAGAATTTTATTCTTTGATTAATGGAAGACTGCATTGGTTTGCCTCCATGAAGACCGGGAAAGACTGACTATAGGTAGGTATCGAAGACAAATACAGCAAGGGGGGCCTCATCGGCTCGACGACCCCCACGAGGAGGCCATAAACAATGCAACCTCCGACTACATAAATTCCAGGATGCAAATTCTCCACCTGGAAATTGCGTGTGGAAGCACTTTCGGGAGGTAAGCTGGGTGACCAAAGAAACCTGGCTAATGTTTGACTAGCGGTTTAAGACACGAGTTGTCCATCTAGGCGGCAGCCTGAGCAACGTTGGCGAAAGCTGGGAGGATGGAGGTGGCCGGGCCCAAAAGGAAGTTGATGAAATTGATAAGACTGAGGAGGGCGGACAGGCTAGCGGAGACTCCGGTGACGTTGCCGGGCAGGGGGATAAAGCCGCTCTCTGTAATAATGTCATCAGAATTTTATTGTTTTTCTGTGTGTAACTGTACAGGGACAGTTACTTACGGCCCAAAGCCTGGATACGTTCAACGATAGGGGCTGCCAGGGTCCGGATCTGACTGGCGATGGCAAGAGCCTGCTTCAACTGATCAAGACTCGTCCCTGCGGGCAGGTTGGTGAGAATCGTGGAGACTGTGGTGATCTGGCCCTGGATGGACGCTAGCTGTGCGACGATGTCGGCGGGAGAGGAGACGGTGCCGGTCGTGGGCAGCGGGATGCCCGTGGAGGGGAGGTCGGTGGTTGGGAGGGCTGGCAGGGGAAGGAATCCTGGGGCCGATGGCAGGCCGAGCTCTGAAGAGGCTTTGTGAGCAACAGTGGTTCAAATATTGCTCAGGCAGATGGAGAACTGACGGGTAATGGCGAGGATTGCTGTCATTCGCTTGAGAACCGTTTGAAGTGAGGGAACTAGGTCAGCAGGTTTTGTTGGGATTGGGACAGGCGGTAGCCCAGGAATTTGTCGCGCATCAAGTTGGACATCAGCTGGAGCATCAATTTCGCTTGTGTAGAGAGCTGTCTCCTCGAAATTGATTTCATTGATGGGTGAGGCCATAGTGGCACTCAGGAGAGTGCCAATAGCAAAGATAGCTGTGAAAGCCTTCATCGTGACGAATATCTGGGAAATCAAAGTTTGGATGTTCAGATGTGAGCTAGGTGCTGGAGAATTTAGTATTATTCAGAATATATGTTTGATAATGGCTTTCAAATTGTGATCTTTTGAATGCAGTCTGCGAGCCTCTTTATATATTCTCGACTGTCAGAATCGCTCACTTGGCCAGTGCCTCTAGAGTTCCTGCTGTCCTGTCGTCTTGCCATCCGGCAAACTCATCTTGAAGACGAGTGTACCCATCGTCGAGCTCAGGACGAGCTCGCGCCGATCATCCCAGAGCACGGCATTCCTCACCGTGAAGACTCGCATGTATGTTTGAAGAAGGCTATTGGCCGTCTGACTTAATCATGACCGTTCGAGTGACTGCCTTGATTCTGCAGACTGTTTTGTAGATCCATGAAGTCTCAGCTCCAAGATGTTATATGGTTCGCCACAAGGTTCCAAAGGAGTCTAGATTTCCTATTGGCGTGATCTCCGGTTTCTCTATATTGTCTCTGAAAAAGGTGAAACATCCCCCAAGTATGTTATTCCGTCACGATCTATTTCCTCTCCAGCTGGGAATGCTACCCCGCAGGGTCTACAGGTCCCTCGGTAAATATGATTACAATTTCTATGTGAGCATAGGAGCCTTGGGAGCATCGACTGAGATCATACCCAGCTGGAATGAGTAGAGAAGTGGATGGCTAGGTGAGCTGCATTTCATTGCATCATTTATGCTACAAGCAAATGGAAAGGTAGCCTGTGAAAGAGCTGCAGATGAATACTCTGGCAATCTGGATGGATAGTGATCTGGAGATGACGGCATTTTCGCACAGCTTGGTCCATAGCGTGCTACAGCGTAAGACATAAACAACAGACGATTCCATGACTATTCTAGAGGAATACTGGCATAGGCATGCAGTTACACAGGAATGATGTTGGGGGTTACTTACTAAGAGACCACATGCAGGCTGATCATCCAAGATCGACATACCAGCCCGGGTTTATACAAGAGAATACGGTGTGGGAGAAAGTCTCCGCGGACACTGTCACCCGAACCAAAGCTTCAAGGGTCGTCTTGTCTAAGACCGAGGACAACTCGAATTCAAGATCAACGAATCGGAGATTGTAATTCAATGATGTACATAGGATTTTCGAGGTGCAAGTATACTTGGCGAAAAACGGTCTCCGGATGTCGACGCCGGTGGACCGTGCCGGTGTTGTCTCAGTCACATTGCAATAACTCACTTGTGACATAATAGCTCGCCATAATCGAGGGGCCAATACGAGAAACAGTCGATGAGCGAGGCTCGAGCATATGCAGAGCCATGTGGGCGCCAGGCCTTTGCATGTGTTCAGAGCCCAACCAGCGTGTCGGTAACATCCGCGAAACGAAGTCAGGGGTGCTGTCGGCAGGTGCAACCAGGGACCACTGGGGCACTGTATTTGTTCCTTCTGGCGAGTGCCGTAGCACCCAACTTAGCAGAAACCAACCACCACGAGAATACACCCAATTTGCTTATCACCCTGTCAGCGAGCGAAAGAAACCGACCTTGACTGTGCCTTGGCCCCACACACTAAAGGTCGGTTTCTTTTGCTCGCTGACAGTCACCTTGTCCGTATATACGGAGACCTACCAACAGATGCACACCTGCGAAAACGGAGGGAACACCAGCACATCGCTAGCTCTAATCCTTACCATAAATACTTGCACACGAATATCTAATTCATGTATTAAGCCTAGATAGTGGACTTAGGTATTGGATCTGGGTATGTGAATTGAAATCGGATATTCGCACCCGCAAAACTGGATGGTACACCCGTACAGTACATAAGTTGTTTACCCATGGCCAATTCATATGCCCACCATACGCACTTACACCTACCCAGACCTAAAACACTCACACACCCAGACCTAGACTTAGAAAACCCAGGCACGTGTTTTGAATCGGCTAAGTGTTTGTGGTTTGTGTGTGAAAATTGTATCAACGAGCAAGCTATATACCGGTGTACCATCCCGTTTTGTGGGTGCGAATATCTGATTTCTGTGAATTAGGTGTGAGTGGTGGTTGTGCAAATCGGCTGGGCGAGCGATCAGCTACCGGCATACCCTGTGTTTTTTGCAGATGTGAAGCTCGATTTCCGCTAAGACGATCCCACAAGAGAAATGAGTAGGTCCAAGGGATTGTTGTACGGTATGGGCTGTGTGGAAAGGCATGTGGGTGCTGTGTTGACATTGGAGTCGTTGCCCAACAACGGCTTATGTAAGGCACAATTGCAGGCGCCCGGGCCCACATTTGTTTACTTTGCTGACCAGCCCTGCCAATCGCAATTTCTCACTTAAACGATAACGCCGACTTATCTGAGTCGACGCGTTGAGGACGCGTCTCACCTCTCTGAAACCGTCCTCCAACATCCAACACTCGTTTTGGCGTACATAATGTGCTCATGACAAAGGAATCGTTCATGACGCCAGCCAACAACTAAAATATGAACGGAAAAGGACGGACGCTAGACGATGACGTCGTCGACTTGACAAACATCGACGACGATGACCCCATTCCAGACCTCAGAGCCGAGCCAGTCGTTAGACAACCCAATTCAAAGGTCTCCAGGGCCAACGACTTTCTTTTTCTGTCAGACGACTTCGACTCGACGGGAAACCTGGGAGTCGACGATTTTGACCCCTTCGAGGCGCGGCCCGCCAAGAAACAACGCGTCTCTGGCGATTCTAATTTAACTACTGGAGGTGCTCCTGGCAAAACTGTCCAAGACTCTGCGAAATCTGCAGCAGAGAGAGTTCGACTTGGCCCCGGGGTGCTTCAGCCAACTGGCCCAAGGCAACGAAATGTCCCATCCGACCCAATCGAGTTTACAAGCTCTCCCCGCGCCCCAAGGTCTTCAAACAAGCGTGACACGATCTCAAGTGACCCTTTTGCAAGCTCTCCTCGGCATGCAGAGAAAGAGAACGTAATTGATCTTTTAGATGACGACAACGATCCCTTCGCGAGCTCTCCTCCGCGAGGGGCAGGCAAGCCGACGATGCCACACAAACGAGCCACGATTAGAGAACCCAGCCCAGGACTACCAGGAAACAGCCCGCGGCAGACTCAGAAGGATACTCGAGGGTCCAAACGCTCGGTAGGATGGGATCACATTTCAAGTTCTGCTCCTGAGGCCAGTGTCCGGGAAGACCAGTGGGGTTTTGACGTCCAATCTTCGCGCAACAGTCTCGCGAGAAGTCGTTCTGGGGGAATCGATCTAGGGGATTTGGCGGATTTTCCCATGTCGTCTGACAATGACGATGATGACGACTTCCCTGACATCGGCGGCATCAAAAGGCCGAAGCTGAGCTCCAATGCCAAGTCAAAGGCTATAGCAGCACCACGAACCTCAGCGTCGAAACCATCAACATCCAAGATAAAACCTACTGCTGAAGACAGAACAGCTGCGAGGGAAGCCGAGAAGCGGAGGAAACAGCAAGAGAAGGAAGAAAGCAAGGAGCAGAAGAAACGGGAAAAGGAGAGGGCAGCAGCGTTGGCTGAAGTGAACAAGGTCAGGACCGACAAGAAAGTCACCGCGCCAGAAATGATTGTCGACCTTCCTTCGTCCATGAATCCTAGTATAAGGCTGCAAGTTGAGGCACTCCTCGAGGACCTGAACGTCCAGCACTATCCGTACAACAGCCCCGTTAATAACGTGGTAAAATGGCGGAGGAAGGTTAGGGCCAGATTCAACGAGGACGAGGGCTACTGGGAACCGATCCCCATCGAGCGCATCGAAACCGAGAAACACGCAATGGTCCTAATGCCGGCAGCTGAGTTCGTCGAGCTCGCCCTTGGGGCTAACGGCTCCGACCTCGAGGCTCACGTCCTCAGGATGCAGCGGCACTACGAAGGTGATCAACTGTTGTACATGATCGAGGGCCTAACCCCCTGGATGCGCAAGAACCGCAATGTTCGCAACCGCCAGTTCCAGTCCGCAGTCCGCAACGCCGGCCCCGACGCGGATGCAGCAGCATCAGCATCAGCAGCAACTACGGCCCCTCCCCCGAGCAGCCAGGCACCGCCGGGGCGCCGCAGGAAAGACCCGAAACCCCCGCCCGTGTACATCGACGAGGACCAGGTCGAGGACGCGCTGCTCCAGCTGCAGGTGGCCCACGGCGTCATCATCCACCACACAGCGGCACCGATCGAGACGGCGCAGTGGGTCGCGACCTTCACGCAGCACATCAGCCAGATCCCGTACCGACGGCAGCGCGACGCCGCCAACGAGTCCGCCGCGTTCTGCATGGACAGCGGCCAGGTGCGCACCGGCGACGGGCCGGCTGACACCTACGTGCGCATGCTGCAGGAGATCGTCCGGGTCACGGCGCCCATCGCGTACGGCATCGCGGGCCAGTTCCCGACGGTCGGCAGGCTGGTCCGCGGGCTCGAGGACGAGGGGCCCCTGGCGCTGGAGGCGATCCGGAAGAGCGCGAATAAGGATGGGGCGTTTACCGACCGGACCATCGGGCAGGCTATCAGTCGGAGGATTCACAAGGTGTTTACGGGGAGGGACGAGGCCAGCACCGATATCTGAAGGCAGCGGGAGGTTCACGCATGTTTGTACAGTGGCAGGCTTCCAGTGCCACCGTCAAGCGCCGCCTGTCATCATTCCACACCGCTGTATCCAAAGGGTAACCGGACAACTTGGGCTCTTCATCGGGTTGTCATTGTTTCTATTATTGAACTCGGCCACAAAGAGGCTTCGAGGCTATATCTATCTAGAACACCCTCCACGGAGGCATGTACAACGAAAGAATATGTAGACATTACATCCAAAATGGACCGACCAGTCAAATCGGTCCCACCTCCTCCAACCACCACAAATCAAAGACAGACCACCTCAACAACACGGCCTCTCTCTCCCCCAAGACCCGGGGATTAATCAGGGGTTCCTAAGCGGCAACTTCCTCGCCACCCCGGGCAGCCCGATCCCCCGCATGCTCTCGACCCCGACCCGGACGGACCTCGTCGCCGCCGGCCCACCCGCGCTCGCGACGGTCACCGTCCTCGGCGCCGCGGCAGGCTCCCTCGTCACCGCTGCCCCCGCAGCGGCATCCGGCTGGTACGGGGCGGCGACCCCGACGTCGGTTTCTGCGTCTGCGTCCCGCGACGTGTTGCTGTTGGACCGCGAGGGGATCTCCGACGACGAGGACCCCTGCAGCGGCCACTTGACCTCGGACGTGCGCCTCGTCGGCTGCTGCTGCGGCTGCGGCTGTGGCCGGCCGGTAGGCTCTGGCCGCGTGGCAGGTGGCGCCGATGCGGCTGCGGGGGTGCCGTTGGTGTTGTTGTTGTTTATTGGCCGCTCGAGCGTCCCAAAGGGAGACACGGTGGTGGTCGAGAGCCACGCCTGGAGGTTATAATCGGGCTGGATAGACGACCGGGGCCGTGGGCCACCGCCGCCTCCTCCTGCCCTGCTGCCACCCTGCACGCCGGGAACCGGTGCCGATGGTGGCGACGGTGTCACCTTCGGGAAGACCTCGTACTTGGGCGTCCTCGGCGTCGTGGCCGTGCCCTCGCCAGGGCTGCCGCCGCCGCCGCTGTCCTTCCTCCGCGCCGATGGCGGCTCCGACAGCTTCGGCGTCTTGCGCTCGCGGTAGTTGGTGCTCCGGGCGTATCCGATCTGGACATTATCCGGGCCGGCCGCCGGGCCCGTGTCCAGCCCGGCTTCCTTCTCCAGCCCATACCCCTTGGTGACCATGTCGTTGCCCCTGCTCCCGCCAAAGGACCGGGCCCGCTCCGAACCAATCTTGGTCGTCCCGCTGGCCGGGGGTGATAGCATCATGTCCTTGACGTCCCTGGCGATGTTGCCGTACGCCTCGGCGCCCGGCCCGCCGCCGTAGTAGCTGCTCACACCCGTGTTCATCGGTGCCGCGGCGCGGTCCTTCTGCTTGCGCTTGTGCCGGATGATGAGCCATACAATCAGCACGGTCAGCAGGGACGAGCCGATAAATGTCCCCACGATAGCGAGGGCGGCTTGCGTAATTGAGACGGCGGCGCCTTGGGCTTGTTGGACCTGAGACTGTGCTTGGTTCTGTTGAGAGGGTTGTCAGCGATGAGACGGGGAATGTGTTGAGATGAGTGAGCTTGAGGAAATGGGCACTACATAAGCACCGGGGACCCTCTTGCCTCAGCAAAAGGAACTATACTTACATTGGCGAGCGTGATCTGCGCCTGGGCATCGCCAATCTTGCTCGCAAGTTCACCAGAGGCACGCGCGAGCGCCGCCGAGGCACTGCTCGTGCAGCTCGCAAACGCCGAGTTCCCGCTGGACTGGGCATCGCTCACGGCCCGTGTCAGCGACTGTATGGACTGCGTGGCCTGCTGGAGGCTCTGTGATAATTGTTGGCTCTGCTGCGAGAGCTGCTGGGACGATTGTGAGAGTTGCTGGCTCTGTTGTGAGAGCTGCTGGGATGATTGTGAGAGTTGTTGGCTGGCTTGTGAGACTCGCCGGGACGCATCGCTAAGGGACTGGAGGGCCTGCTGGGCGGATTGTTGGGCGGATTGGAGCCGGCTGTTGAGATCGTCTATTTGGCCCTGGTTGTTGTCTTGTCGTTGAATGACCAGAGGATGTAGTGAAGGTGGCGTCGTGATCTGGGCGGCTTCCTCAGCAGTCGGTGACCTGGCCTGAGGACGTTCCAGTTGATTGACTTCCTCGCCATGTTGTGTTGGTGTGCGGATCTCAGATGCTTTTTCCCGACGTCGAGACTGTTGTGTTTCCTCATTAAATTCCTCCAATGGTTCTTCATCCAGCACGTTCTTAACCGCCATCAACGAAACAGCCTGTTCCACAGAAATGTCTTTCCTTCCGAGTCTCAAGTCGCTCCGCGCGGGTATCCTCGTGCCGTCATTCGCCCAGGCACAACTTGACGAAAGTAAAAGAAGCAGAGCCAGCTGTGTTATCCGTCTTCCGGCCATCGTGGAATGTGGTGATGACCAGCATCAAACGAAAAGAAGGCTCCCAGAGCTATCGCGAAGAGATCATTGTCCGTAGACTGGTTATTCGTACTCGGACATGGCAAGAGACAGGTACGCCTTGGGAGACAAGTTAGGTTTACCAGAAGGGCAATACGCTGCGAGATCCACGACCGGACGAGGCGGCGAGGCGAACCTTCACGGACAATCCCTACGGCAAGGTCTACGCGGGGTGCGTGTGATAGTGATAGGAAACGTCTGTGTACGGGTTGGGAGGCCAGGAATAAGGAAGTCCCCCACCCCCTCCTCCCCGTCAGCTGAGGTGCGAGTCCTTTGCAGGATGACGGCTCAACTCTGAACCTAAGCGAGCTGTCAAACGTGGAATTGGGGTGTTCCGGGAGACCGTCGGACTACCAGACAAAGCAAGGCACCCTTCTGCTGGTCCTTAATAAGGCTATAATAGCACACAGCAGGGCCAGCTGCGGAGTGCGCGCCGACACCGAGCGCTGTTGGCCCTCGTGGCTCACCGTAACCTGGCATGATTTTGGCAGGGTCAAGGGTGAGACGAGAAGACATCCGTGATCCGACCACATGGAGGCGAGTCGTTGTAGCGGGGACGAAGGCGTGCCTGGGTTCATCCGGACGCTGGACGACAGGAACGAACACACACGAGAACATTACGAAGGACAGACGAACCCCCACCGAGTCGTGACACTGGAAGCCGCTTGGCAACCGGAGGAATCCTATTGCGATCCCAAAACAAGCGAAGGCGGGGTTGGGTATCAGAGAGGTGAAAGAGGTGTTGTGAGTTTCTCAAAACGGTGAAGGGCGGAGGTGACGAGTGCAGGAGAAAAGACATGGGGAGTCGCAGAGCCGCATGCACCTCGATAATGCCTTGGCTTACTTACAGCTTCGACCAGGGGAATGAACCAGATTCCTGGACTTTGTCGATGCCCTCACTCCAGCCCGTCGAGGCACGGCATGATAGATTAGAATTCTTGCCGTATCGTCGGGTCTTGATCTACGGTCCGGTGAGTTAGACCATCGATCTCGGCCATCACCACCGCCGTGAGCTTGTGCTGTCATGGCTGCTGGGGACTACCTGTCGTCTGTCAATAGGCAGAACCGGCGTCTTCAGAGGGCCGCCCCGTTCCCTTGACTCAGCGTTTCAGGTGCTTCATGCTTGCCAACAAGACAGCGGGCCCTCTGCCCGTTGCATCTAGATCGTGACGGGAGCAGATACGGTCTAGACAGTCTCTGCAGGTGAGAGGTGAGGAGTCCAGCCCCGATTCTTGCTTGGCCTGCCGTACTGGAAACGTCTCAAGTCCTTGCAAGCACGGACCAGCATCGAGCCCACGACGTCAAGTGCTTTAGATCGGATGCTCGGAAGGGAGGGCAGCTACCCCGGTCGAGCCGTCGCCAAGCTTTTGGCTGAACCAGGGTGCTTTTTATCGTCGCAAGAGCCTGCAGGTAGTCCGGTCTGTCTACTACGCCCGTCCCTTCACAGGATGAACGGGCTGTGGCCGTCGCCTTGTGGAACCTCAAACATGATAGTGAGCCGGTTATGGACGTGGGCCGTCAGGTGGGAAGAGGTGTCATTTTTTCTTGGCAGCCTCGTGGTCCTTGGAAGAAAACCCGGTTAGAGTGCATGTGTTACCAAGCACGCATTGTTGGGAATTCTTGAAATGGGAAACTTTGTTTGAGGCGAATCGCCATATCATGAATGTTATATAAACCAAGCTATAAGTCAGAGCTGACGAAGACTGGAAAGCCAAAGAGGCGGGCACGTTGCAGGAGCGTGGGTTTCGAAGGGAAGAGCACATGGGCCACGAGGGATCCTACTCTGGGCAGATCGCCCGCCCGCCCCTCCCGTCGATGATACTGAACTGGTGTCAAGTTTGCCCCGTCGTAGAGTGAGAACTAAACCCATTTAAGAATCTAAAAGTCTGCCTCCATTGACACATAATGATGATAAATACACATCTTTGATCAACAACGCAATCATGGCATACCCGCTTGACATCGCATGACGCCTCTCGCATCACGCGAAGCCCGGGTCGATACCATTCCCGAATCTCCTTTGCCCCCCGTGAACGCCTTTCATTATGCATACAGCCGGCAACTCAGCTGCGGGTCACTTTCCATCTTGTTGACCCTTAGAGCAGTGCCAAATCTTGCCGACCCGCTCGGTCGCCATGACATCAAAAGACCTGGTGAGGCCGCGTCCCGGGCATCCGTCCACTCACGCTTGATTTTCTTTCCCCTTGCTGGCTTCCTCCCGTCCAGCGCCGGCTACGTGCTGGGTGCTGTGTCATGCGAGCCATTGTCTCCTACACAGGCAGCTTGAACTTCTTGCCCTTTAGTACCTTGTTGTAGTAGACCCAGAAGAAGTCGCTATACATGACGGTCTGGACGAGGCCAGCAACAACCGCGATCCAGTCCACCTTGTGGCCCTCCTCGGCAAAGTACCGGTATATCCAGTTGGGGATGTACAGGGCGCGGTACATGCCCAGCGCGAACAGGTAGTGGGTAGTGATGGTCTCGGCCTCCCCAGTGCGCTGCAACATGAAGAGCTGTGGCATGATGGCCACGGACTCGAGCCAGATGGAGAAGGCCCACAGGATCTCCGATACGGTGTACTTGTACGGCAGCAGGATGGCGAGGACCGCCGCGCCGCCCAGCAAATATTGGACTCGGAAGGTGTCAACGTTCGGGTCGTTGGTGGGCTTGTACGCCGTCGTCATGAGGTAAATGATGTAGCCCTGGGCACCGATGAAGGCGATCTTGAAGAGGAGGTTGTAAAGACTGTTGGTTTGGAACAGGTCTGTCCGGAGACTGGTCAGCCGTTGCAAGGGCCTGCAGGTGTGCGCGCCGAGTTTCACCACCACCACGTACCAAGATATCTTGTGACATAGACCAGGAGATAGAGGGCTTGTGACTTGAAAGAGATGCCCGAGCAGCTCTGGGACGGTTGTTAGTGTGTGTGTTTGTGTGGTGCGGTCGAGTTTGATGTCTCCGTCGGATTTCACTAACGCTAAGGTCGATCATCTTGTGAAGCAGAATGAAGATGGATCCCAAATGGGAGAAGTCCGCTGGGGGTCGCAAGTCAGTGCCTCGTTGCCAGCTGAAGCCATCGCAAGGGAGCCAAGATACGCACCTGCGACGCGGAACACGTTCAACATCTTGAATTAGCTGGCCTTGGCCGCCTCGCCTCGTGGAGTGAAATTAAAGAAGTAAAGGTCGGTAGACCATGTGGTAAGCCAGAGCAAGCTCGATCGTGGATTGAGCGTTGACTGGAGCTGATGGGTTCCGGGAAGGGAGATGCCAATTGAACTTGACCTTTGATCAGTTGGGGCCAACAACAAAATGACGACGGACCAGCTGTGGGTTAAGGGAGCTCCTGCTAAAGGACACGACGCGATTTGCTTCTGATTGGATCCCTGCTGAGGACCGCTAATTTGGAAACAGAAACAGGAGCTGCCTCTTCCTTCCTGCAGGCCTGCAGGAGCGCACGGGTCACAATTCAGGAACCGAAGCGGCCAGCTCACTCTTACGGCCCACTGCCGGCCCGCAGCAGACCCTTGGAGGGCTAATAATATACATCCCATGTTGGCTCTAACACTCGCCATCTCTAAGTCACTGCCTATCTAGCGGCTCCCTCGCCTCTCGTTCAACGGCCTCAGCGGCTCATCGCTCCGTGGCGTACAAGATTACCAATCCTTGCTCCAGGTGATGCCGTCTTAGACGTCAGTCGAAGCTTCGACGGCGACAGGACGAAGGCGTTGAGTGCGGCCGTGCTTCGTTACCATACAATAATCCAAGAGACTTCCAAACTTCTCCGCATCCGCACACTCCATCTGCAATACATCTTGTGAACGCTGACTTGCCCGACTCAACTGCATCTCTGACGTCGTGAATTCCCCTCGTCATCATCTTACTAGGCATCAATTACTTACCCTGCGGCAAGGCTGTCGTTACAACAAGAGAGACTCATCATACTACTGAGAACTTGACTTGAATATCTAGTCAACCTGAGCTCATCTATCGTTGGCAATACGTCCTTAGTCGAGCACCATGGCCGAGGCAGAGACTGAGCCTCTGCCACAAGAGGCGCCTTCACTCACAATCACCGTCACCAAGGGTGGCAAACCGCTAGACACATTCCACCTCACAAAAGACGCCATCCTCAATGACCTGCTCATCGCCTGCGAGGACCACCTAGCAGAGGGAGCAGACAAATACGACTGGGACAAGGCCAAGTTCATCGCAAAGGGCAAGATGCTGCGGGCCTCAGAGCACGGCGAGCAGACCATATCCCACCTGGACGGCACAAAGGTGACGCTGCAGGTCCCCACCCTCGAGGCAATCCAAGACCTCCAGCGGTCCTCCGACGCAGCCCGCGCCCGCGAGGCCCGGCGCCACGCCATAAACACATCAGCCGCCCGCCCCGTCGCAGCACGGCGCACCCGGCCAGACCCAGCCCGCGCCCACGCCGACGCGCAGTACACCTTCCTCCGCGTGGAGCCCCTCCCGGGTTACACCAACCCAGAGCGCAGCCGGGCCTTCCTGGAGCGGCTCAAGGAGGACCCGGGGATCCGGGCGGCGATGCGCAAGCACGAGTTCACGGTGGGGCTCCTGACGGAGATGGACCCGGCGGCCAACACGCAGTCGAGCCACGAGGGCACGACGCGGCTGCTGGGGCTGAACCGCAACAAGGGTGAGGTCATCGAGCTGCGGCTGCGGACGGACGCGTATGATGGGTACAGGGACTACAAGACCATCCGGGCCACGCTGTGCCACGAGCTCGCGCACAACGTGCACGGCCCGCACGACAGGAAGTTCTGGGATCTGTGTCACCAGATCGAGAGGGAGGTGCAGGCTGCGGACTGGAAGAGCGGGGGCCACTCCGTCGGCGATGGGGATTATTATGAGTCGCCTGAGGATGACGTCCCGGACCACGGGGGGTGGACGGGCGGCACATACGTGCTTGGCGGGAGCAGCAGCGGTGGTGGTGGCAGTGGCGGCGGTCTGAGCAGGAGGGACGTCATCGCGAAGGCTGTCGAGGAGCGCATGAGGAGATCACAGTCGGAGAACCCTGATGGCGGCGGTGGAGGAGAAGGGGGCAGCAGCGCGGCGCCATGAACTTTCCGAGCAGCAATATCTCAACGTCAACTCAGATTGGCGATTTGCCGCGCAGTACGGGCTTCGATCCCAGGGAAGCGCGACTGCTTATTATGAGGACGAACCATTGAGACCAGACCATGTCTCCTGCTTTGGCCATATTTGGAGGTCAGTCGATGGCACGTTGAGTCCATCAACCCCCGAAGGGGGAGCATTTATATGGCGGCTCTCGAATGCGCTTTAAGCACGACGGTGTCTCGCGCAGCGTGAAAGGATGCCATGGTATTGCTGTCAAAGAGCACCAGCTCTGCAAGAGAGAATTATACTCCATTTTTGCCGCTCTTCAGCGAAGCAAAAGCCCCTGGGGTGAGCTCGCGGACACAGAGACGCCGTGCCACTGGATGAGAAGGAATGCCACGCCATACCTCACGCTTATGATATCGCAGACACCCGCGGCTTGAAGTGACCAACCTTACTTGACATTCCTAGTTCCAGCTTTGCATGGGAAACCGAATATTCGCACCCGTAAAAATAGAGGGTACACCTGTACATCATCAGCACTTAAGCACCTATACAGGTAGAGATTCACATACCCATGGCAACTTCACCAGTTTATATACCTGTGTGGGACTT
>JACBFG010000014.1:172864-213686 GCA_013435955.1 Diaporthe sp. HANT25 | reverse complement strand
GACTATCCCACGGGAGACTATCCCACGGGAGACTATCCCACGGGAGACTATCCCACGGGAGACTATCCCACAAGAAGAGTACCCCGGAGGATAATGTCCTACAGGAGATTGTTCCATAGGATTTTGTTTCTGTCGTTACTCCAGACTTGGTCGTGCTGCGACGGGTTATCCAACTCCCATCATAGACGCAGAGGGGCACATATCCGTTCCGCACCTCCCGAATGAGGAGCCCATTTCCACCCGTGAGAGCAAGCCGTCCACCACAAAACAGGATGTGTCACCGCCGGTAGGGCTCTCACTACCAGCGGAAAACCATACGCTGGGGTCATGCCATACCCATCATCACTGGACGACAGGAACGCAAGCCACCCGGCCGCTGCTCGTACCAGGCAGCAACCCTGACCCTCCCCTCCAACACCAGCCCACGACCTCGAAGTGATGTTTACCACCGTGGGATGTAACGAAAGTATGCGCACGTACCAGTATCCAAAATGGCGCGTGCCGCCCAGAACCAGCCTGTACCCGACGCGGGACTCGAGCGACTGGTAGTAAGACTGGAGCTCCGGGTTGTCGTTGATGAGAGGCCGAGCCTCGCCGCCGGGTGCCTCGGCCATTGTGATCAGCACGAGAAATCAAGTAGACGAATTCGGATTGGTTGGGAGAAAAAAAAGAGTGATCGCGCCTGTCAAGAAATGATGAGAATATCGGAGGTTGGCGTTCAGAAATAGAGACGGTGTTCGGTCTTGGGTGAGCAGTCGTATTCTGGGCAAGCGAAAGTCGCCGAGGATTCTGTGGAGTTAGGTGGCTGGCATCCAAAAGGGAAACCTCGGTCAATGTTGTCACGACGAACAGAGATAACAGCAGAAGCTGTCTGAATTTATCGACTCCGTTTACCAGCACTGAATGAGGTTGAGGTTATGACAAACCCGGCCGGGCCACTCACCGTGTTGTGGCTTTGGCGAATCGTCAAGCCAACCGCATCGGATTGTTTTTTCAATGTCACATTATCATCGAGCTGCGCCGCAGCACCGCAAATTCTCATTAACCGTGACTTAGCTGCAAGATCGTTCCAAACATGCATCACATTACGGAAGAAGCTCTAATGTAGGGTACCTAAGTAGGTTGTAGTTTTTCGCTTTCGTTTCGCCCCCATCCTCATGTAACAGCCTTGATATCATAAAGCAGCCTCGTAGTACATGAGAGGATATGGAATGCGCGTCTATAGGGCCGTCCTCCCAAACTCGTTTCTAGAAAACACATGATTGTGCTACATTTTAACCCTGGAACTCCTGGACCTTCGACTTCTCCCACTCGCCGGGGACCAGCGCGAGGGGCACGATACCGGACACGTGCATGTCAGGTCCGAAGATATGCGTGTCCAGGCCAAGCTCTTGGGTGGCCGACTTCATGTTCTTCAGACCCTCTTGCCAGTTGGGACCGGCACGACGGACCCAGATCTTGACGTTGTGCTCCTTCAGAGCCTTGGCGTATTCCCGCAGGGCGCGGATGACTCCCTTGAAGGTGGAAGCGACGTTGGTGAAGTTGGCGATACCACCTCCGATGAACAGCACCTTGCCCTGCTCGGACAATGGTGCGCGCAGCATCAGGTCCAGAACAGTGCGGGCGTAGTGGAAGGTCTGCGACTCAGTGGGCGCGCCAGAGTACTCACTGTTGCAGAGTTAGCTTTACGTGTTCCAGTTTCACATTCGAATCGGCTGACTTACCCATAGTTGGCGAGCTCATCGGCGAAGCCGGCGGAGGCGATGGCGTCAGCGTACACAACGGAAGCACCACCACCAGCGACCAGGGTCCAGATACGTCCATGAGGGTTCAGGACGGTCAGCTTCAGCGAAGCACCGGTCTTGGCGTCGAGCTCAGCAATGTAAGCCTCCTCCTTGGACAGCTCACGGCCGAAGGGAGCGGGGAACTCCATTGGTGGGCCGGCATCGACGTTGACGGAACCGGACTTGGAGGCAGCGGCGGTCAGACCCAGGGCGGCGGGTGACCGGGCGACAGCCCACTTGACACCGCACTCGAAGTCTGCGGTCTGGTCGAGCTTGGCAGCAAGATCCAGGAAGTGCACGGAGGCAGATGTGGCATTCTCGTTGGGGATGACAACGAGAGGGTTGATCTCGAGGTAGGTGAACTGGCAGTCGACGTACACAGCGTACAGCCGTGTGATGAAGTCAACCAGAACATTGTGAACACCCTTGGGGACATCGGCGAGGAGGACGCTGGCGATCTCCTCGTTGGTTGGGTACTGGGAGAGGTCGACGGGAATCAGGAGCTTCTTGGCCTTAGCGTCGACATCGCCAACATCAACACCACCCTCGTGTGTGAAGAGGATCCAGTCACCCTGTGAAGCGAGGCGCGTTAGCAGGCTGCATCAAGAACGGCTCAAATACGCCGAACGGGTTTAGGAAGGTGCCGCGAGCATTCCGGAAGAGATTAGGGGCCAGAGGCCGGATGCAACGGTATCAGGAAGGGCTAGAAGTGGTTGATACCGGCCCGCAGTTCGGGCTGCAGACCGCCTAAAATCACCCTTTTGGCCCTTCCGTTCGTCCGCAAACTAAGCCTGCACGGGAGCCAAATTGCCTGGTATCCACCGGCACGGAACAAGGCCAATTTTTGGCACTTATAAAGCCAAGCAGATTTCCCAGCCTCTTCATCCCCCCTCTTCCACGAGTGAAGTCGTGGAACGAAACCCGAAAAGTGTGCTCGAGCGGTCGCCGCCAGGACCATCTTCCTTCGTGGGTGTGCTCGCACTTGCAGCCGCCCCAGGACCGACCCATACCGCCGCCGCATCCATTGGCCATCAAGATCCTATTCGAAGCGCAAAAACAGGAATGAAACTCACATCTCGGACTGAGTTGATGTTGATGTAGTACTCAGTGTCTGAAGGGTGAGGCACGAAAGGCTCGACGAGAAACTGGCGCAGGACACCCTCGACGTGCTCAACCTTCTGGGGCTTTCCGGCGCGCTCAGCAACCCAGGCCTTCGCCTCGGCCCAGGTCTTGTTCAGGGCCAGGAGACCGCTCTTGCCTCGCCTCTTGATCAGCTGGTCGGGCTTCGCGACGAACTTGGCGCCGTCCTGGAGCAGCCATGGGTAGGTGACCTCGGCCTGGTTCAGGACATCCTCAACAGCGGCGTCCTCTGGGAAGTACAGAGAAGCGAGCCTTGGGGGAGCGTTGTGCTTGGTTGGTGGCGGCAGAGGCGATGGCTTGATGACGGGGGCGCGGGTGAGGTGGTAGTTGAGGATGGCCTTGCCATCAGCCTCGGAAATGGACTTGGCGGACATTTTGAAGCAAGTTCAAGGTATGTGATACAAGCCGGGTATGGTTTGTGGCGTTGTGCTGTGAGTCTTTCCCCCTATGGACCGTCGAATCCACAGTCGCGAAGCAAACAGTGAGCTCTTATGTCGGGCTTTCGCTCTGAATCCCTAACAAAGCGCGGGTTAGCATCGAGAGTTCCAATTGAACGCGGCGTTGGCTCCAGCGCCGGAAAAGCCAGAAGAGAAGTGACTGGGAATCAGATCCAAGGCGGATTCGGCTCTGAGAAGCTGCAGTGCCAATTCGCGCCCGAGAAGTTCTGAGCTCATCTAGGGGTGAGGAGGGGCGAGGGGCGTGAGGCGTGAGGCATGCGACATGCCCTCATCAAGAATGGGAGCTCACAATTGAAGTCGATCTGGCACAGCCTGAGGGGACTGTGGAAGAGTTCGTGGGGGACGAGATGAGTG
Organism: Diaporthe sp. HANT25; assembly: GCA_013435955.1. Lineage (NCBI taxonomy): Eukaryota > Fungi > Ascomycota > Sordariomycetes > Diaporthales > Diaporthaceae > Diaporthe > Diaporthe sp. HANT25. Next base: position 209,950 of record JACBFG010000014.1, on the reverse strand, counting down.
CCTCTGGAGTTTGAGTCTTGGGGATCTGTTGTTTGCTCAGGTGCAAGTGTGCCTGTTCAAAAAATTCGAGGACGAAAGACCGAACGCGGCTGGGCTGGATTGGAGTGGACTTGAGAGCGGGCGCGGCGTTGGAGGGAGGACAAGGTCGGGGAGCTCCAAAAGTTCACCTCACCACCTGGGCCTCTGGGCAGGGTTCAGTGCTGAGAACTTTCCACAGCTGGTGTGCGAAAGGGCGGGGACTGGAGGGGAATTGCTGAGTGGCATGCAGGGGCCCAGCCCACAGGGGGCAACGGCAACAGGTACAAAGAGCCCACCCCGGACAAAAAGCTTTGGGGCGGTCCCAATCGGTGGGCGGTCTAAGTGGGCAGGTACCGGTACATGGGCAAGTCGCCTAGCACATCCGAGCTGCACAATCGGCGCGGACCTGGAGAGGGAAGATCAGGGGTCGGACTGCGAAAGAAGGCCAAAGAAAGCAACATCCGAAAAACAAGAGAGAAGAGAGGAAGCGACGGCGCGAGAGAAGGATGCACGCAACCACCAAGGCAGTCACGCAGCAATCCTCGCAGCTTCGCACGCTCCTACTGCCTCCTTTTGGGTGTATTCCCTTTCTTTCCCCTCCCCTCCGTCTCGACTTACGAGAGCAAGTGCCTCGAAGGGAAGCATAGCATACATGCCCAGAGCGCAATCAACGTGTGCCCGTCTGGTCGTCAGACGCGGCAAGGGTGCAAAAAGAAGCTACCTTTCGGCACCCGAGTCATTCTACTGCCAGTTCAGGACATTCCCGACAACAACAACCAGACCAACTGAGTGCGCACTGCTTGCTGTTGTCAGACCCCCAGACATACAGCCAGCAGTGGCAGCACTCGGCAATCTCAAGAGACGGTCATCTCGACGGCGCTCGTCACTGTCCATGCCCATGGCTTCGGCTTCTCTCTTCTGACTCAGCCTACCGAGCTGCTCGTCATTACTCTCGGTAGCAGGCGAGGACATTCACGCGGCTCAATTGTCTCCCCAGAGTCCGCCGGCAAACGGATCCAGGCTGGGGACATTCCGAGTCGCTGCGCCGGCTGCAGGCTGACCGATGATGGTGGGATGGCTACTGCACATTGCTTGCATCCCTCTGCACCACGCTGCGATTTTCTTGCTCTGTAGTTCTCCTTCTCTGCCTAGAAGGCGTGGGGGCCCTCCAAGGGCAATCTCCTATCAGTCATGTCTTCTCGATACCGCCCTGGAATGTTTTCCCTTTTGTCCCATCTCGGTCTTGTATTCATTAGGTTCAGGCTCGGAGAAACCTGTCAGTGAGCACCGGCTGACTGCGACGGGCCCGGCTAATCGGTGCCCGGGTGCCCGACCGGACTGGCTGACTGAATGTTTCGGCCCATCTCATCCTTTGGTTTTGTTGCTGTTACTGCTATTGCCGTGGATTCTCTAGCCGTTGCCCTTCTAGTGCGGCAGTTCGTCAAGTCGCAACGCACCGATCTCGTTCATGCGAGGGCATCGAGTGGTGCCACCAGTTCTTGATATTGGGGCCTTGCCGTTTTGATGACGATCCTCCCCTAGAACATGTTGGCAGCCCTAGCGCCACGGGTAGTCGACTAAGTCAAATTTAGCTGCGACTACGGGCTTGCAGGCATGCCATGCTTTCTTCCCTTGATCTTCTTTCAAGCCCCTGAGGCAGCGTGGCAGCGTGACACCGTCCATGGGTCAATCCATCAATACATGACCAATTATCATCCATCCAATCAACCAACAAGTGTTGATGCAGTTCCGAATATAATGGATAGAAGAGTCATCTACCGGTCGGCATGTTTCCAGGTCGACCTCTCGGGTTTGGGATGGTCTGTGTTGGCGTCGCAGTCATTGGAATTCAGCCCATCTGCCCAGCTCGGGGATGCGCAGGCCACCTGGTGCAGCCCTGCAGGGACCCAAGTACCGGTACACAACGCATTGGCACGACCCACTGGCGCGGGCAGGGATCTGAGCTGAATCGGAGGTACCTACCCTTGCGCGCTCATCGTATTTTTTCAACAAGAACCGAGTCCAACAGACCAGGAACTTCCCCAACTTTTTCAGAGGTCACTCTGTCGCTGTCGCAGTAGCTAAGCTAGTCCGCCCAGTGGCATCCAGCTCCCAGCTCATCGACGCCTCAATTTGGGAAAAAAAAGAAGGGAAAGGGACGAGCAAAGCAAAGGGGTCAGAGCAGACGGACCAGGAAAATCCAACGAACAGAAACAACAACTATCTGCTGGACCACCATCTCGGCATCGGCATCGTCGCAAAACCAGCTGGCCTACCCACCTAAACCTAGTACCTAGGTAAGCACCACCGGTGCCCGTCGCTCTCCCTCATCGCTGCTGCCCCTCCGCCCACTGCCTCGTTGCACATCGATCTCTCCCTCCCCCCAGCCCATCCACCACCCTCTCCCATCCCACCAGACCACGCTTTCAGCTCCACACCGGACAGGTACTTCCTCCCTTTGACCCCTGCCTGCCCGCCCGCCTGCTCTCCCAAGCGCTCCTCTGCCTCTGAGCAAAGCACCACGACAAAAAAACTCCCCCCTCTCAATTCACATACCCACTCCTGGCCATTGAGTCTTCTTTCCTGACCTCGCTCCAGCCCTAGTGAACTCGAAACACTTCAAAGCTCTAGGACTGCTAGACGTGAAGAATTGAGACAGGTATGTGACCCCAATCTGTTCCCGGATGCCGTCTTGTTTTGATTGCGCTGCGCAAGCTGTGGGTGGCTCTCCGTGGCAGTGGTTCTCGCAGATCCAAATGGTCGGCCTGCAGAGACCGTGCTTGGACTTGCGTATCATGCTGCGTTGCGAGGATATGTAAAAGAATAGGCAGACACCGTCAATTCCGGCGGGAAAATGATTCCCAGGGCGCACGACTGCAAGAACAAGAAAGACTGTAATACTGACGCGGTGCTCTCAACAGGCCTCCCCTTCAGATACCCAGAACGACCATGTCTACGGCACCCGTGAACGGCACGGCAGGCAAGGGCCTGTCTGCCAACGACAACATCACTCGTTTTGCTGCCCCCAGCAGAGCTCTCAGCCCTCTCCCAAGCCATGCCCTGTTCAACGACAAGACGCGATGCTTCGTCTACGGCATGCAGCCCCGTGCCGTCCAGGGCATGCTGGACTTTGACTTCATCTGCAAGCGATCCACACCCTCCGTCGCCGGCATCATCTACACTTTCGGCGGTCAGTTCGTGAGCAAGATGTACTGGGGCACCAGCGAGACCCTCCTGCCCGTCTACCAGGAGGTCGACAAGGCCGTGGCCAAGCACCCTGATGTCGACGTTGTCGTCAACTTCGCCTCCTCCCGAAGTGTCTACAGCTCCACCATGGAGCTGATGCAGCACCCTCAGATCAAGACCATTGCCATCATTGCTGAGGGTGTGCCAGAGCGAGTGAGTTCAGAACCTACATTCAAGACTGCCCCGGTACTGGCGCTAATCATCCTCTGTAGCGTGCTCGTGAGATTGCCCACGTTGCTCAGCAGAGGGGTGTGACCATCATTGGTCCTGCCACCGTCGGTGGTATCAAGCCCGGCTGCTTCAAGATCGGTAACACTGGTGGCATGATGGACAACATCGTTGCTTCCAAGCTGTACCGCAAGGGCTCCGTTGGCTACGTCTCCAAGTCTGGTGGTATGTCCAACGAGCTGAACAACATCATCTCCAACAACACCGACGGTGTCTACGAGGGTGTGGCCATTGGCGGTGATAGGTATCCCGGAACCACCTTCATCGACCACTTGCTGAGATACCAGGCCGACCCCGAGTGCAAGATCCTGGTGCTCCTGGGTGAGGTTGGTGGTGTCGAGGAGTACAAGGTGGTCGAGGCCGTCAAGCAGGGCATCATCACCAAGCCAATTGTCGCCTGGGCAATTGGTACCTGCGCAAGCATGTTCAAGACCGAGGTCCAGTTCGGACACGCCGGTTCTTTCGCCAACTCTCAGCTTGAGACTGCCGCCATGAAGAACAAGAAGATGGCCGAGGCTGGCTTCCACGTCCCCAGCACCTTCGAGGCCATGCCCGAGACCCTGAAGAAGGTCTACGATGACCTCGTTGCCAAGGGCACAATCCAGCCCCAGGCTGAGCCCGCCGTGCCCAAGATCCCCATGGACTACTCCTGGGCTCAAGAGCTCGGCCTCATCCGAAAGCCTGCTGCTTTCATCTCCACCATCTCCGACGACCGTGGCCAGGAGCTTCTGTACGCTGGTATGCCCATTTCGGATGTGTTCAAGGAGGAGATTGGTATCGGTGGTGTCATGTCCCTCCTGTGGTTCCGTCGCCGCCTGCCTGACTACGCCTCCAAGTTCCTGGAGATGGTCCTCATGCTCACGGCCGACCACGGTCCTGCCGTGTCTGGTGCCATGAACACCATCATCACCACCCGTGCTGGCAAGGACCTGATCAGCGCTCTGGTCAGCGGTCTGCTCACCATCGGTTCCCGATTCGGTGGTGCTCTGGACGGTGCTGCTGAGGAGTTCACCAAGGCCTTCGACAAGGGTCTCAGCCCGCGTGACTTCGTCGACTCGATGCGCAAGGCCAACAAGCTCATCCCGGGTATTGGTCACCGTATCAAGTCGCGGAACAACCCTGACCTGCGTGTCGAGCTGGTCAAGGAGTTCGTCAAGTCCAGGTTCCCCAGCACCAAGCTGCTCGACTACGCCCTGGCTGTCGAGACCGTCACCACGTCCAAGAAGGACAACCTGATCCTGAACGTCGACGGCTGCATTGCTGTCTGCTTCGTCGACCTGCTCCGCAACTGCGGTGCTTTCAGCAGCGAGGAGGCTGAGGACTACCTGTCCATGGGTGTCCTGAACGGTCTGTTCGTGCTCGGCCGGTCGATCGGTCTGATTGCCCACTTCTTGGACCAGAAGCGACTGCGCACCGGTCTGTACCGTCACCCATGGGACGACATCACCTACCTGCTGCCCAGCCTCGCCCAACAGGGACGGCCAGGCGGCGAGGGCCGTGTGGAGGTGCAGGTGTAAGAAGAGCTGAAGGAAGGAAAAGGCACATATCTAGAAGCGGGAGCAATGATGGATGTTTCACCCTTTTTATGAAACCTCGTGTAGTAATGATTAGCTCTGGGCCGGGTCTGATGCAATTCTTAAACAATTAGAAGGCAAATGGAATTTCATGAAGACGCACGAGTTACACTTGTTGACCGATAGAACAAAATTCTTGAGAGCTTTTTTAGCACATGCATTGGAGATCAACTGTGCATCAGCTAGCGGTAGGCTCAAATTTATTCTTGCAGATGAGTGACATAGACTGCTCATAGAGAACTCCAGTCGGCCCTGTAAGAGGCGCACGGACCAAGGCCCGACATCTCGCTCGCCTGCCGGGACCTGTGATTTTTTGGAGGGACTCGGTTGCGATAACTGAGATACAGCCACTCTAACCGTTGAACTCTGCGCCGACCGGACCAATTCGCCTTCGTAGTGGAAGTCCAGCAGTGCCCGTTGTTCCCGCTCACCAAGACACACCTAATTCTTGCCGTTCAGGTCCCTGAGAACGGGGCGCAAAGGTAGGGACAGGAAGAACCCCCCTACGTACGGCAGCGCGCTTGAACATCCGAGAAGCTCACACGATCTTGTCCCCTGTCTAGGTAGATTGGCCTGTCACTTTCCGACCGCACGAGGAGGAAACGGCTAGAGGGTCACTCGACGAGGCTCCTGCAACCTTTACAGTCCCAACCCCCCGGCCACACCCGCCAGACGATAGAAACGAACCACCCACCCGCACCCAACGCCCCCGAAACCAACCAAGATGTCCGCCCCAGCAACAAGAACAGCAGTCGCCGCGGCGGCGGCAGCAACAAGAGCAGCAGCATCAGCGACTGCAACAACAACAACACAAGCCGCCCCGTCCTACTTCCGAATAACCCTCCACCGCTCAGCCATCGGCCTCCCCGAGCGCACGCGCGGGGTCCTGGCCGCGCTGGGCCTCCACCGCCGCTGCCAGACCGTCTTCCACCCGGCCGAGCCGCAGTTCGCGGGCATGATCATGAAGGTGAAGGAGCTCGTGCGCGTCGAGGAGGTCGGGCGCCGGCTGAGCGCCGCGGAGCTGCGGGCCGAGAGGACGCCGGATCGGGGGTTTTGGGTTGAGAGGAGGGCTGGGCAGCCATGAGAGCGAGAGAGGGGCTGTTCGGACGGGATGTCTGGGAGGAGAAGGGACTGAAGAGATGTACCACGGGGCGGAACCGGCATGATGTGTCAGGATTACTCGGGAAGTTCTGGACTGGACATAGTGCTCCTGGGGGATATTTGTGTGTAACGCCATGAGGAAATATGGCAAGCATCAAGCGCAAGCTGGTCACGGTCGAGGGCCACAAGGGGCCGCTGCGTATATAGAGGGTACACTGCAGAAACAACGATTCCACGATGGTCTTTGCGGCCGCTGCTGTGTTCATGAAGGGCTCCGCAGCCATGGGCATAGAAAGCACGTCCGACCTTAAGGATAGCTTACTCCTAGGGTCACGCCAGACAACGAGGAGACTGGGTTTCTGTGCAGAAGCAAGTCGAGAAGATATTGTGCCCAAATTATGAGTCGCAAAATGTCACGCACAGTATAGAAGCATCGCAAAGACCATAGTACCGAGTTCCCTTTTGATCCATTAATGTACACAAATGCTGTATGAGTCCGGAGCCGTGAACGTTACTGCGCAACAGTGCCTCGTCGACAATGACAAGAGGCGGCAGTTATCAAAGCCCCAGAACTAAAGCTCTCCCCCTTTCATCATGCCTGCGTCTCAAAGCTTCAACGGTCCAATGCAAGAAAAGACGCCTCACCAAACAACAATTAAGAGGCCGCAGTGACCAGAACTTCCAGAGGCGCAGGTCCATCTCCTCCATCGACAACAAATTACTCTCCCTGAATTTCACTCCTCATCAAATACCGTTCTGAAGCCGCGGTGGTCACTGTGACAAATGCCTTGACAGGTCGTAAGGCGGTAGTAGTGACAGAGCCTCAGAGAAAAGAAAACGAAAAATCATCCGTCCAGCATGGAGTACCACAACTCCCTTATCGTATTGTCCGTCAAACAACGGGTTCACAGCCGTAATCGTATTCGCCTCGTCGCATAGAGGCTTAACCACAAACTTCAGTCTAGTCGCAATCTCACACTCTCCTTATTTTTGTGCTCAACCCAGTTTCGAGGAAATCCTGCTAAGCCACGACAATCATGACCAAAAGACCGAGGACCGGCCGATTGCAGGTTGGGGAGACACCATCCCATGTTCTTGTGAGGGTAAAGTCTGACTCTCTCATGGCATTTTCCATGCGTTCTCATGCCTGAATGACAAGATCGCAGTCGTAAGAATAGTTGGTGAAGACGAGTCGATATCGTAGCCCAGCTGAATGAGCGTCAAGTGTACATATCTGGAACAAATTTCTGCGGTTGTTTCATGCTTGTGAGTCTTGTAGTAATTCTCATCACCCCCCGGTATTGACAGCATAGGCTGCCCAGCAGGATCGATCAGACGAGTGTCCACGAATTGCTGCACTCAAATTGATTCAGTTGTTGAAAAGGAAACAAGAGCTGCAGCAGCCGTCTTCAGACAAGGCTGTCATGGCCACGCTGTTTTCAATGTCGGGCTTGGTCGATTATCGTCTAGAGCCCGGGATGGAAGGTCGATCAGGTCGATCATGTCGAAGCTTCTTGGATGGACGCGCCACAGACTGCGATCCGCCACCTCTCTTCACTCCCTGTGGAGCATGTGGTTCCTCCAGCTCGAAACCAGTGATCCGCTTGGGCTTCTGCTAGGAGCTCTTGGCTTTCTCCTGGTATTCAGGGCCGGGAACCTCGTACTCGCGGACAAAGTATTTCTGACCGTTCTTGCTCAGCCAGTTGGTGAACTTGGTCAGTTCCTCGCGAAGGCGGCTGACAGATTGCTGATCCATGTTGGTTTGGGCAAGCAGCTCCGGAAGTGAGACTGGGGAAGAAGTCAGTTACGTTCGTCCTGTCACAGAAGCAACTACAAGATCGCGACTTACCAAGCAGTCGGCAAAGATGCTCGCCTCCGTAAACATTGCTCGGTCCTCCGTCCTTCTCGTTCTCCCACTGTGGAAGCAACTCAGAGTACTGCAATCGCTCGAAGCTGGAACCAGAGTTAGCTGTGTCCGTCAGGTGTGATGAAGTCTCGATCGGGATAAGACTTACCGATAGAGGAGGATTCTGCCAAGTGCCCGATCGAAGTACTCGCGAAGCCCTGCAATCGTCTCTTTGAGAATGTCGACCTGAGCGGAATCTTCCTCGCGCTTCGGCATCTCATCCTCCAGGTAGTCGTTCAGAATCTTGGCGACCGGCTGTTCGTGGGGCAGTGGCACGAGTTGTGAGTCCTTGGTGACATGCTCCCAGTCATCCACGAGAATTCCCTTCAGGACATCGGTCATGACAAGCTTGATCGAGGGTCGAGCGTGGAAGGATTCGTCCTGCGACTTCAGGTTAAGATCAGGCCAATCAAATGACTTTTCCCACTCCATGTACGTGTTGCTCATCCACGTAGCTTCGTAGTCATAGCCTATCCAGGGCGAGTCCGTCTGGGCGTTGCCCTCGGAGTCAACTCTCATCGAGTCAATCACTCGCAGTATCTGGGGGTTGCCATCAGGCTTGCGGTAGTTGGGACCCTTCCGGTTCGAGCGTTGCAACTTTGCAGGTCGCTCCTCTGGATCCTCGGTCTCCTCCCGCGCTCGCTTGCCCATGTACTGCAGCTTTGCAGCATGAGCCTCCGCTTCCTCACTCAACTGACGGCTACGACTTCGCGTAATCCGACCGGAGTAGGAGGACTGTGTCTTGGTGGGCTGGATAGTTGCGTTCTTGCCAATCTTTGGGTGGCTGAAATGTTGCATCTTCGCGGGCTGAGCATTTGGTCCCTCATTGTCCTCAGGAACCTCCTCGATGGAAGGCAGTATCTTTGAGGGCTGCGCATTGCTAGCGCCAGCCGTGCCGTCAGAGCTGTTGTCGGAGGTCTTCTTGGTGAAAGTGGCTTTCTGCTTGGTAGAAATGGCTTTCACCTTGATAGAAATGGCTTTTGCCTTGATGGAAATGGCTTTCTCTTTGGTAGGTGCGGCTTTCTCTTTGGTAGGTGCGGCTTTCTCCTTGCGAGCTCGCTTCGCCGGGCGACCCTCTAGCTCTGGGTCGTTGTCGAGAGGCTCCTTCTTGACTACCTCTTGGCTGTCTTCACGAGCTCGCTTCACGGGTGCCTTTCTTCCACCCGGGGCGTAGACACAGTTGAATCCTCTTCTAACGCAAGCCTCACAGGGCGTGCCTCCGGTGCAACGGGTTTTGTGCGCTCGGCAAGGATCACAGGCCTTGGAAGCCCTTGGAAGCTTCATGACTGCCGATTTGTCTTTGGCGACGCTGCTGTTGACGGTGTCGCTAGATGCCGCCTTGCTTGTTGTCACGATTTTGGTAGCCGCAGACTTGGATGGCGCAGACTTCTTGGGTGCTGCAGTCTTGGTTGCTGCAGTCTTGGGTGCTACATTCTTGGTTGTCGCAGCCTTGGGCGCTGGGGTCTTGCGTGCTGTTGGCTTGGTAGCCGCAGACTCATTAAGCGCCGCAGTGTTTTCGGGCGCAGTAGTGGTGGTTGCATCCGGCTTGCTTCCTGCCGACTCTTGTCGATTTGCGAGAGTACGTGGAATGTCGTTGCCGATGGGTTCATCACCAACTGACCTGGCTTTTGGGTAGACGCTGTTGTAGGCATTGGTCATGGCAGCAAAGTAGCTGCTGGGCGTAACACCTCGTACTGGACGACTCATGAACGCGTTTTGGGTCATGGCCGCGCGCGTGTCGCGCATGAATGAGTTGAAAGGGGGCGCGCTGAGCTGCCTGCTTCTCACTGTGTCCTCGTCCGCATCAGGTGCGGCTGCCGTACCAGTAGCATCCTGTGTCTCAGTGGCATCGCCAGTCGGGGGCTGGACATCAGTTGCTGTGGTTGCCTGGGCGGCCTTAGCCCTGAGGCGAGTGTTGCGAGTGTGCTGGTGAGGGGGCATGATCGACCTGGCCTTCGCGGCAGCGCGTTTCTCTCTGCTGATGACTGCCTTTTTGGCCTTTTCGGCTTTCGTGGTTTTTGTGACGATGGGATCTGGAAGTTCCTCAGTGTCGCTGTCGCTCGGGCAATTCTCCTGCCTGAAGCGACGCAGCTCCTCGTTGAACTTCTCTCTGTCTTTGGGAGGGATACCGGCGGTCAACTCCTCCGAGTCCGGGGTGTACTCCCTCTTCTTCGGCGTCACCCGCTTGTAAGGGGATCCCCAAGGGTCTCGAATATCGTTGGCTATCCACCTGGATTTCAATCCCTCATCGGTGGATTCGTAGTAGTAGTCTTGAAGGGCCTCTTTGAAATTCGGATTTGATTGGGAAAGGGATTCAGGGGGGAGTTTGGAGAGATTGTCGTAAGGTAGGGAGGCTTTGTACCAAGCTGCCTCTTTCTTGACGAACGCTGCGTCCATCAGGCCAATGCAGATGATGATGCTAAGAACCGTTTGAAGTGGTTCGGACCTGGTGATGATGGAAAGGTGGTCGGGGGGGATGTGCTGAGGGGTTGACTGAGCGATTGTGATTGATGCAGAGTCAAGATCAATGGCACGCCGTTGACGGTAGCGCGCCTTGGCTTTGAGATTGCTCGATCGTAGAGATTGAATGAGCTGAGATCTCGTCGTAAACACGGCCTCGTTTGTGGTTGTGTTTGGATGGTGAACGGAAAGTGAGGGGGACGTGTCACGAGAACAGCGCGTCGATGAGATTGACGTGGTCCCAAAACTGACCGTCTCTCACGAAAGAGTAGTGGTGAAGCTGCACAGAGTTCTTTAAAAGCCTTAGGCGAAGGCCATGTGCTGCCGAGCTTGCTGTGCGAGTGTTGACGTTGACGTTGATGTTGACGTGATGAAGGTTGAAAGCTGGTATCGCGTTGATTGACGCCACGCAGATGCAGACAACTTTGGCTCAAACGCCTATCTGTCGTAGGTATGCAGATTCACGCTGAATCAAATACCCTGGTGATGGGAAAGACGAATGTCGATGTTTGCAGAGGTTGTCTTGACGTTGAGGGTGTGGTCAAGTGAGGGGAGAGCTCGTTGTGTCAAAAGCACAGAGGTCGAGGTTGATGCCCGCGCCAGAACCTTTCACGCAAGAACCTCGACTCTTGCTTCACTGAGATCCCGTGCAGCTGCAGAAATCGCCGTACAAACGAGCTTTGGGCTTTTCAAGACAGCCTCTGGCAAATCTCGCAAGAAACCGGCGAGTGATGCGGTTGGGACCCTTGGATTCATATAACTTCACTCCAGCCGTATTCAACCAGCACTCGGGAGGGACGCTCCATTTACAGTCCATTGACAAAATCCAAACCGGAGACACGGTGGGCCACATAATAAAATGGGTGGGACACAATAGGAAACGGGGTTTAGTACTCACATTCTCCAAGTCGAAATCTCTCTTCCGGCCTCGTCCAGACATGGTGGCCGCAGCACCCGATCTCTCCTCACTACCTCGAGCCGAGCTGAAGTCAGAACCATTCTTCAGACCTGCCTTCTTCGCCGGGCCAGACTTCTTCTGCATGCTCGCACGAGCCTGCTGGTTGAGCTGGGCTGCGAGCTCGCGGTTCTCATCGTTCAGTTTGCGGATTCGGTCCTGAGGGACCCAGTCATCCCATGTGGCCTTCCAACCCTTGTAGTGAATCTTGTACCGGAAACCACCCTCCTCGGTGGAATCGATCTCAATGATCTTGGCCTCGTACAGCATGTCATGATGGAAGCACAAGACCTTCTCGTCCTTGGTGTAGGGGGGAGCCGCTGGCTTGGAAGAAGGCGCCATGTTGGCGACAGTGTACCTGCTGACGGTGAAAGAGGAGCTATGGAATTTGAATGACACTGAACAAATCTCAAAGTACGGCGCGTCTCCAGGGCAGTCTGCTGCAATCGAGAGTGCCAGGTGGGTTGGGTGAGGAAGTGAAAGGTCGGACGTTGAGGACCCAAGTGAGAAAGGAAGCCCGTTACAGGAGAAGAGTGTCACGGGACCAGGCGAGTCGAGAAGCGCGTCTCGAGGCAGGCGCGCTACCAATGCCGCCCCCCAATCAATCAAAGCAGGTCAACTCATTCCTATTGCAACACAACAGGGCCAGTCACTCACATGAGTCGATGAGATTACCGTACGTCTTTCAAAAGTCTCTGTGACGGTGTGGAATTTCATCCAGTAGATTAGTCTACACTTCAGACCACTTGTTCCAAACCAAAACATAACGCAGCAACCGGCGCCGAGGTCACCACAAACGCCACCAAACATGGCACCCACCGAATCAGCAATCCTTGCCAACTACCTCCTGGTACCGGCACAATTGCCGACCATCATCTCCCTGAAGGAGTTCACAGACCTCTTTCCTCGTGCGCAGCAGTCATCGCCGCAGGTCAAGAAACTCTACAGAGATCTTCAGACCCAAAGAAACGCGCTCATCGATGATGTGGCATCCAACATTGAGAGTGAGGCAAAACGAGCTAAGGCACTACGACGGGAAGTATTAAGAGCGAAGCGAGAGGCCGAGGACCACGAAATTGACGAGGAGATTGATATAGAGAGAGCTGTAGGACTCCACCTTGCCCCCAGCACACTTAGCTTTCTTCAGGCGGTAAGAGTTCTAACAGGGTCACAGCTCTACGGTGCAGCCTCAGGAGCACCTATCTCAAAGCATGATATCAACTCCATCATCCCGGAGCTAGCTAGCTCTGCAGAGGAGCTTGATGCCTCAATACAGGCTCTCGAAAACGAAGAGGCCGAGCTTTTGGAGTCAATCAAGCAAACCGTGGGCAACATGAGCGATCTGCGCTATGGTCGATTGTCCAACGGACAGCTCACAGAGCAGGTTCTGGAAGGCCTGCAAAATGTTCAAGAGACATGTCAAGCAAGACATTAAATAAGTGCCTAGCAGGCGGATCCCGATCAGGCGAAGAAGCCCCGATGATAAGTGTACAAACCCAGTTCCCCCGCCCAACCGTGACAAAGCAAAAGCACAAAGACCACTCTCCCGAAAAGTTTGGACATCACGCGTATCACCTCGTACAACATCTCGTCATGCGCAAAGGTTGGGCCTTTACCGCGCGCCGGCAGCACCACCGGGAGCGGCGCCGCGGCCGCCGGGTGCACCGGGTGGTGGAGCCATGCGTCGAGACCTGGCTGGCGTTAGCGACTTTGTATGTTGCATCTCTTGGCCTCGGTGTGACTTACATGAACGTGCGGCTGACGAAGGAGACAACCAGCATCATGGCCCAGCTGGGGACAACGCTGAGTCCCCAAAGGGCGTATGCGACAGGCACAGCAACGCCGTACTGGGCGAGCTCGCCGTCGAAGGGATGGAAGTATCCGTCCTTCTTCTTGAACTGGGTCTTGTCCTCGCGGGTCTTGTACAGCTCCAGGAAGGTGTCGCTGTCGGTCGTGGACAGGTTCATGCGCTTGATATAGATATCGATAGGCGCGGGAGGCGGGAGCATCTCGAACAGCCACAAGCTACCGGCGCCAGCGGACCAGGCGTTGCAAAGGATGGGCTGGTCGTCGCAGTTGACAAAACCGACGTGAGGGGCGTCAGGCAGGACGGCAAGCTTGGCGGCTGTCTGGTTAAAGGCTTCCTCGACCTTCAAGCAGTGGCCTGTCGCATGGTTAGCACGGGCGCCGAATTAGATGAATATAGATTCCAAGTGGGAACTCACCAAAGCAAGTCTTGTTCCCACCCGAGATCAGAACCCACCACTCCTCGGGCTTGGTGGATTCGGGCTTGACGGGCGAGTAGAGGGTGTCCTTCCAGTTGTCCAGCGTCAAGATGTTCAGCTTCATCTCGCCGATCTTGGCCTCGGCAGCTCCAACCGGGTCATGCTTGCTGGGGTTTGGCACGTAGGAGCTGAATTGGCCGAGGAAGTTCTGGAATTGTGCCTTGTACTGCTCGAACTGCTCACCCTGAGCTGAGGCCAACAGCGGCAGAGCCAGTAGAGCCGAGGATGATGAGAAACGCATTGTTACACAGCGACTAGAGACAAATAAAAGTTCGAACAAGTGACTATACTCTGTAGCTGTTAGAGAACGAGGCAGCTCAATGACGATGATCTGCCGGGCAAAAAAAAGTTGAAGAGAACAGATGGAGACGGCGGAGGCTGCAGGATCCTCAGCACGGCGCACTATCAGGGTCCTTGGAGAGCTCCGGGCTGCTAGCAGGCACCGAATCCTGGGGTCAAGGATGGAGAAGGCAAGCCGAACCAACGGTCGGTGAGGGGACGATAAGATAAGCGAGAGGCTGCAGTGAATGCTATGAAGTCAGGATCGACTCGTAACAAGGCAGTGTGAACAAGTTTCCGTGAAATGAGTGTGAGGCGTAGCGCTGGATAGAATGGGATTTTCTAAAGATGCTAGACCTGCGATCACTCTCTATTAATACTTCTTCAAGGTCTCCAACAGCCTGTGCTTGTTGTTGAGCTTGAAAGTTCTATGGTAACAAGTGATGACCGCATCCTTGTCATCGTGTGTTGACCAGGAAGCAGTGCTCACTTACCCCAAACGGTCTAGGCCACTTTCAAGCTATCCCACCTGGGGCAATTGATGTACCCTCCCATGATGTTGTCGACCCAGATCAATTAACGAACCCGTTTTCTTGACAGCACTGCGCATTCGCAATGGTAAGTCCATGATCAATTAGCTCAATCAAGTATGTCACTGTCTGACAACACAGCCCCCAAAAGAATCTGATCAGAAGCGGAAACGCGGCAGGCCGCCCGGCGCGTCAAAGTCGAAGCCCGACGCGTCGAGCCACGAGGCAACGGAGCACGATGTTGAACCTGACCCCGAGGAACGCGCCCGGCCGAAGAAACGCGGTCGCAAGAGCGAAGCCGAGGGTTCCAGCACAGAATCCGGCCCCTCACGGAACGACAAGGGACCAGCGCAACCACCCAGAGTGGGTCGGCCATCCAAGAAGAACCAGCAAACCGCGAAGGCAGACGTCCAGCCCGAGGACCAGGACGAACGCGCCAATGTAGACAAGAATTCCAGGCTCAACAAAAAGACGGCGCCGCCAAAGGAGAAGCGTCGAGCAGCACTGCAAACCGAGTCGCGAGAACAAGAAGAACAACCAGAGAGCTCACAGCCTCGACGGAGCGGAAGAGCGCGGGGAACGGGTTCAAGTGAGGGCGCCGATACCGAACAACCAGACCGCCCACAAGACACGTCAAAAGATCGCGCACCGAAAAGCGCTGGCGGCGCATCATCTAGTGCTTCGAAAGACAAGAGGAAGGCATTGACAGGGAAAGAGGAAGCGACGGCGAGTCAAATATCGCCCGAAGAAGGCGAAACATCAGCCTCAGCACCAAGACGGAGTGGACGAGACCGGCGAACAACGGAACCGGATAGTGTCGGCAGTGGAATGCGACATAATAACGAGCACAAGGCACAGCAGAACGATCCAGCTTCGAAGACAGAGAAGAAGCGTCGCGGACGGCCGTCGTTGAACAAGGAGGATTCTCAGAGTGCACGTGCGTTACAGCCACAGCAGGGCAACAGGGCTAAGGTCCCGAGAGAGCCCTCTGAGGTGGACAAATCTGCAGATGAGAGTCGCTCAAAAGAAGATTCCTCCCGTCCAAAGCGCCGCGGTCGGCCTAGGCAATCAGACGTTGCTTCTCAGGAGCCCGAGCCAGCTCAGCCAGCTCGTTCACGGGGTCGGCCACGACGTCATTCGCCCGAGCCTCCTGACGAACAAGAGCAAGAGCAAGAGCAAGAGCAAACTTCTACCAAAAACAAGCGGAAAAAGCACCAACCTCGCCGACCAGAACCTGTCGTCGAGGAAGAGGAAGGTGAAGAAGAAGACGACGCCAGCTCAGAGGAAGACGAGGACGAGCTTCCATTCCGATATCTCAAGGAAAGTACTAAGAGTATCTCACGGTCTGTGATATCTGAGAAATGGAGCGCCCTGGATGGACCGTCTATTAGCGCAGTTGGGACCTTCCTCGCCGACGCCCAGCGACCAGTCTTGCTGCGCCTGAAAAACACCAACCGACGACGAGAGCATGCAGCGGCCGCGCTCTCGGGCGTCTCGCGGCGACTACACACAAAGCTTGTGAGGGGCCTTCCTTTCCCTGCCCCCACGGCTGGGCCTGCCAGGCGAGCCGCGTCCGGCAGCCACGAGGACGAATTTGATTTTGAACGCGCCATGAACGCCGTGCAGAGCCTGGAGAACACCCTCAACCCGCTGCTGCACTCGGTCAGCCTGCTGGAGAGGGAGATCAGGAAGGAGGAGGGTGCGCTGGAGCGGGACTACGAGAATCTCCACAAGCTGGAGGCGAACGCGAGGTCTGAGGCGAAGGGCTGGCGCGAGAAGGCGAAGCGGGAGCATGTCCTCGCCTCAGGTATTAGGAGGAAGGGTGATGATGGTGATCATGAAGACGAGGGAGACCGTCTGGAGCTCGTCGCAAGACCTGAGGATGCTCCTCTGGGCGGGCTCTTCAAGGACCTGGACGACGAAGAGCTGGTTACGCTCTCCAAGCAGATCGGAAGCCACATGGAGAGTATGCAGGGTAATTTGCAGCAGATTGGTGGTGTTGTCCCGGCTATCAGCAGGAGCAAGGCTGCGCTGCAGCAGTTGATGCAGAAGCACCTAGACGAGGAGCAGTACGACAAGGTGTTGCTTGGATAGCTTGTGGTGTTTAGCATAGTAGGGCTCAAGGTGCCTTCTTGGCAGAATTACGATTGTACGATTTGACGCCTGACATACGTTTCGCCTCCCCAGGGATCGAGTGCATATTAACAAGCCTCGCTGAGGCGGGCTGCGTGGTGGCGGTCAGCCATCTGGGGTACCGCATCATGTTGAAGGATAGGCGCCGCAAGCGAGTCATGGCTGGCTTGTGCGAAATTACCCGAGTAGCTCTTGGGTGATAATTCTGTGTAATGGGCAGGCCGGCTATCTACGGGCCTACGGCCACAATATGCGAATAGTAAGGCTTCTTCACTTGACTATGGCATATATGCTGCCGTGAACAGTTGCGTATGGGATGTCGGCCTATTAAGTAATCCAGATGGCAGGCCTGCAGGAAAGCTATTTTCTCCATGTCTCAGTTCGTGGTTACACATCCCAAGACATGATGTCGTCGACATGCGGAAATGGATTGCAGCGGATCCGTGCCACTCTGGGAGAGTCACGCCGGCCTCGGGTCATCCAAGCACGGGGGTGACAGGGAAGAAACGCGAGGTGATGACAGTACCACCGGCCCTAGTTGGCTGGGCAGCAGGAAGTCTCGATATGCCCCAAGCCCAGAAAGGGTCTTACGGACGGATTGCGAGCAGGCTCGGCCGGGACCCTTGGGAAAGACAGGGAGGCCAAGCGAGGGAGTGGGATGTGTGCAGCTTCCATCCCAGGCGGAGTTGCACCGCTGGAGCGGCCTCTGCATGGCCCTACTGCAGTGATGTGGTAGTTGTACTGTGCCAATTGCGCCATATTAGGAATGTCCTCATGCCATGGTCCAGAGCTGGTGTGTAGGGTACATTTGTGCGTAAGTGGGCGGGGATGTGCTTGACGACGACATTCGCTTCGTCGTCGTCGTCCCAGTACGTACAGTGCCTCAATCTGTATTTTCGAGACGTACGGCCAATCACTTGAAGCGGTGACAGCACAGTTCCGTGACTCGCAGACGAGATGAGACAGCTAGTAGTAGACGGATAGACAGACATCGAGGACAGGCGGACTGAGATCCAAAAAAGCAGCCAGCCAGTCAGACCAGACCCCTGCTGGAAAAGCTTTCATCGGGACCCTTCTTCCTCCTCCACAGTGCAAGGCTCGTCAACTCTAAAGTGGTGGTGGGTCCGTGGGGAGCTACCCCTCCCTCCCTCAGCCTTCAGCCCCTCCCCCTCCAGACCCAAATAGCGCTCCCTCGTTGCTATCGTCTTGTCGTGTCAGCGGTTTCGGCTCCCGACTGCCAGCCAGCCCAGCTAGGAGCACGTTTTTTTTCTTCTCTCGTCTCCCTCCTTCCGAGCTCTGCCCTCTGCATGACCCACACACCGCTCGCCCGGCCGCCCTTGAACCGTTATTCATAAGTGGCTTTCCTCCCTCCTCTTCTTTCCTGCTCTTCCGGTCTTCTCTTATCCCCCTTCTCCTCCCACCTCTCACCATTCTTCACCTCCCTCCCAAGCTTCATCTATCTCTGCGGGTGTGGAGAGCAACGAACAGCACACCTACCAACACAGTCCTGTAAGCATCGCCTGCTGCCCCTCCCCCGCTTCACATGTTGAGGATTTACCCAACGGAAAATTGACTACACACCTGGCGGCATGAGTAAGACTTGCTGACATGAAGCCCGCACAGAAACCTTCAGAAGTGGTCAGTTGTTCGTGTCGGTTACTCGACCACATCAGTCATCATGGTTCAATCCGCCATTCTCGGTTTCCCTCGCATGGGAGTCAACCGTGACCTGAAGAAGGCTACTGAGGCTTGTGAGTACCCACACACCGGCCAGATAGGCTTTTCCTTCTCCCAATTGAAGACCTAGGCTGACTGTGGAATCAGACTGGGGCGGCAAGATCTCTCAGGATGAGCTTCTCGCCGAGGCCAAGAGGCTCAGGCTCGCTCACTGGAAGATCCAGAAGGATGCCGGTGTTGATGTCATCCCTTCCAACGACTTTGCTCTGTACGACCAGGTCCTCAGCCACATCCAGGACTTCGGCGTGAGTTCCCCGCTCCAATGATCCCACCTGGTGTTGGTGCATGGTTGCTGACAAGATTCCCATCCAGGCTGTGCCAGAGCGATATGCCAGCTCCAAGCTGAACCGCGTCGATGAATACTTTGCCATGGGCCGTGGCCACCAGAAGGATGGTGTCGATGTTCCCTCCCTGGAGATGGTCAAGTGGTTTGACTCCAACTACCACTACGTCAAGCCCACCCTCCAGGACAACCAGACCTTCAAGCTCACCTCCGAGCCCAAGGCCGTTGCTGAGTACAAGGAGGCCAAGGAGGCTGGCATCGAGACCCGCCCCGTCCTTGTCGGCCCCGTCTCTTTCCTGCACCTCGGCAAGGCCGACCGTGGTCAGTCTGTTGACCCCATCGACCTCCTCGACAAGCTGGTTCCTGTCTACGAGGAGCTCCTCACCCAGCTGAAGCAGGCTGGTGCTTCCACCGTCCAGATTGACGAGCCCATCCTCGTCCTGGACCTGCCCTCCAAGGCCAAGGCCGCTTTCAAGCCCACATACGAGAAGCTCGCCAGCCTCGGTGACAAGATCCCCAAGCTTGTCTTCACCACCTACTTCGGTGACATCGTCCACAACCTTGAGGCTGTGCCCAAGGATGTCTACGCTGTCCACGTTGACCTTGTCCGCAACCCTGAGCAGCTCGACACCGTCATTGGTGCTCTTGGCCCCAAGACCATCCTGTCTGCTGGTGTTGTCGACGGCCGCAACATCTGGAAGACCAACTTCAAGCGGGCCATCGAGACCGCTGAGGCTGCTACCCAGAAGCTCGGTGCCGACCGTGTCATCGTCGCCACTTCTTCCTCCCTCCTCCACACTCCTCACACTCTGGCCAGCGAGAAGAAGCTCGACCCTGAGATTGCTGACTGGTTCTCATTCGCCTCCGAGAAGGCTGTTGAGGTTGCCGTCATCGCCAAGGCCGTCACTGACGGCCCTGCTGCCGTCCGTGAGCAGCTCGAGGCCAACGCCAAGTCTATCCAGGCTCGTGCTACCTCCAGCCGCACCAACGACCCCAAGGTCAAGGACCGCCAGTCCAAGATCACCAAGGCCGACTACAACCGCAAGTCTGAGTTCACCGAGAGAATTGCTCAGCAGCAGAAGAAGCTGAACCTTCCTCTGTTCCCCACCACCACCATCGGCTCCTTCCCTCAGACAAAGGAGATCCGTCTGAGCCGTAACAAGCTCACCAAGGGTGAGATCACCGCTGCCGAGTACGACAAGTTCATCGAGCAGGAGATCGAGTCCAACGTCAAGATCCAGGAGGAGCTTGGCCTTGATGTCTTCGTTCACGGCGAGCCTGAGCGTAACGACATGGTGCAGTTCTTCGGTGAGCGTCTGGACGGTTATGCCTTCACCACCCACGCCTGGGTGCAGAGCTACGGTTCTCGTTGCGTCCGTCCCCCGATCATCGTCGGTGACATCTCCCGTCCCGCTCCCATGACCGTCAAGGAGTCCAAGTACGCCGTGTCCGTCTCCAACAAGCCCATGAAGGGCATGTTGACCGGTCCCGTCACCTGCCTCCGGTGGTCTTTCCCCCGTGATGACGTTCACCAGTCCGTCCAGGCCGAGCAGCTTGCTCTGGCCCTCCGTGACGAGGTCGTTGACCTTGAGAAGGCTGGTGTCGACGTCATCCAGGTCGACGAGCCCGCCCTGCGTGAGGGTCTGCCCCTGCGCTCCGGCAAGGAGCGTGAGGCCTACCTCGACTGGGCCGTCAAGGCTTTCCGCCTGTCCACCACTGGTGTCGAGGACGCCACCCAGATCCACTCTCACTTCTGTTACTCTGAGTTCCAGGACTTCTTCCACGCCATTGCGGCTCTGGATGCTGATGTCCTGTCCATCGAGAACAGCAAGTCTGACGCCAAGCTGCTCAAGGTCTTCGTCGACTCTGCCTACCCTCGCCACATCGGACCTGGTGTCTACGACATCCACTCCCCTCGTGTCCCCAGCGAGCAGGAGATCAAGGACCGCATCGAGGAGATGCTTCAGTTCCTCAAGCCTGAGCAGCTGTGGATCGACCCTGACTGTGGTCTGAAGACCCGTCAGTGGAAGGAGACCAAGGAGGCCCTGGCCAACATGGTCAGCGCTGCCAAGTTCTTCCGCGCCAAGTACGCGAAATAAGTTCATTCAACACAAACGTCTGTCCCTGGTGGCGGACGGCCCATTTTAATGGAGATGATTTGAGATAATGGTGGGTTCTAATACGGGCCGGTGACTTTGACAAGTGCCGGTCACGACTTCAACATCGGCGTTCACGAGAAAAGCTGGGGGAATCTAGCGAGGCTTTGTTTTTTCAACCAAAAACGGCATTAAGGGAGAGGTGTGAACGGCGCAAAAATTCAACATATACCCATACAGGCATTGCAAGGCAAGGGCGGCAGGCATCCAGGGTAGCTACCCTCAACGGGACTACCATCTTGGATCGAGTTCAAAACATGACTCGACGGCGTTGGGAATTTGGAATGATGTGATGAGTGCGAGCGATTTGCTAGGCACTGGGAATGGAAGGTCAATTGATGTAAATGTAGTGACGAGACCAGTTGGGTCGAGAGGGCAGCACATAGGTGTAAACATGCCCGGCTCAACAGAGCTGATGAAGAGAAACGCATACTGACCATGTATCAATGTCCCTCTCGAGTGATGCGCAGACAAAGAGGAGGCTGGGAACTTCAGATGGCAGCTGCAGACAGACATGCTCGTAACTGAGTCACACATGAAGTGTTGTTGTAGTCGGCTTCTTCACGTGCACTGCTCCCGCAGACAGCACGGCGTCTCGCAAATGCTGACTACGGACTAACACTTCTGTTGGGGCCCAATGAGGGCCTCCAACCCGTCCTCACTGTGTCACGATGCAGTAGTTAGCCAACAGCTGCCGGGGAATAAAACCTTTTGCAGAAGGTTTTCCTAGCAGGCTTTCACTATGCTGCACGTTCTCACCCGACCACCACAGTACCTCGTACCAATGGCAACGGCCGAGAGGGGCCGGCTGGAACATAGCTAGACCCGTGGCAGATCCTCAGCAGAGAGTATGTATATGTTGTGTGCCTGCAGCTGCGTGCTCTCCCTGTGCGCAAGGGCGGGAGGGNNNNCGGCATGTATAGTGTTTTTGCACGACGTTGTGCATGAGGGGGGGGGGGTGAGGCGGTGGCCGGTTTGCCTGGGTCTTGCCTGGGAGAGACCCTTCTTGTCTGAAGCTTCTAGACCAGCATCACGCCTCCTTCTCCCCCGCCGCTCTCTCCGTGACGGTTGTGCTTGCTTGCTGGATGGCTGGATGCGGTTGAGGGCGGGATGGGACCATGCTTGGTGGGTTATGGCCCGTCTCGGTGCGACTAGGCCGTAGTAAGGACAGGCGAGGCCGGGCGGGGCGCGCAGGAGGAGGGGTTTGGCTTGGTGTTGAGAGAACGTGCTCGTTCGCTCTCAGCTCCCTTCGGGCACTCTGGTGGAAGGTTGTGGCATGGCAGTTGTACGCGCATGACGAGAGTGGGACTCAGGTCGGGCTTACTTGCTCGGCCGGAAGGTTTGAACCCCTCGGTGACATCTCATTCAGGTGTTATTCACGAGCTTCTCTCTTGGTGTTGCTCTCCAAGAGGGCGATGTCCTGTGTTTCTGACGCACAGGAGGGCCGACTAGTGACAGGGGAATTAGGGGTGGCATTGCAGGCTTAGGTGCTTCAGGTGGGGCTACCTGCTCAGGGGGCGTATCACAAGTCGACCTCTTTTCTTGTTGAAGATATTCTTTCACGAGGGCCTCGTGATGGGGCTTTCTGGTTTTCGCCGGCGAGTGTAACGCTCGGGCATGGGGTTGAAACTACTAGTTCACCGACCGTTCCCCCCTTGGCTGGGTGGCCTCCGCCTCAGGAGCTCTGACGTCGGGTTACTGTCAAAGCCATCGGCCGGAGAACGAAACTGACAAGATATGCCAGATACAAATTATCAAACGGTGGGCAGTGGCTGAGCTTGTATGGGAACCGGGAAGCGGCATGGCTTACATGGCATGGTGCTGTATGAGGAAGAGACTTAGCGTGTGGCTTCCATGATCCCCAGGACCGTTGGCTGTTGATCTGTCTCGGGAGCCACGGGGTGATGAGCGCCAGGGTCCCAAGGCACTGGGACGGCAGGAGCCTAATACTATACGTGTAATACGGGAAAGCGTGCTCGGCAATCCAAACAACGACCATGGGGGCTTCCTCCTTTTCTCCTCGATGTTGTCCGTCCAGCCC
The DNA here is from genome assembly GCA_013435955.1 of Diaporthe sp. HANT25. Lineage (NCBI taxonomy): Eukaryota > Fungi > Ascomycota > Sordariomycetes > Diaporthales > Diaporthaceae > Diaporthe > Diaporthe sp. HANT25. The sequence goes on along the minus strand of JACBFG010000014.1, from coordinate 187,018 downwards.
TGTTGATGTGCCACAGTAGCTCCGGCAATGCGGTCCTTGTGGGTTAAAGTGATGTTTCAAAGCGACAGAGAGTGCAAATACGCGGGTCTGTGTGAGAATACGCGAATATGCTTATTGAAAACAAAGCTGGCCCCGTCGACGTCCCATGCGGTGCCTCATCGGGAAGGTCTTTGTCGACCATTGAGTATACTTGGATCGACGGTGTCTTTTACATATATGTATAGTGCAGTGCTACCCCAGGCCTGGGGGCGAAAGAGGCCAGGCCAGACCAGATCATCGACCTGTCCACAGACGGCGAGCGACCGCACGGCCAGATCAGATGGGGTCGGAGAGTTTCTGTCAACCGAGGACAAGACGACGACTAGTTGATATCTGACTCATTGCGAAGCTTATATCATGAAAACGAAATGACGCTGACAGGATCGGAGAAATAACAATAAATTCAGGGGGGCGGGGTGGCCATTGTCTTGGGTAAGAAAACAAGAAGAGAAGTAAAGTAAGTAGTCAGCTTGAATTAGAAGCGTCCAGCCTCGGCACGGTGGTGGGCATATACGGGCATAGGATTCAGGCGGTCACTCTGGAGTAATAAGCGCGGTAATAGCACGACATGGTGCCATGGGCGGTGTATAGCGAGATGAGCGGTTCCTTTGAAGAGAAATCAAGGCTGTCATTTCCATGATCAATCATTCTGCGACAGCCCGAGCAAGGACCAACGTTGACAAAGCGCGCATCTCGCTAGAGAAGGTCTCGCCCGCGTCGCCCATCATCGACAGAGTCCACATCCAGGACTCATTTCGGGGGACGGTGGGGCCTTCAATCAATCGACCTTGGGGGACCCCCATCGACGAAGATGCAGCAGCAGCGGGCCAGCAACACAGATGACAGTGAGGTGGACAGAGAAAGAGGGAGAAAGCCCAGGGACCCCGAGTGGGTTCATAAACGGCTGCAAGGTCTGGACCTGGAAGGAGGGGCGTGAGTCGAGTGATCCCGAGGCAGGCCACCCCCAGGAGGGCCCCACCTCATAGGGGAATTGCGGCTTGGCTGGTGAAACAGCGCACCTCCTTTTCGCACCCCTGCTAGACAGACTCCTGCCAATTTCCATGCCCTCCCCAGCACCGGTTTTTTTGCGCTCGACGATGCCACGCTCCTTGGATTCTTGGGAATGACCCCGTCCATCCTCGCCGTCGGCCGCTGGTATACGAGACACACCTGATGGCTCCACGTCAGAACCTGATGGGGGGATGTTCCTCTCTCTGGCCTCGCCCTTACTTCTACTTTCTGCACAGGTGGCCCAACCGCGCCGCATCGCACACCAGCGACCTGGGCATCGTGCACTCCTCTCTGATCGGCGACAAGATCTGGAGCAATCTGGAGGCCAAGCATTTTCGTTTCTGCCAATCTCCCGGTCTTTTGTGGGCCCCTCTCCTCCAGAGGGCGAGAACACCTCGCGGAACCACATAGAACCACGCACAGGGCAAGCACACGGCCAGCACCCAGCACGGATTGGCCGGATGACAGTGCCGTTGCCAGGCCATGTCATGGCCATGCAGCGTGCCCAATATAATTCCTGTCTTTGCGCGAGAGGGCGAAGAGGGCTGGACGGCTCTTCCTCGTCATCGCCAATCTCAACAGCACCTCCACGTTGCAGTCGGCAGTTTAGACTTCACACGGTCTGAGAGCGACTCACCGTAGGATGGTGGCCTGGGCATATGCAACCTTACCCGCGCGATGAATAACAGGAACGCCTGCCGCCGTGCGGACGGACGTCGTAGAGCAGCAAAATGTCAGCGATCCTCCTGCCGTCATCAACACTGGGACCTACAGTACACTACTTCGACACACTGGTGCCCGCCTAGCATGCCGTCCCGCCTGTGCATCGCTACGGCGGGATTCGGCCTCGAGCCCAGTGCCTGTACGCACACGTAGAAGCCCTGGCAGCCTGAGAGCAGATTGAGACCCACCGCTTACCGGGGTATCTTGCTGTGCCCGCTTCCATCTATTGCAGGGCAGTGAGCCCTATGGGATCAAAAAAGGAAATGAGGCAAGCGCCATTGGACCCGAGAATGTCACTGTTGCCGCCCAGCTCGGACGGGCAAGCCATCTTTTACACAGGGAGCGTCATGAGAGGTACAAGCACGAAGTCTAGAAGGTGACACAGCTGCCAATAACCAGCCGCCTGGGTGATGATCTGCAAAACAAACTACCACTAGAATGCGTCGACGTTGCGGTTCGAGAAAGGGAATCGGGCATTAAATTTCGCAAACTCGGTTTAAGTTTCCTGCTTGCTTGACCGTAAAGGTCGGATGATTTTTTAGGCGCTTGATCTTCATCGTCACAGGCCACCAACGTGCGCGGGACAAAAGCACGGCAGCCATCCCCTGGGATGATCATGGTCAGTGATGTGGCCCAGAGCGAGATCTATTCAAAGATGCCCACAACGCTCTTCATCCCACGCTGCAACGCCACGGCGGTCGATCAGCCGGGCTGCCTCTACTGGCCATGCTGTCTATTCCTCAACGAGCAACAGGAGGCTTCGAGCACGACTGTGAAAAAGAAACAACGGATTCAACTCAGCCACCACTGGGGGAGAGGTACAAGCAGGTCCGTCTGTTGAAGAGAGCACAGCACGGAATTTCCAGTGCATTTTCCAGGAGGTGAGGCCAGGCATTTCATCCGAACGTGCAGCACGCTGGATCATCAACCCCCCTCGGACGACGACATGGGACGGTAATGGGATGCCTTGGGTGTATTGTTTCTACCCAGTACTTAGCGACACTGCGGCCACCCCTCCTGTCGAATTGTGCTTCCTTGGCAGCAGGATCTGAGCCTCTGCGGTCCCTGCTACCGACCGGGATTGAGACCGGGCTATGGGCTCTGATTGGGCCATGTCACCTCCTCGCCGCGCCCGTTCCTGCATTTGCCCCTGACATAGCTCAAGGATTCCCTGGCGACGGGAGGGCGGTTGCTGGTTCTCGTTTCTTTTCTCGCCCAAGAAAGAGATTTCCACCCGTCCCAGTGCGCCGAATCTTGCAGATGAGTTGAGTGGCCGACCCCCGGTACCACGCAAGCCTGCCCTGTTTGCCCTAGGCGGTGGATCAGCCAAAATTGATTAAGGGTTATTCATATCTACGGGCTGGCTGAGGCGGCAAGTCCACCATGGCGGCGGTGCTCTCGGCCTCCTATGCTCAGATGGGGACCGGGGTCCCGACGAACCAGACTTGACCCTGGACCGCTCACCAAGTGGGCTCCTGATTGAATTTACGGGGTGATCAAGTGAAATGGGACCATCACCGGGAGAGAGACCACACCCCAGAGCGTGCCCACCCCCCTCCTGCAGCCGCCCTGCTGCTCAAAAGGGCTGATGGCCTCCCATCCGCGGGCTTGTATATCTCTCTCCTTCTCTCCTCACCCAACACGGAGCCTGACCTCGTTCGTTCTCCCCGACATTCTTTTGAACAGTCTCTTTCGGCGAGCAATAGCAGCTTAGCTACTCATTCATTACCCAACCCAATACATTCTTTACAGAACGAGTGCAAACTGTGTCTGCCCTCCTCCACGGAATTGACTTCCACTCATTGCTTGCTGATCAGCATACCCACGATCTTTCTCTCACTCCCGAAGAGTACCGAACAAAAGAGGATCCTCGACTCACGAGTAGAAATCTGAACCCGAAAGCCAAGATGAAGTCCGTTCTCGCCGCCTCCCTGGGTCTCGCGACCCTGGCCTCCGCCAACAACGTCTACCCCCAGCACCCCCACTTCAACTACCGCCGACAAAACACCACGGCGAGCGCCGGTGCTGAGGAGCTCACCACCCTGACCGTCCAGCAAACCTCCATCCGCACCATCATCAGCTGTGCCCCGACCGTCACCGACTGCCCGGCCAACTCTGCCTCCCTGACCCAGCTGGCCTCCACCGCCCCCGAGCAGGTTTCCACCGTCCTGGTCACCGATGTGATCCAGCTCGCCACCACCATCTGCCCGGTCACTGCCGCCTCTGGCATCTCCTCCAGCGTCATCTCCGTCGCTGCTACCGGTGGCATCACCGGCACCACCATCACCGGAACCACCCCCGGTGCTATCCCCGCTGTGACCCCAGCGCCCACCGGCCCATTCGGCAACGGAACCATCCCCACCGCTGCCGTCACCAATGTCTCCCCCGAGGCTTCTTCGCCCCCTGCGACTGGCGAGGAGGGCGGTGACGATGAGGATGAGTGCGAGCCCGACACCACCACTCAGGTCTCCACCTCGGTGGCTACCCTGACCTCTGGTGTCCCAGTTACCGTCACCGTCACCAACGGCAACGGAGGCGCTGAGGTCAGCACCTCCACCTCTTTCACCACCTTCGTCACTGCCATCCCTGTGACCAAGACCGTCATCAACACCGAGTCTTCCCCCGAGTCGACCGGCGAGTCTTCTCCCGTCGAGGGTGGATCTGGCAGCGGCGAGGGTACCACCATCTCTGGCACCACCACCACCACTGCTTACACCACCGGCACCAAGACCGCCACTCTCACGAGCAAGGTCACCAAGCCCACCGGCGACTCCTCCCCCGTTGACACCAACTCCAACTCCAGCGGTGGCTCCGGCTCTGACGCTGAGGGCTCTTGCGTCCCGTAAGTTTGAGACTGTTCATCTTCACTCGAAGAAACGCAATTTTACTGACTTCCTTCACAGTGAGACTGTCACTGTCACCAAGGAGGGCCCCACCGTCTACGTGACCGTCGGCTCGGCTGCCCCCACCGGCACCTCCTCCGTCCCTCTGGCCGCCAACGCCGCCGTCCCCACTGCTGCTTCTGAGTCTTCCCCCGAGTCCTCTGCCCCCGCCTCCACCGGCGATGACTCCGAGGACGACGACACCTGCGAGGAGGACGGTGAGGACGCTGACTCCTCCGCTGATGGCGAGGATGACACCTGCGACGAGGAGCCCGAGGAGACCGTCACCGCCACCGTCGTGCCAGTGCCTACCGGCTCCAACGGAACCGGCTCTGCCTACCCCACCGGCGCTGCCCTGAAGAACCGCTTCGCCAAGATGTACTAAATCGCTTGATTCAAACCCTAGCGATGAGGCCGCGTCAAGACGAGGACGGGACGAAGACAGAATGACGACAGCGGATGAATTCTGTGTGTGGGCAACGGGGCTTGGTATGAGACCATGACTGGACTACTGACGTTGGATGGATCATTTGTATCTCCAACCTTTTTCTTCCCTTTGTTTAAGCATAAACCCCCCATTTTTTGGTTGGCGTGGAAAAATGGGCGGGAGATACAAGAGATCCCTCCTATGTGTGAGAAAACACTACTCTCCTACCTGGAGTAGTGGGGGTGCAGACAAAAGACTCTTTCTTGTAGAATGTTGTAGTGTTGGATGGAAGGGGGAACCTTTTTGTGTGGCTTTTTAAATAGCGCTGGCAGAGGGAGATGTTGAACCCACCTGCTCTGCCTCTCACTCGAGAGCGCGAGCCGTGCGTGTCCTCCCCTGTCTTCCGATTCTTGGAGTGCAGAGAATTTTAAGATGCATGGATTATTGTCGTTTTGACTGCTCATAAAACCTTATGATGTGTTCCCCGTGTGATGGTTGTGTGGACTTAGAACTGTGTGAATTGTCATCGATGAAGAGAGGTTAGGTGAGACAAGATGAAGTGAGGTCGGAGAGGGAGGAAACGTCGTCCCTCCGCCGCCCCCTTCCCTCTTTGGCTCGAGGTCGAGCTTGTTGAGCTTGTCGGGGCCAACCTGAAACATAAGACGCTTCCGCCGGCGTGTTCTCCCCCCACGGCATTGTTTAGTCAACCCGAATTCGGCACGCGAAAGTCATCGATCGTATCCCTTGTTCGTCTCGTTCGCAATAGTTTACTCGGGCATTCAGGGAAGGTGGAGGTTGGAGAGTGTGTGGCTCGGAGGGTTTACCCGGCATCAACAGTCTGTCGGCCGGGCGTGAGACGGGGCCAGTCATCTCATACAGATCTCCCTGACAGTTATGCGTTAGTGCATAGCAACACTTTTGAGGTTGCTAGGGTGGCATATTGACGATGATTCGGCCGGACCTGGAGTGGTTGTTGGCGTTGATGGAAGACCCAACACGTTCAATTTCTGTGCTGGGGTAGAGGCGACCCCCACTCTTGGTGGTAAGGTCCCTACGAGATGGCCTCGGTATCAATGACCACCGCCTACACCTGGGAAACTTTTCTTCACGAGAAGTCTTTAGCAGGACAGTGGATAGGCCAACCATTCATTCGTCCCAGCTGAGCAGTCGAAGGGCAAAACTCCGAATCCCGTCTCCGTTATGCGAACTATGGGGGAAACCCTCGGTTTATCTCCCGTGTAAATGGGGTTAGCCTTGTAGAGTAATATAGTAGGGCATGAATCCTATTCGTATCCTGCGTTGCTACCTAGTTATGCTGTGCCGTGCACTTATTCACGACAGCGTCCCCGTGAGGAGCGTGTCACAGGGTGCCCGTCTCGCAGAGAAATGGGGGTCTCAGCCCTCGGGTCAAATGGCCTTGTCACAAGGCAGGTTGTGGGGTGGCTCGGGTAGTTCCCACAGCATACGCGTGCTAGAACTCTCCAGGCGATCATCGAAGGGACCTGTTCTCCTCTGATGGAAATGAGCAGGAGTAGGATTGTCATGTCGCAGCCAAGGATCGCCCTCTTATCACTTGGGCTGTCTCCAACCGTACAAAGTACAGTGCAGTGCAGTGCAGCAGTACTTTATAAGCGGCCCCTCTTCGCTGTCTTATTCAGCTTGTTCAGCCGGGTTTGTGGGGCGGTGTCTCTTGCCGCGAGGATACCGGGAAAGGCGCGCAGCTGGTGTCTAAATGCAGCTCTAGTGTAACAATCCGCCTGGCTCCTTTGTTTGTGCCATGGTTGGTGGCTTCTGTACCGTCTGCTGTGTCCACTCTGCTGGTCCTTATTATTGACAGTACCCCGTCAGAGACGGTATGAGAATGTGTGTGCGTTGTGAGAAATTACCTGGTTGCCTCAAAGACAAGCAGGACAGGCAGGCAGACCTTCGATTGCGGGCGGGTTGGGCAGCATAACAATCTCGCAGGGTGGACCGATTATCTTCGCACCAAGCCCGAGTTGCCAGGGGGCCAGAACAGGCTGAACCGGGAGAGGGCGGCCTCTGCCTAACCTAATCCTCACAGTCGGGGGCAAGAGAGTGGGAGAGGAGAAGAGGCACAGAGAGACAAAGAGAGCTAACTGCGGCTACTCCATTCGCTGCTGCCGCGCTGGTATTGCCACTGACTGCTATCGAGCTCGCGTCTGTTCCATCCAGTTGGGCAACCCCCCGGGCCTGGACCTGACCTGGACTGCACCTGGACCCGGACCCGGACAAGGAACCGACCTGCGACGTGACGAATATCTCGTGCCCGTCTCCTGTTCGCAGCCCAACATCCTCCTCGACCAGTCTTCTTTCCTCTCTTACTCCCCAGAGCAATTGCGCTGCTCTCGAGATCTCTCCATCCGTCCTGGCCTCCTCTTTTCCCCCTCTCCTCGAAAAGAACCACGACCGCTGCTGTCCGCAATGTCAGGGCCAGGTTCGCCGGGCCAGGAAGGCCCCACGTTTGCCCCGCCACATCTTCCTCCTGGCTGGATTGCGCAATGGGACGCCAACAGCAAGAAGTACTACTACGTCCAACTCTCGACCGGCGTTTCGCAATGGGATGTCCCGACAGACGCTGCCCCCGTCGGAGGCACTCCCGCCTCCAACAATGAGCATCCCTATGGAGTGCCGGGCCAGCGCCAGCTGATCACGCATCCCGACGGCACACAGACCGTCAAACACCCTGATGGCTCATTGGAGCCCGTCATGCCAAACGAGGCTGGCGGCACAAGGGGGATTGATGGCGATGGTCCAACCGGCGATAGAGGCCTTGGTGTAAGCCCACACTCCCCTTCTTGGCTGCCTTTGCCTCCGTCTATCGCGCGCGAGCCTCCCTGCTGACACTCTCGTCTTTCCGCGCATAGAGCATGGCCATGAACGCATTGCTCGGCGGCAAGCAGGGCGGCAGTGGCCACAGCTCGAGTAGCAGTCCCTTCGGCGGCCTCGCGAACCAGGTCATCAGCGGGCTTACACACAGCAACGGCGGCGGCCACGCGCAGCAACAACACCACGGCTCGTCGGGGGCAGCCGGCGGCGGCCTTGGCGGTAAGCTCGTCGGGCAGCTCACCTCAAACCTCTTCTCCTCGGGCAACAAGCCGTCGCAGCCCCAGAACTACCACAGCGGCCAGGCCGCGCAGTCGCCGCATAACTCTGGGGGCCTTGCAGGGTCCATGATGGGCTCTGTCGCACACATGTTCGGGGGACAATCTGGGGCCTCGGTACGTTTGCACGCCAAAAACCCTAGGATACATGATGCCAATGAGATTGTACATATACTAACTGGTACCCGCCCCTTTGTAGAACCAAAACTTCGGATACTCGAATTCCGGCCAAACAGGAACCTACAGTGGCTCCGCGCCTCCCGCCACATACCAACCGCCAGGCGCATCCTCGCAGCACCAGTCTCCTGCGCAAGGACACAACGCCCAGCCCACCCACAACCCCCAAGCCGCGGGCACACCCTCCTCCTACCACGCGCCCCAACACACCCCGAGCTTCCCTCCGCCGCCAGGACAGTACGAAGGACAGCATAGCTACCAGGGCCAGCAGCAACAACACACACCGTACGGCCAACACGGGCAAATACCAGGCCCGCCCGCCGGCGCACCGCCTTCGCAGTACGGCCAGTCCCAGTACGGGCAGGGATACGGTCACCAGCAGGCGCCACAGGCATACGGTGGCCACCAGCAAGGCGGGTACAATGGGGCGACGCCGTCGTACCCTCCGCCTCCGAGTCAATACTCGGGACAGGCAGGGTACGGCGGCCAGGACCGCGGCTTTCCACATGGGGCGCATCAATATGGCAGCAATCCCGCGTACTAGGAGAGCGGGGGATTCTGTCATCGAGAAGGAAGCAACGGCTTTGCTTGATGGCGCATCCCAGAGAATTTGGAAATTGGCCGTCAAATCGATCGAACCGGGTCGGATGGGGCAGCACTCCCAAGGGCCGTCATATGCAGCAAGTAGGGGAGTTGAGGCGACGACGGGGAGGCGTTGGGGGTGAGAAAAGGAGATGTCATAGACCAGACCGATTATACCATGAGCGAGGAGCGAGCAGCGAGCAGCAGTGGTTGGGCAGAGCCTGGTAGTGGGCAACCAGCTGTCGAGGGGGTTTTCTTTAAGGTGGTATCATAATTAAGCTAGCTACGTACATGTTTTGCAAGTGACAAGAGAAGAAGACGAAGAGAAAAGAGAAGAGCTCAGCATTTCCGGCGAGGCGAGCACACGCCTGATTCCCTACCGCGTCTTCTTCGCCTCCCCATCCTGCCCCGCGCCGTGCTGACCCTCGCCGTCGCCGTCCTCGACCATCAGCCCCCTCACCCACGGCATGAGGAACCGCGTCGCCAGGACCCACGAGGCGGCGGCGACGAAGACGACGTACCCCACGGTGGGCAGCAGCGTCCGCGGCAGGACGTTGAGCATGAAAGGGTCAAGGATGACGTCGGCGAGCACGGGATCTGGGTGCTGCATCAGCTCGCGGTCGCTGGTGAAGTAGTCGGCGGCCGCGTCGATGCGCAAAAGGAGGACCGATGAGAGGTGCTCCCCGCCGCCACCGCCGGTGGTCTCACCTTGGCTGGTCGTTACCTTGCGTGGTAAGTCCTGCCTGGACGTGGAGTAGTTGTGGAGCGAGGTGATGAGCTCCGGGGTGTCGAAGACGGCGGGGAGGGTGTGGGTTTCTAGGTGGAAGGCTGTTGGTTGCTATCCCGGGGGTGTTTCCCAATGTCAGTGTTCACATTGTATGTGTGTAGCTTGAGGGCGGAACTCACGGTGGCCAGCCAGCATATGCGGACCTCATAGCGCTGGCCCTCTGTGAGGTTATCGAGGATGAACCATGACGAGCTGCCGCGCTTGGAGTCTGATGTCGGGAAGGTTGCCTCGAGGTGGGTCCTGAGCGACCAGTCCTCGGGCGTGAGGGTGTCGATGTTGAGTGTGGACAGCGACGGCTGCTGGTTGGGGATGTTGACGGGCTCCGGGCCGAGGAAGATGGTTTTCTCGACGTTTGCGGAGGCCAGGGATATGCCTAGTGTGAGGCATATGAAACTGGCGAGTAACATTGTCTGAGAGACTCAAGATAGTCTGTCTGAATGTTGTGCCTGTCTGCCTGCCTACACCTCTCATATGAAAGAGATGTGAGTGTACATTGATACTGGAGTGAGATGAGAGACTGTACCTACACCAGCCACAATAGATGGGGACTGGTAACTGGCCTCGACAGCCCCCAAATCGGCAAGCACCGCCACACACCGCCCAGGAGCCAGGTAGCTGTGCCCGGCAGGCTGGGCCTCGAAGTTTGGATCACATGCGAATTTCTGGGGAGGGTCCCCCCAATCGCGGCAAAAGCTGGGGTACCGCCTGGCGTCACTGTCCTCGCTGACCGAGGAACTGACGGACCCGACCTCCAAGCACCACTCTGGAATTTGGGGTTGCCAACCTTTGGGCCTGCCCGCGCAACTGCTACTTCCCTTGCCGTGGTCTGCTGAGAGTCACGACAATGACTTCGTCTCTCGATGGCCACGACTCTTCGCTTTTACCTGCCAACCACGATACTGTGGGATGACTCCATTCTGCCTGGCTGGAATTAATTGATGATAGTCCAATGTGTTGCACTTCCTTTGCATATATCCAAGCCAAGCCCCCAATGCCAACAAGCCCACATATCTCATCGATTGTCGCATAACATTTGAGAATCATCCTCGAACAGCCTGGTCGAGGGTGCTCTAGCCAGCCCTCGAGGCTCATCACCTCCTCTCTCGCCCTCCACGACACTCTCCCCGGCTATTCCCCCTTCTCACAGCGACCATGGCCTCCCAATCGAAGCTCCTCCTCTCCCACGTCTCCACCCCGGGCCAGCGCGAGCGCACCATCCGCTCCATCATCTCCCACCTGACCGACCTCTACCTCTCCAACCGCACCCGCATCTCCCGCGCCGTCTACCTGACCCTCTTCGTCGCCCTCATCAACCGCGTCCGCAACGCCATAGCCGAGCAGAAGGCCGCCTCCGCCCGCGACGCCGCGAAGCGCGCCGAGCGCAGCGGGACCACCGGCCGCGTCGACGATGCCGCCACCGAAGATGACGGCAAGAAGAAGAAGCGCAAGGTCGAGCTCGACCGCGAGTTCTTCCGCTCGCTGCTGCGCCTGATGCGCATCGTCGTGCCCGGCTGGCGCAGCAAGGAGACCCGCCTGCTCATCAGCCACAGCTTCTTCCTCGTCGTCCGCACCCTCATCAGCCTAAAGGTCGCCGCCATGGACGGCGCCATCGTCAAGGCCCTGGTCAAGGGCAACGGAAAGGAGTTCCTCAAGAGGATCGTCTGGTGGATGTTGATTGCTGTGCCGGCCACATTCACAAATTCCATGGTAGGTTCGACTGGGAACTTTTCGGAGAAGTGTTGGATACGATATCGAGAATCCTGGCTGACCAAACCTCGAAACACAGTTGTCGTGGCACCAAGCGGAGCTGTCCCTGAAGTACAGGACAAGATTGACCCAGCACATCCACGACAAATACCTGTCAAAACTCACCTTCTACGGCATATCGGCGCTGGACGACAGGATAAAGAACCCAGACCAACTGATAGCTGTTGATGTCGCGAAATTCTCAAATAGCCTGGCAGAGCTGTACAGCAACCTGGCCAAGCCAATACTGGACATGGTAAGCTTTCACTCGTATCATTGCGTGATCACAAGTGTTGATGGCTGATGTGCAACAGACAATATATACCTGGTCGCTGTCAAGTAGCGTTGGCGGCGAGGGTGTAATGTTCATGTCATTACTGGTTCAGCTGTCCGCCAACGTGATGCGGGCGCTGACACCTCCTTTCGGCAAATATGTCGCGGATGAAGCGAGGCTGGAGGGCGAGTTCCGGTTCCAGCACTCGAGGTTAATAGACCACAGCGAGGAAGTGGCCCTGTATGCAGGCCACGAAGTCGAGAAGGACACCCTCGACAAGGGCTATTTCACACTGATCAAGCATGTCAACTACATCCTACGACGACGCTTCTACCACGGGTTCATGGAAGACTTTGTCATCAAATATTTCTGGGGCGCACTGGGCCTGGTCCTCTGCAGTGTACCAGTGTTCGTCAAACTACCAGGCTCAGTAACGCAGAACATGGGCGACAGGACCGAGACGTTTGTGACAAATCGACGGATGCTGCTGTCTGCCTCTGACGCATTTGGTCGAATCATGTTCTCGTACAGAGAGATCATGGAGCTCGCAGGATACACCTCGCGGGTGGCCTCGCTGTTGGAGGTCATGGATGACATCCAAGCCGGTCATTTCGAGAAGAAGCTGGTTTCTAGCGCAGGCACTGAGGACAACGAGGCTGTGCTCAAGGGACGAGGAAAGGTCGTCGAGAGCAAGGATATCGAGTTCATCGACGTGTAAGTCGAATCTCCGAGTCTATTCTGGCATTGATCGTCTCAAGATCGAAGACTGACTTTCGCTTCGGACAGGCCTATAATTTCTCCCAATGGCGATGTTCTCGTCAAGGCCCTCTCTTTCTCACTCAAACAAGGCGACCACCTCCTGGTCGTCGGCCCCAACGGATGCGGCAAGTCGTCGCTCTTCCGAATTCTGGGTGGCCTGTGGCCCGTTTATGGCGGGACAGTATACAAGCCACCCTTCTCAGACATCTTCTACATCCCGCAGCGGCCGTACCTGTCGCGCGGGTCGCTGCGCCAGCAGATCACATACCCAGACGGGCTGCGCACGATGCGGGCAAAGGGCGTGACGGACAACGACCTGCTGGGGATCCTCAAGCTCCTCAGCCTCGAGAGCCTGGTGACGCTGTACGCCGAGGGCTGGGACGCCGAGGCCGAGTGGCGCGACGTGCTGTCGGGCGGGCTGCAGCAGCGCGTGGCCATGGCGCGGCTCTTCTACCACCGGCCGCGCTACGCCATCCTGGACGAGTGCACGTCGTCGGTGACGCTCGAGACGGAGAAGGTCATGTACGACAACGCGAAGGCCCTGGGAATCACCCTCATGACCGTCAGCCACCGCCGCTCGCTGTGGAAGTACCACAGCCACATCCTGCAGTTCGACGGCCAGGGCAACTTCGTCTTCACGCGGCTCGACGCCGACCGCCGCATGAAGCTCGAGGACGAGAGGGAGGACCTCGAGGTCCTGCTGAGGCAGGTGCCCGAGCTGGAGAGGCGCGTGGCGGAGCTGACCTCGGCTTAAGGGGTGCTTGGAGATTATTACTGACATGCATGTGTGTTTTGGAATCGGGGCATATATATTGTGTTGTACACTAACGAACAGATCAGTCGCATGCATTTTTGGTTGTTGCTCATTCTCTTCATATAGAAGCATATTGGACGATAACAAGAATACAAATGAAAGACAAACTCTCACAACAACGCTGCCGTCTCACAGTAGTCCTCATTGACTCACTGACAGGCTGCTCAGTCGTACGACCATCAATCAACACTTGGACTATGCCAAGTTCTGACCAGAACCGGCGTGGCCAAATCATTTGTGCAGCTGGACCGTTTGAGAAGCACCAAAGAAACAGTTCATTCATTCATGACTTTTCTATCGCGCCCTGCCGGGCTCCATATGCCACAACGATCCTTTGGGACCGGACCAGACCTCTCAGGGAACGCACAACTTGTGGGCATGCTCCACTGCGGGCTGCTCTTTCCGTACATATATGCCTTTTCGCTCAATGCCTTCACTCAATGCCTACCACTGGGTCCTGTTTCACCACCCCAGCCACCGTGAGCCCCTCTCTTATCGAAGAAAGGGCGCCCCCAAATCTGCTGTCGTCTCTATGGAACTTTTCCCCGGGTTGCTTTTGCACGTCAGCCGGCCCACGCACACGCTCCGGGTTTGTATCATCTAAGATGGTTGTCATCATGTCAACACTCTATCCCCTTCTCTAATTTGCAACTTCGACACCCCCGTTCACCGGCTGTGCATCAATGACCACGGCGGTGTCGTCCTCATCCACGGAGGCCGGCAGCTGGCTCTCGGATTCGGTCAGACCCTGGCGGATGGCGAGCACGCTGTCGACGATGACAGCGTCTATTCCTTCTTTTACTTGGCGCTG
>JACBFG010000014.1:122356-172847 GCA_013435955.1 Diaporthe sp. HANT25 | reverse complement strand
GAGGGGGGGGGGGGTGGTTTGCATACCTGTACCATGCGCGGATCGTTGTTCTCCGTACCGTAGCTGACACACACAAGACCGTGCTGCTTGACGACCCTGACGAGCCGGGGGCTGTTGGTAAAAGGCTTGGACACGCTCACGATGCCCAGCAGGTTCCACCTGCTCGCGAAGCGGATGGCCTCCTGCAAGGAGGATGCCCTAACGTCACCAACGGGGGCGTCCCCAGCGTCGGTGAGGAACATGATGGGGAAGTTGGGCTGCTTGTAGCTCAGGCACAGGCAGATGTCCGGGTTGAAGCTGGAGAAGATGATGTGCCTGTCCCGGGCGAGGTCGTACACCTTTGCCAGGACGGTGTCGCAGAAGCTGTTGAGCTCCACCGCGTACGCGTCCATCTCGTGCTCCTCGCTCTCGTGCAGCATCGGGTACTTCATCTCGATGTTGAAGCCCACGCCCGAGGGCAGGTCGCGGAAGAGGTCCTCGAGGGTCGCGAACGGCGCCTGGATGAAGTTGCCCCGCGAGTTGCCCTTGTAGCCCTTCTCCTTGAAGTCCCGCGTGTGCTTCATGCGCTCGTCGGCCATTGGCGTCTCGCCCACGCCGTAACCCACCGACATGGACCGTTGCCTCGGGTTTGGCACCTCGTTGTTGCTGCGCATGTTCCGGAGCTGCTGGTTAAACATGTCCTTGCCGTTCAGGCGACGCGCATCCGGGTTGATGTGCAGGAACTGCTCGAGAGTGAGCGTGTGCACCGGCGCATCGATGCCGGTCTCGCTAACGAGGAAGTCGTGGTAGATGACTGGGACATGGTCCTTGGTCAGCTGCACGTCAAACTCGACGTAGTTGGCCCCCAGGTTAGCAGCTGCGATGAACGACTCCACAGTGTTCTCGCCGAGCTGGAGGGACTTGTTGGACGTGTTGTTCTTGCCCAGGCCGCGGTGGCCGATGACCATAGTAGACGCCAGCTTTTTCCAATAAGTCTGCTCCGAGGTGACCTCCATGTTCGGGTGTGAGAACGGCGTGACGACCAGGAAGTTGAAGTTGACGGTTCCAATCACTTCAAGAGTGCTCGAAGAAACAACTGGCACGCAGACGTCGCCTTGCAGGTTCATCCTCTTCGATCCGACAGACGGCCGGATACTGGACAACAGCGCCACGGCTCTGCCGATCTTGTTCTTCTCGTTACCAGAGTAGGTTGGCACGATATCGAACAGAAGCTTGACTTTGCTTGCATCCTTTGTCGTGAATACAATGGGCTCCGTAGAGATATTCTCATGCACGGGCAGGTCGATGATCGTGGGCTCGCCCTGAGCACCGTTAGCGGATACCACGACTGACAGTGCGGTATCGAGCTGTGTCGTGTGGGCTTCGTTGAGGGGCACGCGGTCCAGCTTCACAGCATCGACGTCCCGTCTCATGTCCATAGAGCCAAGACTAACCAGGACCAGGCTCTCGTCCTTGAGGTAACGATGCCCGAAGGTCTTGACTGGTTCAGCGACACGCGCGGTTGTCTTGGAGCGACGGTCCTCGAGAGATTCCACCTTGGGAGGTGAGCCTCCGTTAGTGGTTGAGTGCCCATCTCCGTTGGTCTGGGCTGTCAGGGCAGCGTCGTTCACATGGCTGTTCTCCTTGAGCAGATCCGCAAGAGCTAGGTGACCCCTCAAAGCGGCGTGCTCCCTGGCAGTCCACCCGGAAGAGTCGATCTTGTCCACATCAGCTCCGGCTTCGATGAGTAGCTTGGCAACAGACAGGTGTCCATCGACGGCTGCAATATGGAGTGGCGTCCAGTTGAAGTTCTTCTCCACAAGTTCCAGGTCGGCCTTTTGCTCTTCGGTGCCTTGCAACAAAATGCGAGCACAGTCGTCGTGGCCGAATCTAGCGGCGATGTGGAGTGCCGTTTCTCCCGAGCTGTCCTGCCAGTTGATGTCGACGCCGGCTTCCACAAGGAGGTTGACGATTGTCTTGAAGTTAGATTTTGTAGCAATGGCCAAGACAGCGCTGGATTTGGAGATGCCCCGCCTCCTGGCTAGCTTGTCTTCGCTAGGCCCCTGCCAGTTTTCACCCTGGAGGAGAGCCTGGATCGTCAAAGGGTGGCCGCCAATGACAGCGAGATGAAGTGGCGCGTTGCCCTCCTTGTCCTGCCAGTCCTCAGCGTCGATGCCGTCTTCGACATTGAACTGTCCCCACTCCTGCATCTTGGCCATGATGATCTGACAGACCACGACGAAACCAAATTGGGCAGCATAATGAAGAGGGAGGCGGCCAAAAGAATCCCTAGTGCTAAGTGCGGGTCGTTGATCCTCGCTGAGCCTATCCAGGAGGAAGATGAGTACCTGGACAGCCTCGTCGTTCTTGTCCAGGAGGTTGGTCTCCTTCACATGGCGAGAGTCCGGAGATGCTGAAGGCGATGCTGCTGGGGTAATGTATTGGGAGGCATAATGATTACCGGCAGGGAAGGGGTAGGCCGGAGAGTCGGACTCCCTCGCGTTGGCAGACTTGGTCCGACCAATGTGAATAACCAAGCGATGAATGCAGTTTCGCTCGTTGATATCATCTGCCTCGTCCAGTGTCTTGAGATTTGAGAGTAGGAACTCGATGGAATCCTTCGATCTGGCGGAGATCGATCTCTGCAGGAGGTTGTGTAGCAGGCCCTGGGCCGGTGCTTCCGAAAGGGCCAGATTCGCTCCCTTGAGGTGGCTCTTCAAAGCCTCCACGTTGTTATCCCGGATCGCCTGGTCCATCTGGTCCAAGAGAGAGGAGGGGAGGGTAAGCATGGCTTTGGCGGAGGCTCGTCCCAGAGACCTGATAGATCTCTCTGAGCGGTTGTCCTCTATGTTCTGGGCATCGCCGACTGCGGACATCCACTTGTTGATGTCGTTCAGGAGCCGGGCAAGGGTGTTATCCTTTGCGAAAGGCTTCGGGTCGACCTTGGTAGCGATGTACCGGTGCTGGGTGGCCGAATTGGGCACCTTCTTGTCGAGCTTCTTTGTGATCTTTACGAAACCACGCCTATTGATCTCACCGAACCACTGAAGCTTCCTGAACTGGGACCGCAGCTCGAGCAGGGCGCCCATGAGCTCTTCGGTCTCATCCACGTCCAGGTCGGATACGTCGGAGGTCTGTCCATAGCGGTCCTGAAGGAGCTTCAGGCGCCGGCAAGCGTCTGAAAACTTCTTGTTGTAAAAGTAGTCGACATCCTCCAGGTTCCGGTCCAGGGCGAAGAAGAATTCTGTTTCCGACTGGTTAGGCGACTGGGCTCAGCCCACCAGGGAGGGAGTTGAGCGATCCAAATGTTTACCTGCAAGATCCACCTTCTCGCCGCTCTGAGAGGCTCTGACGTCCGCCTTGATGAGCTTCTTCAGGCCTTTGTAGTCGATGTAACTAGATGCCCACTCGGGCACCTGATTACGCGGCAAGCTGTAAACGGTGTCAGTCTAAGATCTGAGTGCCTAAGGTTACGGGACAACAGGGTGCATGGTATTGCATAGCATTTCATAGCGTACTTCTTTCCAAACTTCATGTTGGCGGACTGGTCAGGGTCGAGTCGTGTGCCGATCAGGGTATGTCTGTCTTGGAGGTTTGGTATGTGCGGTGGCGAGTCGAACGGCAGATACTTATATCCCCCAGGCTGGTGACAGGTTTTAATTGAGGGAAATTATGGGTCGAAGCGGCTGCAACTGACGTCGGAATATGTGCCAATTTGTTGCTGTAATTGCTGTAGTTGCTGGCTGGCGACGGGCTGGCCGTGAAGCCCAGCTAGGCGGGGAGTTCAGAGGGAATCGAGAGTCTGCATCTTCATTGTGAGAAGGAGTCTCGGATTGAAAATGGGTACTCAGGCGGTCATGACCCTGCAGTAATGCCGTTGTCGTTTTCGCGCAGCCCAGGGAGGAGCAATTGATCAACCCAGTTGATGCTGTGGTCTACTGTGCTCAAGGAAATGAATGAATGAATGTTTTTTCGTGTGTACACACAGTAAATAATTAGACCGTCGTAGTGAGAAGCGGTGCTTTGATCTAACGGAAACCTCTTGGTCGCGGTAAGTCTAAATCCTAGATGCCTGGCGGATAAGGTGTGAGGAGTGACGTCGAAGCGGTCCGAGGGTCTGGCCAATGGAAAAGGATGGACAAAGACACGTTCCTCAGCAAACACGACCCTTTGGAAGGCTGAGGGAGATCCGGGGAAAGTCAAGGCTGCGCCGTGCCTTTCTTATTTCCCTTCACAAGATTTCAATCCCTTGAAGGCGGTGGATGCTTGCTGACTCTGACAAGGGATGGCTCCTCGGGACATGTGGCCAGAGTTTTACCTCTGTTCCACGTCGGTCGTCACGGGTTCGCCCACGAAGCGTCGAGCTGAGGTGAGGTGGAGAACAGGCGACGAGGCCAGTATCCAAGAAACTGGACCTTGAACAGCGCTACTTTACCCGCTCACTGGCTAGGGACACCCCCCTTTTCGTCCTTTCGCCCTTTCGTCCCTCTCGTCCCCTCTCTTTCTGCAGTCCCAGCAGCAAGAAAACCAGGATGGTGACGAAATAGGGGGAAGAATTCAGGGTCCAACAGCAAGATTCCATCAATTGTGGGTGCCGCATGCCCACTGACTGACAGTTGGCCCTCGGGTCCAGCGCTCGGGGGTTACAACAAAGGGCTTATCAAAGAGTATCTTACTGTAGATACTTGGTCGCCCACTTTCCAGAGCCGCCTGACCTGCTTCGACACGCTTTCTTCCAGTTATGGCATTGTAACACCGTTGGTGTGACTTGATTGATGCTGACGTCTGTGTACAATCCTTAGAATAGCACATTCGCATCTACAGTAGTGCCAACACCCACGACTGACTCGAGTGACAGGACGAGGTTGCGGGTCCCCTTAATGCCCACCAAGCAGGACCCTGTGTCCCAAGCCGATCTACGGTTTTGCTTTTGCCTTTTCGCATGTTCCTGCCTTAGCCTGTTAGCCTCACCACTTCCCAAGGCTTCTTCCCGACACACCCCACCCAGGATTGATATGCACACCCCAACACCACCTACTGGATGCACTACATGTGGCAAGCACTGCCAACTCGACAACTCGAAATATGATACATCCCTCGGCCAAAGGACGCTGACCGAGTACATGGACAATCAGGCTCTCCCAATCGGCGTTCAACCCACTAACAAATGAAGTCGACCCCTCCGAGTGGCCTTGTTCCCAGTCGCCGTCTACTCGCCTCGGCAGCCCGGCCTTGGCACACGCACGCGCTCGCCCGCGATGTTACCGGGTGATGCTTGTATTCGGAACCTCGGAGACGATGGTCTGGTCTAAGTAGCCTCCCTATCTACATCAATGTTGAATGTGCAAGTTGCTCCCTGAAAATCGCACAACAACGTATCTACTTGTCTGATCTTGCAAATAAGCATCTCGGATTCATGAGAGCCCTTGAGCTCGAATGCCAAGATGTTCTGATCCGTGACCATTTCGGACCCGAGAACCCCGACGGCTATTATTGGTCTGACTCGGCAATTGAGTAAGTCCAAGGGACGGTGAGAGTTACCCACATCCTAAACTCTGGGGTCGCCAGAATACGGTCCAGGGTCCAGATTGTGGCAGTAAGAGCAAGGGCATGGAGTCATTGACATATGGCTGCCTCAACGAGAACCGACGAGGTGATGGTGATGGCCGGCTAGGGAGCGTCGGATGTGAGTTTGTACGAGAAAATGACGTCGCTCGCAGTGAGATATGAGAACCAGAAAATACAACGTGTGACCGCCAGGATAACAAGGGAATAGCGACTGAAGCCGGCAGGAAGTGTGAACTAAGGGGTTTCATCTCACCGATACATACGGCAACAATGATAAAGGCCCAGTCTACTGATATCAGAGGATCAAGCCGTCCATGAAATTTCTAACAGATCACCTTGAGTCCACAGGGTTCGAATCTCCCTGGAATTCGGGTTCGTTGGCAAGGTGTGCTCACATATACTTACCTGACCGACACGTCCGGCGGTCTGGGTTCGAATCTCACAAGGCAAGTTTGGGTTCTTCATATTTTCACAAATGTATAAAAGTCGCCATCAAAACGCTACCTAGGTAGTCCAAAAGCGTATCACGCCCGGGCAGCGCCAACTGCTTCCTGATTGCCACCAATTGCATGGTTGGGGACACCCACAACGCATTGCTCGGTCATTATGAAATCTAGAGGTCCCCAGGTGCCGTGCCACGACGTCAACATACTTCCCCTCTTGGACGAAAACTTGGTTCTCAGCAGAAGTGTGCGAAAATTTGGTCAGTCGGTATTGCTTTTCTAATGAAAGCAGGCTTACAGAATATATCAAACATGTCTTTCCGGAATCAACATCTTCAGGGCTGGATTGATATGCTGCCTATCTAAGTGCCCAGCTATTTTCTTCACCCTGCCCAGAGTTGGCACAACCATGATACGCCATCGCTCAGTTATTCCCAGATTTGCTCTTCGCTGACTTCTGAGTAAGTAGTGGGGAAAGGTGAATAATGTGAAAGTCGGGTGCTGTTGAATGACTGTACCAACGAGTCAAATCATCCTGTCATAGATGACAGCAGTCTAGTCTATGCATGCCACTTCCCCTTTGGGTCTCATGTCCCCTTCACATATAGGATTGATCCCTATTTTTTAACGCCGGCTCCGCATGGTTCCATGTCTCGGTCGGCATGGTGTGCTTAATCGGCGAACTCGTCCGTTTTCTTAAGCCACGTTTGCGGTGATCTATCCATACCATTTCGGTCAAGAGAGCAAGTTGAGGAAATTTCTCCAATCACCTGCACCACTTCCGCCATTCGCAAGCTGCAATGCCAGTATGTCGAGGCTCTGCCTGTTTTGATTCATGAGAAATTGGCCAAAATTTGGCACAGTTCCCAAGCGCCCCCAAAATTCTGGGGTCGTTTTGGCGGATTCAAGAAGAATTTTCTGCTTTGTGTGGGGAGAACGCGCAATTCTCATTCCAGCAGACTCTGAGTGAAGAATAGAGTCCAGGTCCCATAGAGTGATGTTGAGAGCTCTGACGATGTGGAGATTTGACTCGACTGCGTCTCCCAAAATTGCCACCTTCTTGAACCCATGCTTCGGTGCATCAGTGGTTGGGTGGATTCTCCAAGGGTTTCGCCTGTCGTTCGCAATCTTGACATCAAAACTAGATATCCGCACTCCCTCCCTCCAACTTTGTTTGCAACGAAAGAGGCCCAAGGTATCATCTGGCGACATAACAACACGCGCACGCCGATGTTGCGAACCTGGGAACCAGGGGCCGTGGCTGGAAATGGTCAAATCTATGGTGAATCTCCAAGTGTAGTGGCGGAGGGCGACGCGTCGGGCTTCTTGGTTGACTGCGAGCAGGGCCGGGATGCCTCGAAGGAGGCTGATCTCTCGATTCTTGCGGTCCCTCGCTAGATCGCGGTCCTTGGGGCATGTCCTGGGTATGACCGCGACGAGACGAGGCACCATGGCTGCTTCCCAGACCATTAAGCGAAGCTCGCAGGGAAGTTTTTGAAAGACGGAGAACAGCATGCCATTGTTCCGTTTGCCGATGTGATCCGCCTCTGACCTGCCTGCTTTACCCACTGTCTTCGCTCGGGTTGGCTGCCTGGCCTTGCGATGTTCCTGTTGCATCACATCTCCATCGTAGTCTTGCTTTCGTGTGCGGACCATGATGAAGTTGAGTGCTCGTGGTGGCAGCTGTCAACTTGAGGGTGGGAGTGCGCAGCATGAGTTGGCTACGATAGGAGGTGACGCGCGGGTTGGTTGATGAATTGATAAACACCAAAACGTACACTGAAGACAAGATTTGTGGGCTCCCCAGGCAACAAAGCTAGGCAGCAGTTGAGAAGTGTGTGAGTCAAGTGCATGAGTGACGTCAGGTGGGATGTTATTTCGTTGTATTTTTGTGAACGAAACAATGCTTTGATCCAGTACGGAGCTGTTGTACATTAGCTGGAGCGCTTGCAACTCTGAGAATACAAGTCTTGTGCGTTTCCATCTGCTTCGCACACGGAAATTTATCTTGGCATTGATAATCGTCTTGTCCGTCTTCAACCAGGCATCCCCCACGAAATCCAGCTGCGGCCCCTTCATACGGATACTTTCAACAGATTGACAGACCATGAGCTGCTTGACATCCTCATACTCAATCTAGATTACTGCCCCCTTGGGCTCTATCGTATCACCTGTATTTCTACAAGCGCTTGAACCTCAGATGACAGGCGGAAACCCAAGTGTCACAAAGTTCAGTATAATTTCTCTCGCTAATTCTGATGACCATGCAAGAATTATCCCGCACGAGGCCTTCATTCGTAGGAAATCCTAGTATGTGTCTATTGCTGCCTTACTTAGGACGGAAGACGTCCAAGTTCTCTCTGGGAAAACAATTAGGAAGAGCTAGCAGCATTGCCAACCAGCCCCGCGATCTCTTCGCGATGCTTGACATACGCTGCGTGCGCCGAGGGGAACTTGTGGACATCAATATGGACTCCTGCGTCTTTTGCGTTGGCCAGGCAAATATCCTAAAACCAGAGTCAGTCTCAAGTATGCTTTTCCACGTTCCCAGGTGGGCTAGCTTACTTGGAAGGACGGCGGAACCCAGACATCCTCGGAGGTGTAGATATATGTGCTGGGCACATCCCTCCACGGCTCATATGTCGCCTTTCCCAAAAGCGCCGAGAAGAAGTGCGGCCGGATTCCCGCCTTCTGCTCCTCCTGGTCCTCAGGCTCGAGGTCGTGGTACAGGCCCGAGATGGCATCAGTCGGGAGCCACGTCCCGTCATCCTTGAACTCGACCAGTGTCCGGCGCTCGGGGGTGTCCCCGCCGGCCTGGACCAGAATATCCCACGCGCTCTGATCTTTGGCCAGCATGTACGCACTGATGTAGAACAGGTGCGAGACGCCACCGGTAAGGCCCTTGGCCTGCCGGTCCTTCTTCGTCAGTCCAGCGATAGAGCTGGAGCCAACCACACCGCCGTAGGAATGCATGATCAGAATGACCTCATTTCCAGCCGTGACGAGGGGCTCTACAGCCGACCTCACGGCCTCTACGTCGGCCTCGAAGGAATTCGGAGGGGTAGCGCCGTTATTGGAGGCAAGTGGCGGGCTTTGGACAGTGAAATTGTAAGGCGCTTTTTCCAGGAGACTGACAAGTTTGTAATATGCTGTTGGGGGAGTCCAGGCCCCAGGGACCAGGACGATGAGGGGTTGTTTAGAAGACATGTCGAAGTCAGGTTCCAAAGTAAGTAGTTTGGTGGCTCAACACAATAAGCAAGCTGGAGTGAAATTACTCGGTATTAACTCCAGTATTTTGTACTTGAGGTTTGATGGATGAAAATCGACTTCGAGAAACCGTCATGGTCTGAGAAGCACCGAGGTGCTCAGTTGGTGCTGTCTGCTGCGCCGCATGCACCAACGCTGCCGAGGCGATGTAGGATTCCCACGAAATTCGAACTACGAGGGCCATATCCACTCGGTGGGGCAAGGACGCATATGCAATGAACATCAAGCTATCTCAAAATGGAGATGGTGGCCGGAGCCTGGGCAATCCCCGTCAACATGCCAACATGCCTGATACTGGTGCTCCGGTGCCTTGGGAAGGGAAAATTGACTCTTATGAAGATTGCTTGCGGTGGCATGTGTTCGTAGTAGGTTGGTAGCATAGTAAACAACAGCTCACAGCCTGAAAAAACTTGCAAATTTGGAATAGTCAAGCTGGCAGTTCCGAGCTAGTACTGCTGCTCTGTTCACCTACCCTTTCAGTTCTGGACTATTTTGGCCAAACCTCGTGATGCCATATGACAAGAGCATCAAATAATATTTTATCTCAGGGAGGTATGGTAATACCAATAATCACGTTCTTGTACAAGTATCAAATAGCTGTATTCAACATAATCACTAGACCTATCCTCACGGGGGCTTAACGTGCAAGGACACATTTTGGAAAACCTCCATCCTCCTATTCATCTCCGGAAAACTCTAAACGACTCAAAAAGGTAAATCGCCGCCACCGATAGAAACATTGATACAACTGACACATACTTAAGCCGTTGAATCAACCACTTACTACTTGATCCTCTTTCATGTCTGCAATCAACAAAGAACCACAGTCTCCCACTGCGGATTACAAGATTGCCAGAGTTCCCAGCTTTCGACTGCTCCTATCCCGATACGACGCAATGCGTGCGGCTCGCGTGGGTGCGGCTCGACCAGCAGCACGTCCATCACCTCCGGCGTTGTCCCTGTTTCAGTTTGCGAGCCCTCAGGTCTCGACTGGCGCACGGCTACCACAACAACTTTGATTTCGTCCCCGGCTCGGCTCTCGGTCCCCCCGGTCCACTTGCAATCGACGTCAGCCTCGCCAATCGACCTGTTGCTTGGCTGGGCCAGCAGGTCCTGGGCAAACAGTCTGTAGGATCTTGTGGAGTATCCGTCCGCCGATATGCCCGGTGGGGCTAGACGACAAAATATTGTGGTTGTGTTGAAAACCAACGAACCTGTCACTCTCCTGGCGACCTGGCAGGCAGGCTCGGCAAGGACCGCACAAGCTTGGGAAAAATATCTCTGCATTGCGGTATGCCCAATCTGCCAACCCGGGCCTCGTTCATCTTGTTCTTTTGTATCAACCCTTTTGAGTAGCTCAGGTAGGTCGGAGGGTCCTGAGTCGTAATAATAAAAATGTATCAAGTCTAGGCCCAAGTCAGACGCGCTGAAGGGGTATTCCTTGGAACACTGTGTGGAAGCCCAACTCCAGCTGGGCGCATAAGTAGGCGCGTTCTCTGCCTCCCAGTCGGCCAAATATTTGCGAGGAGGCAAAGTCCATCGCAAAGCAAAATGAAAATATCTTTCCGGGAGTCCAAATAGTATTCTCGTGTTGCAGCCGTGCGCAAGGACGCCGCCCATGCCGGCAAAGGCATTCAGTATATCTGAACGGAAAGATAACTGGCGCCGTGTATAGTTGGAGATGATGGCTATGTAGTCGAGAAAGTCCATGCTATTCGGCAGTTTGAAGTACATATCGTCGTATAAGAAAGGGAAATGATCGAGCCCAGAAAACCTGTTACGGCGCTGATTCTGACTTTGATCATCCTTGAGCGATTTCAGAGTCAGGCTGTTGGCATTTGTGTCTCCCGCCTCGTTCTCGGGGTCCTCTGTGATTTTATCCAATTCTTGCACCGACGGGGCAAGGTGCTCAAATGAGGTGTACCGGCCGCCATCGTACTGGAAGATGGCCTGGGATTCGGTGATGAATAGCCGACAACGCGAGAGAAAGCGCTCCTGGAATGTCCAGGCGCGCTGATTCCACATGGAAGCATCCACGTTTCCAAATAACAGCTCCTGAATTTTTCGAGATGCGAAGCCATCGCGTTGCCATGTGTCCATAGCAGATGGTAAACGTGGTCTGCCGGGACAGCCTGGAAGCTTAGGACAGCCGGGAAGTCCTACGCTGGTCTTGTATTTGTTTAGCGCAGCCATGATCGTGAACTTCGCCGAAGAGTAGACAAAATGCATTGCACGTATCTGCTCATGTTTTGATGTCTCATCGTCTTGGACAATGCAAAAGCGGTCGACCCAAAGGTAACGCTCCCCGAGGGCTCGGCAAAGAGCGATAGTATCTGCGATGACGTCGGGCAAAGAGATGTTTTCAAGACCGTTCACGGCCTCTAAAGAGTGCAGATTGGCCCTCTTCAATTGCCCTGTATCATGTTCGGAATATTTGCTGTGCCACATGTAGCTTAATGCGACAAAGCGTTCACCGGGCTTTGGCCTTTTGAGATTCATGGACTGGACGTCAATTAGTCTGAAGTCGGCTGGTAGTGTTCCATCTGGAGCTTGAAAAAGTCAGTTTGCTGACAATAGTTGATGACATAGAGTTGATGCTCGCCCTTTTCAGACTCACGTGTGTCATTATCGGCCGTTGTGGGCGATGGCTGTACACTATGAACACGTTCAGACGAAGATACCCAATTTTTCAATAGATCCACGTTAAAGAAGGGTGTTTCCCATGATTCCACACCTATTAGATGCGTGGGAATATTCTTGGTACATCTGAAGCAAAAGCGTGGGGCCAATTTATAGAGTTCGTGATATTCGGATTCATAGGACGAACGGTTGCCTGTGCCAGGCTCTTGCGTAAGTGACGACTCGGCCAGCTCGTGAATTATGATGTAAATGGCTACCAAGAGTCGAGACTCGCCGACCCGCGAATTTTCGATTCTGTCTTCAAGAGTGTATTTGTCCCCCATGACGAGCAGACCTAGGTTTCGAGCAACCAGGGGGTTCGCGTGCATTCGCCTTTCGCTTTGCTCCCACTCGAGTCTAGTTTTTGCGGCGACATAGACCGCTCGGCAGATCGCACAGTTGGGGCACGCAGAGTGCAACGGAATGTCGACTGCGTGCACCTT
This sequence comes from Diaporthe sp. HANT25, assembly GCA_013435955.1. Lineage (NCBI taxonomy): Eukaryota > Fungi > Ascomycota > Sordariomycetes > Diaporthales > Diaporthaceae > Diaporthe > Diaporthe sp. HANT25. The sequence goes on along the minus strand of JACBFG010000014.1, from coordinate 160,468 downwards.
GTACCGCTCATACAGGAACTTGACATCGTTCCAAAGGTGACATTTCTCACAGAGAGATAAACTGGGTCGTGGTGTAGAGTCGGTGAGATCTTTGGTAATCCGTGCAGCCATTGCAGTGGTTGTCTTTCGTATGAAGATGTGATATTCTAGGCAGAAAAAGATGAGGGACAGTGGTTACGAAACTCAAGCCCAGTATAGAGCGGGAACTGCCAGGTAGATGACATCGAGGGTGAGACGAGTCTCTGCGGCCAACCGAGACCGGGTTCCAATCGGGCACTGCGCATGCACCTCAGCCACCCAGCAACTGTTGGACATGTAACGCACTTGATAGGTAGGGAGATAGCCCAGAGAGATGGACTGACCATCGCCTAACAGTCCCATTCTGGACGCTGACACAATACTGTTAGTCTACGGGTAATTCTAGGACTGATCGCCATGTCCACACAGAAGGACCACAGCTAACGGTACACTTGTCTGTCCCTGGTGGTTTCGTTTTGGTTTGTATTTACATTGTCTCTATGCGTGGTATATGTCTATTCTATGTAGTCTGCACCTGTCATATATGTATGTGTTGATATAGGCCTGATAGTCATTGCACCAACTGGTCCCAAAGGGACACGGTTGTTCATGGAGCAGCAGCGACGTAGAGCTCACATATCAGGCAGTCTGTATCATCGTGCCGGGAGCCCAAGTCGGCAACACCTCTTCCAAATCATCCTCCTCTGCCTGGGTCACATTGGGCACCTCTTCAGCGCTGATCTCATCCTCGAGTGGGGGAACCATCTCCCAGTGAATGATGCTGCCCTCGGGCGACTTGAGACTTGTGACACCGTAGTTTAATAGGATACGCCTGGTGGCTTCCTGCAGCTGCTGGGCCACCATGAGTCTCAGCTCGATATCAAGCACGGTCCGCTGCGCCTCCCTCCTGATGCCGTGCATCTTGCTCAGCCGGTACCGCATCCATTGCGTCGCCAGCTCGCTGATCTTCCCCTCGTGCTCGAAGCGCTCCCAGACCCCCGTCGCCGCCTGCTTGGGGACGGAGTGTTCCAGGGCGAGCACCACGCGCTGGTGCAGCTCCGCCGTTGTCCCTGGCAGCACGTCCCAGGTTCTTTCCTCCAACTCTTTGGCTGTCTTCAGGAGCGCCTGGTGCTTCAGCAGGGTCTCGGCCAGCTGGCGGCTGTGAAGGGATACCTTCAGGAGCTCACTTGTTCCCATTTGTGCAAAGTCCATCGCATCTCGCGGGCTCAGCGCAATGTTTATCATGCGCTTCAGACGGTAAATGATTTTCTGCAGTCTCAAGAGGTGATTCTCGGCTTGCCTTATGAACATGGCAACCGTGAGCCGCCGGATGCTCGCCCGATCCTCGGCGGTGGATGCCAGGGTTTTGGACTGCCACATCAGTTTAGCCCGCTCCTCCGAGAAAGGCCAACTGGGCGGCTTGCCCATGTTAAGCAGCGGGTAAAGGTGCTCCGCCATTTTCCTTGGGCAGTTGGCTCGGAGAACAAGGGCGTTCATTACCCGAGCGTTCTCGACGAAACCTTGAAGGAGAATGTCTGCCGCGGAGGCATCCAGCGTGTAGAGACACTGCCTAAGCAGTTGGATTAAAAGCTCGACACTGATACCCCATTTTTCTTGGAGCGAGGCCACGAAGACCTTGGCAGCATCCTTGACACGACCGAAATGCAGTAGTCCGGAGACAAGAGTTTCGTAAATATCTCGGTTCCTCGTTGGCCTCTCGATGACCCAGTTGCCCGTCAAAGAGGTCGTCACCTCGGGCTGCTTGGCCCACTTGCGCAGGTCTGGGATCTGCATTACTTCCTCGTTCCAGCGCCGCCTTATAAGCAGGCCACGATTATCGAGAGCCAGCATGCGACGTATAATACCATAGAAACCGAGGATGTCGTCTTTATGACGATAGTGAAGTAACAAGCAGGCAACGGTCTGAGACGTTGGGCGTAGGCGGCCCTCTTCGAGAAGAGACTCCACCACCAGGTCCGAAAGATTGTGCATCCTCTTGTGTGTGAAGCCCAGGATAAGAAAATTATAATGGTGGATGCTGGGCGGGACCGGGCAGACAAGCAAGTTGTAGCAGATTTTGGCCACTTGATATTTGGGGCGAGTGAGCTCGTCCCATGAATCGAACAGTTTCCGCAGCATTTCCGTGAGCTTGTTACGCCCCTCTTCCGCGGCTGCCGGGTCGAGTCCTGGGTGGTTATAGCGAGGGTATCCTTCGGAACGGAGCAAGCGGATAGCTGTCCAAGCAGAGTCCAAGCTCTCTAGCGACTTGCGAGCGAATTCGGGGTCGCTCGGAGTCTCGTCATAGTAAGACTGTATTATCAACGAGTCGACGAGCTTGTTCATCATGCTATGGTAGCGCTCGAATTGCTGATTCGTGAGAGGCTCGCGATGGAGGATGCCACCAAGCTGAGATTCCTCCTGAATGGAATCGGCAATCATATCGAAGTTCGGCCCTATGGTCATGAAGTTGGGGCTCCCTAGCCTTTGTGCCGGATCGTAAGCCTTGTGCATGCTTCGGATGAACTGTTCGAAGGCGGGTCTGCTTTCGGCGTGGCGGATGAGGGCATCTTTCGTCTTGCAGATGGATCTGAGGATCTCTATGGGGTCTCTACCGAGCGGACGAGGCCGCATGTAAGCGGCATGCTGCTGAGTTGTCGAAGGCGCGCTCTTGTCGGCATCTTGTTTCCTGGCAGATGAGGACGACAGGCGGCGCGACAGGGCCAAGCAGTTGCTTGAGGGGCCAACGTTCCCCTGCCGCGTCGTGCGCAGTACTGTCCGCCGTGCATTCTCGTCCTGGGCGCCAGGAATAGACGATGCGCCGCTCACTGTGGTATAACGGGCCGCGGAATTGTCGTCGAGTCGTGGCTTTCGAAGACGGTTCAAAGCGGTGGCAGCGCGTCCTATTGGGGTGCCAGTGCCAGCGGCGTGGGCGCAGGCTCTGCAGCTGCAAAGTTGAGCTGAGGCAGCTCGAGACCAAGTCGATAGCATACCGGAGGCATTGCGGAGGCACGCACCGGCTGCTGCTTGAGTTCACGATCCGGACGAAGGGGTCGGTGGAGGGGGGCGGCCGATCGAGTGCGGCGTGATGGTGACGATGATGACTGACAGGTGCGACGTTGGGTGGATGCACGTCAAATTCTCGGCTGCACTGCGGTGCGCCAGACCCCCCTGTCTCTGGTCAGAGACCCCTCCGACTGTCTGGCGCCACTACGAGGGGTTGAGTGTAGGTATGCTCTGCATCAGCTATCACAATTGCAGTTCGGTCGATATCCTCACCAACCACAACAGCATTCGTCAACTGCGAAGAAATTGCAAAGGGTCAAACGGGGTTAGTAGTACTCAAATTATTGTTGTTGTGAATTACTTCTTGGCTAAAAAGTACACACCCACACAGCAAAGAAACGAAGTCGTGCCTCAAAATGTACGCTCTCAGTGTGACGGCTGAGCTGGGCGGGTGAGTAGACAGAACAGACAGGCAGACCATCCCCAAAGCTTTACTTCAACTGAACAGCTTCTCACTAACAAATCCCTAGTGTGACCAACCTCCGGCCAGATGACACGGAAGGGAACCCCTTCTGGTACACCTTCAAGGTGCAGTGCACGTCCTGCAGAGAGACTCACGCCAACGCGGTTGGGGTGAATCGATTTGTGCGTTGGAGCTCCTACAACCTCTCCTCCCGCCATCGTTGGCACAAGGTCTCAGCCAGCTGACCTCACCGCCAGGAAATGAACGAGATGGGCGGTAGCCGGGGCGAGGCGAACTTTGTCTGGAAGTGCAAGAACTGCAAGGTATGAGAGGAGCTTGGAGACTTTAGTCCCAACAGCAGGTGCACAAGGATCGAGAGGGAGAGACAGAGGCGGGCTTTTACTGACGCCACATCTACCCAGCGCGAGTCCTCGGCAACTATCAAGGCAGCTCCTGTTCCGTATGAGCAGTCGGAGCCGGCAAAGCCCAAGAACATCCTCGAGTTCGACTGCCGCGGGCTCGAGTTTACCGAATTCAAGCCGGAGGTATGGAGCCCTTTTCCAACTGAGACTGGGCATATGCTGACATGTGTTGGAAACAGGGTGAGTGGCTGGCGGAAGGCATTGAGTCTGGAACCAAGTTCACTGGCATTGATCTGTCCGAGGGCGAGTGGTTCGACTACGATGAGAAGGCTGGGGAGGAGGTCAGCATCAAGGATATCAAATGGGAGATCAAGAGGTCATGAGGAGATTGGGCTGCTGCACCGTGACCAGGCTGTCTGGGAGGAGAGCCTCATGGGCAAAGTATCAATGCAGAAAGTCGAAAAAAATATGCTGCACAGGGCACTCCACCAACCCACCGTGACAAGACGAGGTCAACGTGACATGTAGTGACATCCCTTTTTTCTTTTCAACTTGTCTGGGAGATTAAGCTTCTTGAAGACCCAAAGAAAGTATTAGGCCATCTATACAGATTGAGGGAGCGAGGAAGAGAGCGAGAACCTTGTTGGATTCGGCCTCCCTCCCCTTGGCCGCCTGTGTATTTGCACTAGGAACGACCGGTTACCCGCACCGGCGAGCCACCGAACCTGACTTCCAGACTTGAAATCAAATCGACCTTAACCTTTCCCATATGCATCACTGCCGCCACCACAGACAGAGCAACTCGCCTCACCTAACTGCACAACTCCAATATGGTGTCCTCAGAACTGGGCCCGCAGCTGCAATTCTTGACCGATGCGGCCCACCTGCTGTCTGCTTCGTCGCCTGAGACCTCGGCCTTCCTCATGAGCAGGCGCACATCGCTACTAGTCGACCACGATCTGCCCGTGAATGACAACCAACGACAACATATCTGCAGCTGCTGTGGGCACATCATGATTCCGGGCCAAGGCACTGAACTCAGACTCGGGGTAGACAAGGCGCTTAAGGCCAGGGTCACGAAGCAGCCCAAAGCTCCAGGCGTACCACCGGCTGCCACACCTTCATCTTCGCAGAAGCCTGGGATATCCAAGGTCTTCACGTGTGGCAACTGCAGCAGATACACAAAACTGCAACTGCCTGCTCCTAAGCCTCTCAAGGCTAAAGGCAAGAACAAGAAGGTGGACCAGCAGAAGGTGTCAGAGGATATGCGCCCAGCTGCACCTTCTGAGCCGGCGAAACTATCTGCAAATGCCAGCAGCAAGAAGCGAGCAAAGAACCGCAAGGCCGGCCTGCAGGCCCTGCTGGACCAGAGATCCGGACAGAGCTCTAGTCCCTCTTCAGGCCTTGGACTTAGCCTGTCTGACTTCATGAAGAAGTAAAATGAGTCAGGCCGGCGAGAGAAGCGGCAGTGCTTGGCCTAGACGACTGCATCTCGCGCCGTCCCTCCCAGCCTATCCCCAAAGCCGGCAGGCTCTCTCCAATTTGCACCTGCTTCAGACCAAAGCACAGGGCCACTCGGCCGAGACTCACAGGCGGAACGGGCAGTCGCGAGAAGGTTCCCCCACGCCTGCCTGCCTATGACATAAGCTACCCGAGGATTTTCACCCCGCCATCGTCCAGATTCTTGGATACTAATAACGGCAAAGTTGCCCCTCCAAATTTTTTGATCGCAGACAAGACGGCCCATCGTTTTGCGACACAGGACTACTCCATTCTTAATTCTTGACGGGTCAAAACAGCACAATGTCTTCTTCCGACCAGCCACAGAGCAATGGCTCCAACGCCATTTCTTCAAACGAGTACTTCCGCTCCATCGGCCAGCAGGCAGACCAAGTCGCCCCCGCCACAAACGGCGCGACGGGGCAGTCCGACAGCGACGACGTGAAGCCCGTCGAGGAGATCGAGTCGCTCTGTATGAACTGCCACGACAATGTAAGTCATCCTTTATCCTATGCCGACCATTCCCTTGCCAACTATGACTGACTTGCTGTCTCCCTTCCAGGGCACCACCCGCCTCCTACTCACCAAAATCCCCTACTTCCGCGAAATCATTCTCATGTCCTTCTCCTGCGACCACTGCGGTTTTAAGAACACCGAGATACAAGCGGCCGGCTCGGTCCAGCCCAAAGGCACACACTACGAGCTCCGACTCACCGCCCTGCCCGACTTTGCCCGCCAGATCGTCAAGTCCGACTCCGCGACCGTCAAGTTTATCGAGCTCGACCTCGAGGTGCCTGCAGGCAAGGGCCAGCTCACTAACGTCGAGGGCATTCTGACCAACATCATCGACGACCTTGAGTTCGGCCAGGAGACGCGCAAGGCACAGTCGCCCGAGGTTTACGAGAAGGTGGCAGAGATTATCGCAAAGGGTCGTGCCATGGTGGCTGGCGAGGCTTTCCCTTTCCGAATTTATGTGGACGACCCTGCCGGCAACAGTTGGATCGCCCCTGACCTACACGACGGCGTGGGCAAGTGGTCGAAGCGCGAGTACGTGCGCACAACGGAGCAGAACGAGGCACTGGGCCTGTCGGACACGGCGGCTGCCAGCGGCGACGGAACGATCCCACTGGGTGGCCAGGGCCGGCTGGGCGAGAATGACGAGATCCTCCCCGACGAGGTGTACAGCTTCCCTGCGAGCTGCCCGGGCTGCATGCACCCGTGCGTGACCCACATGAAGATGGTCGACATACCACACTTTAAGCAGGTCGTGCTCATGAGCACCGTCTGTGAGGACTGCGGCTACCGCAGCAATGACGTTAAGACCGGCGGCGAGGTGCCAGCCCGCGGCAAGCGCATCACCCTGCGCGTCAAGGACCAGACCGACCTGGCCCGCGACATCCTCAAGAGCGAGAGCTGCGCCCTCGAGTGCCCCGAGCTGGAGCTCTCCGTCAACCCGGGCACCCTGGGCGGCCGTTTCACGACGGTCGAGGGCCTGCTGACGCAGGTGCGCGGCGACCTGCACAGCCAGATCTTCGAGGGCGGCGCAGAGGGCGGCAGTGGCGGCGACTCTCTCGCCTCGGAGGAGAAGGCGAAGTGGGACCGCTTCTTCGAGGGCCTCGACGCCGCCATCAAGGGCGAGCGCGAGTTCACCATCGTCCTGGTCGACCCGCTGGCTAGCAGCTACGTGCAGAGCCTGGCGGACGACCCGAGCCAGCCCGACGACCGTATGACGGTCGAGGAGTACGACCGGACGCACGAGGAGGAGGAGGAGCTGGGACTGAACGACATGAAGGTCGAGGGCTACGAGGAGAAGGCTGATGAGCCGGCGGCGTCTTCATGACGCGGTTCCAGACGGAACTAACAACCTCACATAAATTTCCCTTGCTCTGTTCATAGATGAAAAGTTTGCATTATTAGAGATACCAGAGATGAATTGAGAGAAAAAGCATGGTTTCACGGCACAAGGCTATCTGCCGGCTTTTCCTTTTGTGAACAGTTCGAAAGTGACCCCTGATAGTATGCAAGTTGTCCCTTACTGCTGGGCTCGTAGAAAGACAGTTCTACTTATACAGAACATGAGCACGAGAAGGAAGTGCAAAGTTACTAATGTCATCATTATTGTTGTTGGCCGTGCATCTATCTGCTGGAGTCGGTCTATCTGGCCGGGTCTGGATCCTGGAAAAGCCTATGTCCATCGAAGTTCAACTCGGTATCGCCCGCGCACATCGCATCCTCCCCTGCCACCATTTTTTTGTTTCTTCTCTTCTCTCCATTTTTCAGTCTTTTCGTCTTTCTCAAGAGAAATCATCAAGGCTCCTCCGCGGACCAACCAGCACAAAAAACGCCAATTTTGACGGTGAAAAGCCAGCCTGGCCTCCTGTCTGTCCAAGATGATCCGACAAGCCTGATTTCCGTTGCCCCCCCCCCTTTCAGTAGTATGTACCATTGTGGAAAGTTTTCGAAAGAATTGTGCCGGTATGGAAAGAGGCGAGACCGTTGCCAGCCCAAGAACCAGGGCCCCAAAAGACGAGATAAACCAAGCCGTGTGCAGATGGAGTAGAGCTGAGGAGCCCAGCCACTCGTCGCAACCGAAGAAAATAGGCCTCCCCCTCCATCCCATGATAAAGAGACAAGTCGACCGTCCATCAAACGCGAAAAGGGCTATAGTGGCGCATCCGTGTCGTACAAATACAGTTATCCGGGAATACGACCATGCCAGTCCAGTAAATCCTGGCCGTGGCTTTTTTGGGATTGCTTTTGGTGTGCAGTATTTTGCGTCTAACCCTCATGATAAAAAAGAGATCCAGAACCGATTCAGTAAACGTGGTGATGAAAGAGACGCAAAGAGAAAAGATTCCCTGCTCGAGCCATGAAGCTGCTGCCGTAGAAGACCGTAGATTAGAGGAGGCTAGGGCCAACCCGAAATGAAAACGGCCTGACCGTAAAAAGAAATGCAGGCGGGAAAACACAGAGCATGCCGAGGGGTATTAGTTCCGTAGACCAAACGCCGAAAGAGAAAACCCCCATGAGAGGAAACCAAGGTGTCCGGTGATCTTGTGTGGTGGCTGAGCTTCCTTGACCTCAAGACCAGGCCCATCAGGCTCGAACGCCTTCCCCCTAGAAAAAGGTGGGCTTGGTAAGAACGCGGTACTCCACATAGTCCTCACCGTCAATAGAGATGATAGTTCCCTGGGAGACGAGCTTGCCCTCGAAGGGGCCAGTCTGCTTGCGCTCGTACTTGATGCCCATGTAGATCTTGGCGTCCTCCTTGTTCGCTCGCATACGGTGAGCCTCCTGCGCAGCCCAGACGCGGTTTAGGCGGGAGACGTTGTCCTGGAAGGTGGTGCCCTGCGCGTCGACATCTCCGTCTGCGTCTACCTCGGTGCTCTGGCGGGCCATGTAGGCAGCCTCGCGCTGGTCGTTCTTTGTCTGCCTTGCCTCTGCGCGGGCAACCGCGTTGACGGCGAGGTTATTGGTACGGGACTCGACACCACCCGATCTATTGGCGGCGCGGAACTCTGGAGGCTGCGTGGACTGGCGAGCCTGGTTTGGCACGAGAGTCGGGAGCGAGCGGCGGGCGTGGGCTTGACGAGTCTCGTGAGTAGGAGTCTCGAGCTTGAGCAGAGTTTCGGTGTAAGGACCTTCGCCGAGGTTGCCGTTGGCGTTGGAGGGCAAGGGGTGCTCCCTAGGCTCAGGCTTGGTGAAGCCCGCAGCGACGCGCACACGAGCTTCACCGATGGCGACCTTGCGGTTATGATCCTTCTCATCGGGTCGCTCGCCGTGGTCCATCTGGTACTGGCGAACACGACAGTACTCCTTGAGCTCCATTCGGGTGAGGCCTTCGAGGTAGTCCTCGATCTGGTACTCGTCAAAAGAGAGCCATAGTGCGCCTGCGCCTGAAGGGAAGTTGCTCTGTAGGGGTCTGCCATCGCGAGTCTCGCGGCCGACCTTGACACGGAACATGTCGTTGTTTCCAAGGATTCCGAAGACGGCGTGCTTGTCTTTGTCGTCGGGCTCGGCGGAACCCTTCCAGAAACCAAGGAGGATCTTGGTAGGGCGCGTTCCGTGAAGATCAGCCACCTGGTGCTGCGACTGGGCGTTGGCGGCCTTCGCAACGGGGGTGGCATTGGCAGAGGACGGGCCAGCGGTGCGACGACGCTTCTCGGGGCGGTTGAGGGCGTGGTCGGGGATGTCGACACCGTAGGCGATCTGGGGCGGCTGGGCACCTTCGACCTGAGCGCCGCGGGCCTTGCAGCGTGCAATAGCCTGCTGGACTGCAGCTGTGTCATTTGCAGTGGGGTCGTTCTCTGGGTCGTCCATATCAGACCGGATCTTGACATACTCCTTGACCTGGGTCTGGTCAAGGTGCACAAGGTGGTTATCAAAGACAATCTTCTCAAAGGTGACCCAGCTGCCACCCGGTCCGGGATTAAGGGGGTACAGGTCGGTGACAACTTTTCCCTCGCGGTTGCAGGGCTGGACACGGGTACGGAGACGATCGCGAGAATCAATAAAGCCCTTAACAATATGTTTGTCGCCATCCGGCGCCTTGGACTCGCGCCAGGTACCAATAGTCACGCCCTTGACACTAGCAAGGCCGTGAGTTGTACGGGGGGTCTTGCCCGACCTGGTCGCTGTTGCAGGACCGGGAACAGGAGAGGCCTCGTCGTCTGTCTCGTCGGCGAGCAAGCTCTTGTTCATCTTGTCCTCGGTGAGGTCGCCGAACACATACGACCGCTTGCGCTTGGGGTAGTTGGGGGCGGGAGTGTCAGCCTTGTCCTCGTCTCGGTCGATATCCATGACCGTAGAGTCCTCCTTCTCAGAAGGGACCGGGAGAGCCTCGGTCTTGGGGGTGCCGTCATTATTGGCAGAGCCGACAACGATCTCGTCCTGGGAGCCCTCATTCATGACCACGTCGCCGCTGGACATGCCACTCATAGACTCGGGTGGGGGGCTCAAGTTGTCATCGTTGCCAGTATCGTCATCATCAAGGGTGGCATCCTTGAGAGCTGTATTTGCCTCGCTGCCTCCGGTGTAGGCCGTGCTGGTCATTGTCCTGAGATGCAAGGTCAGCTGACGCCCAGATGCATATCTCTTAAGTGATCATGTAGGTGTGGTATAGATGTGGGGCAGGTGTAAGTCAAGGGGCAAGTAAATATGGAGGGGCACTTATTAGGCTGGCTGAGATAGGGCGGGGCAGAGGTTAGAGTGGGAGTGTGAACGTGAGTGTGAGAAAGCCAAACGAGTTGAGGTTGAGTTGGCTGATGTTTGAAAACGGTAGCAATTGGTGCGTCGCTTGACGAGTCTGCAATACTGGCGACAAAATTGGGAACACCACAGCTCTGGGGGGTGCAAGGGAACAAGAGTTGAAGCATATCGCACTCGCGACTCGTTGCACAGGCTGGTGAGTACATACGCGTTGCGAGTCCGCATGTCAGAGACACCAGGTCTGGGGCGCAAGTAAGACATGGATGGCAATGGCCCGTTGCTGAGTTGGTATTGTTGCCAGTGTGCAAGGCTCAAGGGCTGGACTTCATATGTTGTGTTGGTGTTGTGATTGCTGAGGGGGTCTTGTATCGTAGTTGGCCTTGACACAAAATGTGCCGGGTTGGGAAGGAAGTGTGGTCGGGAAGCTAGAAGTAGGAAGGAGAGGGGGCAACGCTAGAACACGGAACGCAAGTGAATACGAATGGAAAACGGGCGTGAAGACAGTAGTTGAATGGGCTCAAATGCAGCAGACTAAGCAAAGTGATGGCATTGGGATGAAAAAGTGTTCAGATGTTGCTCAGACTTGTGAATTGAAGACTGTCAGAGTGCTTCCATGAGGTCTGACCGAGCCGGTGACCCTACCACTCCATGGAGAGCCCTCTCCAACCCCATCTTCACGTCTCAAGCCGGCAGGACATCTCTTCACTGGTTGAGATGTTATAGTGCCCAGCAAAAGTAATACATTATCGGCTGTGGTAATGGCAATTGGTCTATTATAGACGAAGATGCTTCGGCTGTCAAGGAAAGCCTGAGTGGCGAGAGGCGCAAAGCCTTCTGAGCGAGGGAGCTTGGGGCACAGAGTTGATGGAAAAGTGTGAGGTGAGAGCGTCGGAAACGCGCCAAGGCGACAGACAATTGGGGATGCAACAGCAGTGCGGCGGCGGCAAGAGAAATGGAGATGGGCCCAGGCAAGAGGGCAAGCGAGGCACACTTACGTAGCGAAAGAGGCCTTCTCAGGCTCGATCTTGTCTGACTGTGGGCTCGTCCGGTCGGATGCGACGACGCCCTTGTCGGGGGACGTCTCGGGCGTCTTCTTGAGGTCGATCGGGGGTGTTTGCTCAGTGACAGGGGACTTGTCATCGACGGGCGGGCTCTTGGGCGCCTCAACCGACGAATTGTCCGACTCCATACTGCAATTGCAGGGCTCAATACGGTATGATCAGATGTGCAAACGATCAGTGGCGGTGCGCGCAGCTTTTAAAAAGCTTGGACTGCGGCTTGCTGGTGTAGGTGTGGAGGCTGAAGAGGAATATGTAGATGGGTGGGCAGATGGGTGGGTGCGGATGGGCGGCGCCGTGCCGAGTCAGAAAGTAAGGAGGGTAGAGGGTGACTGAATGATGACGGGGGGTGGGACAACTGGTTGCAGGTGACAGTCAATCAAGTCTTGAATTGAAGAAAGAAAGTGGAATGGAAGAAGAGAAGATCTCTGACTGGGTAATTGATGAGAAGAGAAGAGAGATTGTTGTGTAGAGCTCGTATGCAAAGTAATAGAATCGCGGCACGCCAGGGGGGTTGAGGGCGGGTGGTTTGGTATTGTCAGGTGTGGCCGGGGACTAGAGCGAGCAAGTAAAGTGAGTTTTGACGAGGGGGTCTTTTTGCTGCTAGATAGTGGAACTTTGAGAAGCAAAGATTGTGTTACTCAGCGGTTTCAAAGCTACACTCCTAGCGTTGGGGTGATTTTTTCGGGGGTTCCTTGGAAATCTACAGCAGCTCCCACCTTCACACACACTCGCTGCTCTGGGCGAAGAGATCGAGAGCACAAATCTCCGCAGTCAGTTTGCTCTGTGCACGGTGTAGATATATATATATATGCTGGCTGCACTCATTATATACATGTGAATGATGATCCCCTCTAGCGCAGTCAACCAGTCTACTAGGGTACTTCAGCGCATCGCAGTACATCGATCGTGGCAGCAGACCGAAGGTGCACAGCATTGAAGGCCTCTGACGCAGTGAGCCAGTCTATTGACGTGACTGACCCAGCTGTTGCCAAGTAAGAGGTAAAAACGCATGTGAGGTTGCCTCGTCTTTCTATTGGAGGCTTGACTCGATATTGAAAACGCGACATTGAAGACTGATGTACATCTCCTTCTATTGCTGCTTTACAGCAATGGATAAGGTTGAACAAAAAAAAGTAACCACAATGCATGGTTCGAACTGGCCTTTGGCTGTTTGGCCTGGCGGCTTTTTGGTTCGGGTCCAGCTTCAGGCTCGGATCTGAACCTTTCGGTCTTCGGTTGTAGTGGGTCTTGGGGGTCTTGGTTCTTGGTCTTTGATCTTGGGGTCATGGGTCATGGATCTTCGGGTGATGGTAGTGTACAAGACACTAGGCAGGCAGCTCAACCGATTGTCAAATTTTGGCGCGTCATCACTACAAGCAACCTTGAAAGTTGGTGACACTCCAGCAGTCCAGCAGCACTCGGGCATCCCCCAAAAGGCTCCCTCTTTCCAAAGCTGGACAGAGACCCTCCGAACCATTGGCTAGGTCTTCCCACTGTGGGGCACTAATCACATTGCAATCAGCAGGTTGGTTTCAAATCCAGCAAGACCTGTGAGACTCGGAACTTGCCTTGGGGGGACATAAAAAGGCACCTATCGTCGTACTTGCCACCTCCAGTGGTAGTCCGTCGTGACTCTGATTGTCTCACCTCTCTCTCTCTGGAACCGTGATGACTGACGCTTGGACCCAAACACGCCAAAGTACTTTGTATTATTACTGTGTATTTGACTGGTTCTAATCTGGCTGGCTGGCTGTGAAAAGGTGGCAGTTATCTTCCATAGCTGAATGTCCGTTCCAGGTAGTGCAGCCACTAATTATCAAAGTTCTCCACTGTAGGATCCAAAGATAATGATGGTGCAAGCGCAAGGCCACGAATCCAACCTGCCTCTCGTGGGAAGTGCCAAGCTTGTCTCTAGGCCACCCACTTACACGCGGCTGCCACAGTAGAAGCGGATATTAACCTCGGTCAGCTATTGATCTGGCTTGAATTCGATAACAGTTATGAACAACATAACAAGAGTGAGAATAAAGCCACCTTTTGGAATGAATTTGGAATCCAGTCAGTCACTCTCACACTGAAATTTCTTGTAGAAACCCCCAAGGTGATTTGGTAGCACGTCTGTCTGTTATGTAGGATTCCAGAGTTCCAAGGTTGTCTACCAACACGCGGACCAGAGCCCCACTGTGACCGGAAATTTTGGTGATCCACAGGGGTGGCTTTCCTGTTCTCTCTTTTCCGTCATCAGTGCAAACAAATCCATACATTGCCAAACTACTTCAGAAATCAATCAACAGAGTCTGAGAAAAAGCCCTGTCTAGAAAGGTGGCAGATCACAAGGCACTTAATGCTGCCAATTGAAACAGATTTCAGATGGGGTGTCCAGTAAACGGAGTGGTGTCCTCACCTTCGTCACAAATTGCTGAAGTTGTATCTTATCTCATAATGCGCAGATGTAGACTCGCTCCAGACTCGTTGGCATAATACGTAGGTGGTCTTTGCCACTCGGTAAGCCTTTTGGAAAATTCTCAGGCAGCGAAGTATTCCAAATCAGCCGGAATGGATTCGAATTCAGGTTCTGCCGTTCTGCAGGGCTTGCAACGCAATCTTCCAGGCGGGTGAGCTCATGCGCTGCTGAGACACACCGAGTCCTATTCGGTAAGTCGGCTAACGTGGTCAACACCACAGTCTCACAACCATCTCACGCTACAGGAGATAAGAAATCGATCTACAGCTCTCTTTTGGTCTATGACGATATCTTGAGTTGACTATTACGGACCGTTCGCCAAGTTGGTTTGCGAACTGAATCAACAGCAGAACCCAGTAGAGCGGATGTTGGGCGTGGGAGACGAGCCATCTGCTGACCTCGCCGGGCTGAACTAGGGAGCATCTGCCTGGATCGGCGAGTCTTTGCACTGCATAATCGCCTGTGGCGAGAAGACTCGCCTCTGTCTCAAAAAGCCATGTTCCCACGTGGCGTGGCCATGAACCCAATTTCCCCACTAGATGGTGTCCCTGGCATTGCCGTCTCGTCCGGTCTCTTTGGCAAGTCGTCGAAGTCGTGACGGCGCGCCATTGGTTCCCACCAGGCTGGTCAGACTACATGTGCAGCGACTGCACTCTGTCCCATGAATGAGGCTGCAACGAGCCGGACCACGTAGCACAGCGCCTGATTCGCGCGACGGAGGAGGCAACAAAGAGGCAACACTCGTTGGCCCAGATATGACTGTCGGTCTCCAGGTTTCCGAGGGAGAGCTTGCATAGAGCTGTCTCCGTGAGAGATGAGATTCGCTGAATCTCTTTTAGTGCTGTGCTCGAGACTCACTCACGCGTGGTCGGATCGAAGGCAGGAACGGTGACTCAGAAAGAAACCTGGGAAAGATACAGTCAGAGACTAGCAGGGCATCACGATCAGGAAGGCCGTGGGGCCGTCAGCGGTCAGGGGCCGCCAATCAACCAAGTAGCCAGTGACATCGCCAAGCTCATGATTCTAGACTTTGTCAGGACTGGCCCTGTGCCATGGCTGTCGTGCCGCACCGAAAGGTTCGAAGCCGTGGCTCAACCACCTCTTCCACCCCGGCCTCCTCTACCACCTCTGCCTCCTCGTCCACCCCGTCCGCGGCCACCACCCCTCTTCCCGCCCCGCGGCGCCGCACGCACGTCATACTGCTTGTACAGCAGCTCTTCGCCGAACGCGCCCTCGCCGAAGCGCATGTAGTTGATGACACCGTGGTCGTTCACAGCGACCAGGACGTTGCGGTGGCCATGCTTCAGCCTCCGGTGCATCATGAATGGCGCCTGGCCTTGCCGTTGCGGTGGCGGTGGTGGGGCATACGGCACCGAGTCTAACAGGGCGGAAACCTCTTCCGAGGTGGGCACGGAGGTCTCATGAGCGTCGACGACGGCGAGGTAGTAGTCGGGTGTGGGAGGCTTCGTCTTGGACCAGTTCTGGACGCTGGGCTTCCAGACGTGGAATTGCACGCGGAACGGGCTGTGTTGTGTTTCTGAGAGCGACGTCGGCGGATGCGCGGTTGGTTTGTACCGGGGAACGAGGGCGATTTGTTTGTATATCGAGCCGTACGATCTGTACAGGCCTGGCCGTACGAGGGGCCCGTAGGCGGGGTGATTGGGCTCTCGGTCGGGGAAGAGAAGCGCGACGAGACGCTGCCAAAGAGGTTCTGCAATTGCTTTTGACGCGATTGGGTCTGAACTCGACGGAGGCACCCTGATGACGTTGAAGCCCGCGCGATTGAGATTCGAGTAGACTTGCAGGTTGCGAAGCGTGGTCTTGCCCCTTTCGCCTTCTTTTCCAACAAGCAAGGCGTACGCAGCTTGCAGGCTGAGCGGAAAGCCAAGGGCGTACTCGTCCTCCTTCTCGACCTCTAGCACCGTGCCCGCGCCCTTTCCCTCGCTGCCAAGTGGGAAAATCTCGTCCATAGTAGCTGTGGGCCACCAAAGGTCGAGGCCGCCCCTCTCGATCAGGAAGAGCGCCTCCTCTGGCAGCAGCCACACCTGGTCCCAGCCGGGCTTGTTGTTGCCCTGCCCTCTGATCTTCCTCCCCAGGGTCTTGTGCTCGAAGCCGACGCAGACAACCCTCTCCTGGGCGTGCAGCTCCCTCCTCTCGGCAGCGACTATCTCGGTCTTGACCTCGTTGCCCTCGAACACCTCGTCCTCGAGCCAGCGGTCGGGGAAGTACCAACCCCGCGGCCAGTCCTTGCTGTTGTGCACGCGCGTGTAGCCCAGAACCTCCTCCATGGCCTGCCGGCTCTTCTCTAGGGCACTGGCCTGTGATTTTGTGCCATGCGACTCGAAGTCCTTCTCGCCCTTGCGGATGGCAGACACGGAGATGTTTTTCTTGCGCTGCAGCGCTGCAAAGTGGCGGAAGTCCTGCGCCTCATCCTCGAGGGCTTCTTCGGCGGTTGCTTGCGCATCCTCGGGCGACTCGGCCGGGCGCTGTGTCGAAACGTCGTCGTCGTCATCAAATGCCATGGTTGTTGTTGTGGTTTGGCATGTGACTCTGATGGTGAGTGAAGAAGCGAATTTCACTCTCCAAATGTTACAGGCAGACGGTGGGGTAGAGCTGCAACACATGCCTAGGTAGGTACCTACCTAGGTAGGGTGCTAGGTAGCTAGTGCCCTACAACCTGAACCCCACACAACACCTACTACAAGCTTAGTATCTGTCTACACTACAGCGCTCCTTATATAATCCTCTGCCCAAATATCTCTTGTTGATGTACAAATAAAGAAATTGAAATCAAAGATTCACACCTGCAAAAACGGAGGGTACACCGATCTCTCTCTCACACACACAAATATAGCCAGTTCACATACCGAGGCCCATACATATGGGTTTGCAAATCTCTATGCGGTATGGCTTAGTGCCAACAATGGACCAGCATACCCTCCCTTTGAATCCCTGATTTCTTGAGAAACTCATGTGAACAGATTAAAATGACATTCATCTCAACAAACTTGAGGGCGCTCTTATCAGGAAGCAGATAGATCCAACACCATCCACACAGAGCAAGTGATCGCATGATATACTGACGAAGCCGGGAACAAAGAAACAAAAAAATTCCATCCACATTTGTTGTAACCTGCAAAACAAATGGTGATGCGAGTGAGATTCGAACTCACGCCCGTGAAGACTGCGGTCTAAGGCGTTGTATTTATATTAGAGTGAATTATACTTTTAGAGGTGAAGTGCAAATGCAAGTGAATTATAGTTCATGAAATAAGTGAATTTTTAGTCCAATATGGAGACGTGGCCGAGTGGTTATGGCGCGTAAGTCCACAAGAACAAAAATTTTCTTCACGTCATCAGACATTGACAGCATTTAGTGTGTTTAGGTAACATCACAGTTCCCGCAGTACGAAAGTGCATGGGTTCGAATCCCATCGTCTTCAGCGCTTTTTTTGCTTCTTTTTTGTTCCCTGCAACACCCATTCACACCTCACCCGCCTTGCCCTTACACCTTTGTCTGATCCACCTCATAGCCTTCCTAAGAAGCAAAATATAGTCACATTACTCTTGTCCTAGTCTGGCTCATGATTATGATAGCTACTGTACTAATCCCATATTATGGTGGCCACATTGTGCACGTGCTACAGCAAATGTACAGTGTGATATTGTGTAGCACAATGCAATTCTTGGCCCTAGCTGGCTTGTACTAGGCTTTTGCTGCTTCTGCTATGGTCACTGCCTCCTGACCTCCTGGCCAAATGCAGAGAAGCAAGTGCAGATCAAGCTTACTTCACCGCAGCGGCTGTGAGAGAAGATTAAGAGTCATTGCTTTTGGATCTTCTGGACAGGACTTGCCTCAGTCCCGTAAATACTGGCCCCGATCTTGGTTTGGCTTTTCTTTTCGCCCCTCCTAGTCTTCTCTCCCACTGTGATAGGACAGTGGGCAACCTGAGAAGAACACTACTCCTGGTTCTAGGGACAAATGAATGACTGTGATGCATAGTCTTATGAGGAATACTCATACTGTAAGTTTCAGATACACTTGTGCCCCTCGGTGGACCTGATCTAAAATACCCTTCGTTGATCATGCCCTGCTTGTCTGGTGACAGCGGTGTGTATCGCTGAAGAAACCAAGTGCCTGAAAGCTTCAACCCAGCAAGTGAGGCTACTAAGACCCAATATATGCCTTTGTCTTGGGTTTTCGGCTCCCGTGCTCGTTGCCTGGGCAAACTGCATCCCTCTGGACCGATTTCCAGTGCTTTACCAGCTCCCAGTTTGCTTATGAGCAAGTCGGGCCGCTTTTGAGAGTGTCCAACACACATAATCGCGTTCAACAATCAGCGAAACGCATCCTCCAGCTCAAGCTGCCACCCGCCAATAGTCCGCGGCCCTCGAGTCTTCGCCATCAACCAGCGCCCCGAGAGAACCGCCTCAACCATGGCCCCTCGACTGAGGTTCCCAGTCTCCCACGAGATTACCTCGCCACAGGCAGCCCTATCTGCGCCCGGTGAAGATCCAACCGCCACAGGTCACCCAGCGGAGCTCTCCCCTCCAAGTCCGGCCCCCGTGGATGCGCGTCCTGTGGCTCCCAAACACGTCGCTGTTGAGCTAGCCAACATATTCAGCCATACCCGTTCCTTCGTTATTCTCAAGACGAGTTGCGACTTCTACGGCATTCTCATGGACAAGAACCATTTCATCAACAGAGCTCGCCTCAGCCTTCACGTCGCAGGCGTCACCCGTGATCATGTCGGATCGAAGTGGGATGAACTTGCTGAGAGGCTCGCTTACTTCATCAGAACATGCCGTGTGACAAATAGGGTGACTATAGGTCGCTGGAACAAGTACGGTCCCATACTCTTTCCCAATGCATGGATCCCATGCATCAGTCCCGTCGAGGCTCTGCGACAGTGCATCAAGAGACTTCTCGACGAGCATCGAATCCCCATCCCCAAGGACTCATTGGATCTGTGTGGAATGGAAGGACCACGCGAACCCACGTTCCATCTTCACGGATGCTTCGAGCATCTGCTGTCGGGGGAGGAGGAAAAACTGACCCGCTTCTTGTACATCGAGAAAGCGTTGTCATGTTGGGGCGTCTACCCAAAGACCTCTTTATTCCAAGAGATCGGAGCATTCCTCGGCAACATCCTGACGGGGCCAGTTGTCACGCAAAAGGCGTCGCCATGGAACAAAGTCAGGTTGCTGAATGCTCTGGGGATGGGGGTTGAGCTCAAGAAGGATCGTTCGGGCAGGTCGACGCGGAAATGCATCCTCCACCCGTGGGGCATGGAGCTTGGTCCTTTCTACGATATCGATTTCCTCGTATCGGTTTGGCTAGGTGTAAGTAACAGTTCTTTACACAGAATCTCTGAAGACAGAGCTGACGCGTTTCAGCATGTTATCCACTCTGGTCTTGTCGAGGGCCGGAGACGGACGGAACGGCCTTCCGACGCTGAACGGGAGATAACTCCATTTCTGCCACTTGAAGACCAATCTGGTTACGACGGCGAGGATGATGACTGCTGGTCATCTGATGGTGTTGTGGAGCAGGAAGGGCCTTCTAAGTCGCTTCCTCTTGCAAGCACACACGAGAATTTGCACCGTGGTCGTCCAGCAGGATGCCAAGCCAACGCACTTGACGCTGTGTCTTGTACGACCCTTCAAAAGACTCCGTCGAAATCACCAGGCAAGCGTCTCGCCTCACCGTCTCTTGCGTCTGGGAACGATCAATACAAGCGGGCGAAGTCATGGACCACGGCTATGGAAATCGACCAACTCTTCGACGATGGCGCTATCTTGGAGAATTCGGAGCATCGCGCCGCAGAGCAGGCTAGTGTTTGGCAGGGTGGCTATGTCTAATCAGCCTGAGGTGCGTAGCTGCGTGTGCATACTGAAATACCGGGCTCTAATCAAATATGGCCGCAGGCATCAGGTGGTAAAGGCGAGACCACGCGAAGGCAACCAAGCCCAAGGTTCATAAGACAATTGCGCCAATCAAGCGGAGTAGCTCACAATTTTTCATTCCACAAGGCACGAATTTGGACAGAGTTGATGACCATTAACACCCTAGACTAGAGATTGCGGGTGGATGGGGAACTTGTCGACCGGCGAACAAATTTGAGGGAAAAGAAAATTGACTCAGCTTCACTTGGATATATTTAACACATGTGGGCCTCGGTACTCGAGTCGGTTAGTCGGTGCTTGCCGTCGAAGAGGAAGAGGAAGAGGACCAGCCCTTGGAAATTGCGGCTTTTGGAAATTAAGAATCAGGACCCATTGGTCGCAAGGGGTGCATCACGGATAATGCATTCGAGCACGGAGGCGCCGCTCAAGACTCTGAGGGGAGAACGTAGCAATGGCAGACTGGTATAGCTCCTGGCTGCTCAGAGGAAGAGACGCACGGCTGATGTGAACTATCTGCTGGAAAGGACACAATAGTCACTTTATTTCCCTGAATATACCGTGGCCCCATGACCCCTCCGTCCGTGAATACACTCGCAAATATAATACATATCAACGGCAAAGCAGTGGAAATGGACGTCGGACATTAGACCTACTCTCCGCGCATACTGAAGATAGCCTTTCAGGAATTGTTACCAACTCTAATTTGAATCTTTGATTACGGTGCGCAATCCTGAACAGAGCAATTACTTCATCTGCCTCCTAAAAGCTACCGGCCTACCTCAATAGACGCGTGGAAGCTAGGTAAACAAGGTATAATGGATTGGGATCTCTTGACAGCTACGATAAAGACTGCCCGGGCAACAAGAGGGGATGTTGATTGTCTCCTGGACACTGGCAACCAGCGCGGGCATGACATCAGAGCTCTGATATTCTTTTTCACTAGGCTTGCAGAGCTATTTAGTTGTGCAGGGCTGATCTCTCACCACACCCTTTCCTCCCCGCGAACATCAGCATAAACAGAACTGCTTGGAACACCACGGTCAGTCTTCCCTTTCTGCTCCCCTGACGCTTGGAATTATTGACCGTCAGTATTGACAAACTTCAGCAGACAAGCCTGAACACCAGCGAACAACCATGGTCAACTGCATCCGAGCGCGAGGCTTTGGCAAGGTCCGCAATAAGAAAGAAACTGGAGTGATACTGGTATTCCGAGTAAGTCAACTCGGGAAGACGTCCATTCGTGACCACGATACTAAACACGGGTCTAGTGTGAGACTTGCCAGAGGGGCGAACTGCGGTGGCCCTGCAACGTTGACGTGGTGTGGGGGAGCTACACGCAGAACCCGCATCTAGTGGAGAAAGACTGGGCGGACAAGGTGGTGGATGACGGAAGGTGCAGCATACTTGATAAGAAGGGTACCTCGCATACGCTTGTCTTGGGCCGTGATCTTCAACAGTCAGCCAAGAGCACTCCGTCCGAGTCTTGCAGGACAGCGCAGCTGCTTATTCGCTGGAGGAGTGACCAATTCGGCAGCACCAGTATGCTCGACGTTCTCGACAAAGCCAACGACATCAGCTTCAAGATTGAGGACCAAGATCACTGGCTTGATCAGAGCAAGACGAAGATGATCCTCGAGGTCAGCCGCTCGATCGATGTGATTGACACAAGTGGAAAGCGGTACACAATCACCAGACTCGACCCATTGGCGGACAACAAGGCTGAGGCTTTTCGACAGTGGAAGGTTTTCCTCAGCATGGTCAGCCTCAAACTAATGGGCGTGGATGCGGTGCAGCAATTCCATGTTGTTGCAGATCCTCTCTGGACACTCTATGATGCTACCCCCCAACCGCAGCCTGTTGGAAGCCAAACGATGCTTGACGAGTTCGACTGGAACTACGATGCAGACCCCTCGCAGGACCTCGAGGACTTTCTGGACTAGGAAGGTTACTGAGGCCAACCAAGACCGGCGGGCTCGGTTCAGCATCGATGAGAACAAGCCTTGAGGACTGATCTGTGAGGCTGAGAGGGCTGCTGAAGAGTGAATGTAGGTAGTGATTTGGGAAATAGGCTCAGCAGTAGGTGTCACAGCGGCGGATAGATCTACCCATCTAGGTACCTAGGTAGGCCGAACCGGTGTTGTTTGCCAATGAATTACGCTGGACAGATACGTGAATTGGGGCCCTCCAGGCCTCTCCTCTGTTTTTGGGCCCGGTGGGGGTGGTGCCAGGAGCTGTGGCATGGCTACCTAGAGACGTGCACCAATGACGCGGGGCAATGGTGAATTGAAAGAAATTGACGAAGCTGGGAGTGAATTCCCTCTGCTGGGGCCCAGGGCTAGGCTCAAGCTAGGGTCAGAACATCGACGCGTGTTACTTCAGATCGTATGTTGTTGCGGACAATTGCCAACATTGAAAACGACTATGCCCTGAATGTAGCTTGCAGGCAAAGCAATTCCTCTGGTGGGCCCCAAAACACTCGTTCCGGTTCCCTCGCCTCTGCCTTGACGCCCCTAAACAAGCTAGAGATCGACTGCTGGTCTACCCACCCCACGTGCCAAATGCGGCCAATCACGATGCCGCGCAAGCGGAAGGCCGATGAAGCCCTGGGCACAGCAGCCTCCAACAGTCCTGACCTTGTAGGAACGGCCCATCCTGGAAATGCGCTGATAGTAACTGACCTACCATTCTACAGACCAGTGCCGACGAGAACGAGACTCCGGCCTACAGATCGGGCACTCGCTACAAGACACTTCATCTCGATTTCTCCCATCGGACACTATACGCAGCCGAAGTTTTCACATACGAGGGTATCCGACTCTGTCCCGATTGCCTTCAGTTCTGCCACTGGCAACACGCGTCCTTCTCTCGTGTTGGCAAATGCAGCAACGCTGTTCCCACCCACGCAAAGCCGTGCGACAACTGCGGCATCCCCCTGAAGCCGCGAAGCAACGATGAGCAACGTCATGTTCGAGAGATCCGTCATTCGGGCGTTTCTCACTGCGACATCTTTTCTCGAATCCCTACAACAAGTGAAACCTGGAAACCCGACGCCGTGGTCCGCTCCTTGGTATGTCCCGTGTGCAAGCTGCCTGGGTTCGACCTGGACTACATGAGGGTCCACCTGCGTGAAGGAGGATGCGAGGATAGGAAGACATCCGTCCTTCGAATGAAGAACTTCGGAGGCGAGCCGGTGCAGTGTCATAAGTGCGAATACTGGTTCAATCCGAGAGTCGTACGGAGTCACGTCTGTGGCAGCGACCTTGACCCCGTCTGGCTTGGCAGACAGGACACACCCCCAGATACTTCCAAGCCGTACGTTGTCTGGTGTCATGAGCTTCCGCACCCACACGGCCCCGCGAGTTATGGAGGTGGCTACAGACGCCAGGGCCCTGACGGCGAGATACCACAACATGTGCTTGATCGTAGCTGGGCTGCACCTTTTGCATCGCGGCCGAGATTCCTCGAGAGTCGCGTACGGCAGGAAGATTTGAATCGACTGATCCACGCGATGAACCGCATGCTGCGGGAAGACGAGATACTCAAGGTCCACAACAGCGACCCACATGCGCTCGTAGGTCCCGAAGTCCCTGGCACCTACCCGCGTCTGGCCATCCCGACCTCCCCGTCCACCTGCTACATTCCGTGATTCCGACCCTGCTCTCCCGTCGTGGATCCTAGCTTACCCAATCTGTATGCACCTGGGTACTGACAAGTCTTTTAGCAATATAACAAGGCTTGGGCCAAGAAGGTGGCAAAGGAGGCAAGTTGATCATCCGCAGCTCGGAGCCGGTTCCCCAGCTGACAGCCCAACAGAACATTGACGAGAAGATCCGCATCCTGCGTAAGGAGGTCCGTCACCTGAGACGCATAAAGAACGACAACCTGCTGCGCCGTCGCGGCATCACCTACGACCAAGTCAAGGGCTCCGATAAATGCCAGGGAGTTGCCTGGAGACATGGCACATTTGGCTGCCGTCATGGCAATCCAATCGACCTGAGTACTGTCAAGCTGATTCTCGACGTTGATGGGGTTAGAATGACAGTCCCTTGTTGCGAAGAGTGCGATTGGGATGCCCAGCTCATCGAGAGCTGGACTCGGTACTCGAAGTACGACAGTACTGGCCAGCGGCTATGTGCAGTGTACGGCTGCTTTGAGCCCCTGAAGACGGCCATCGACTGCGAGAAACATGATGAAAAGCGCCGGCACGACGCTGCCACTTCGAGGCTGAACCAACTTGCCCGGCGCAAGGAGGCAGGGGGGGATGCACCGACGAGACGGAAGAAGCCAAGCGCTTTGTGGAGTATCCTCTCATCAGACGACATGAGTGTCTTCTTCTCGACCCTCACCGGGGGCCAGATCTCTTCTGCGGGTTCTACCTGGGCCAAGGTCTCCGAGAGCATGACCGCCGAAGACTACGAAGGACCGAGTGTTTTCCACATTGATACCGAGTCCTTTCGCATCCATGACAAGAACAAGGGAAAAATTCTCACCCCTCTGGAGGTAGCCATCTTGGACCGGTCCGGCGACCTGCTTGTAAACACTGTGGTCGACTACGGCAAGCCTATCGGAGATCTAATGCAGGGCTGCAGTCAACAGCACATAGCAAAAGCTTGCAACATCTACGGCGCAAGTGATGCAACGGCGATGACCCATGGGCTGACTCCAGAACAGCTGCGCCAGAGGCTTCTCGCCATCGGTCTGGGGCGACAGAGCATCCTCGTCGAGCACTCAAGCGGGGACTGGGACAGGAAGGCGATCGCGACAATCTGCGGCATGGATACTCCGCAGCAGAGCATCACCACATTTCAGCTCCTCAGAGTCTTGAATTACTCAGGACCCATAGACCTACAGACGATGTTCATGGTGTGCTTCCCGGGCTCCAAGCTACATAGCATGCACCACAGAGCATTGTGGGACGTCTGCAAGATGTTCATGGTGTTGAAGTGTGTCTTCGAGCGTCGACTGTTGGAGGAACACGAACTGCACAAACAAACAAAATTGTTCAACCTCTTCAGGGACCAAATTGCCCAGGGCCCAATTCTGGACGAGGATAGCGAGGTCGAAGATGCACTGGACGCAGAAGGAGAGGGGGAGATGGAGGCAGAGGCGACCGAGGAATTGGAGGGAGGACTTTTGGATTTCAGAAGCCCGTAGAGCACCGAGCGGTAGACTCACTGGAAAACGGGGCACAGTCGAGACTACTCTGCAAGGTCTTATGTGAATAGGCTAGGGGTATCGCAGGTCATAGATTATGAGAGGAGAACCTCCCGTGAAACCTTTGCCTTGCCACGAAAGTAGCCCGTCGGTCACAAGAAGGTATTGATTTACTATCAAGGCCTGATGTTCTCTACTCGCAAGATGAGTCTATGTGTTGTTGACGAGTTAGGCTCCAACGGACCTAGCTGTGCTCTGGAAGACCAGCCAACCTCCATACGGCTGCATCGTGATGTGTGGTTACACAGTGCATGACAAGCTTGACTTGTACACAGCGGTGGTTAGCTGCCGAAGGATGCCTGAGAGCCTTGCTTGCTTGTAGGTATGCACACAAGACAAAGGGAAACTTGCCTTGAGCCTTGTGACTATGGAAGCTTATGCGCTTGACGAAATGGTCCCATCTACGGAATTCATATGCGCTGAACACCACAGCAACGAGCTGGGTGCCACAGCAACGGGTTGGGTGCCACAGCAACGGTGTAGAGCCAGCTTCATCAGCGGCAAGATGGCACACGGTACCGCGAACAAGGGCAACCGAGCCCCGCCAACCTCATATGCACGGCCGACTGCCCCTCTCAGCCCGACCGCAGCGGCTTCTCGTTATGTGACCACAACAGTAGACCCCGATGTGTCGAAAATGATAGAGCGGCAGCTCCTGGACTGTGTCGAGACCATGCTTCGCAGATCTTCACGAGCTCGGCCCCAAGCGGTCGAAACAAATGACGCGAGGACCAACCCCTTTGGTAAGCTTGCTCACCCGCCTTTTGGGGTGCCTCAGATATCTTCCCTGATCTTGAGAGCAACCGTACTGATGCTGGTGAAGACGAACTCGGTCCGTCCAGTGCTGGTGACCGTGAAAGCGGGCAAGGCTCGACTAGAGACTGTCCTATCATCATCTCTAGCTCCCAGGACAGTATCGGCAGCGGCATGTCATCCAAAGCCAGCTCTGAGCTCAATGATAGCCCGGGTTGCATCCCGGATCGCAAAAGATCAGGGGCTGCTCAAGAAGACTGGTCTGACTCTGGCTCAGTCTACGAGCAACAACCCGGTGCAGGCCAGAGCGATGGATCGTTGGACTGGGAGAACTCGCCATCTGACGCACGAGCTACCAGCAGCTCGGATGAGGGGCAAGAGCGTGCCGGAGACCACAACCCGCCCCTTCAGCTAGAGGATGCTGGCGGCGAGGAATGGAGCGATGCACCCCTGGAGGGGAGTAAGGGCTTCGTTGTGGGAGACTATGCCGACTCCTCCCTAGAGCTACCTGACCCTGGCGAAGGTGACGGAGCTGGCTGCCAACCACCTGCATATGTCGACCTGTACAGCTCCGCTTCCGGCATGAAATTGGTCGTTGTGGACTGCTTCGAGGATATGCTCACACCGGGTTTTACTCCCCCAGATGGCGACAAAGAGATACACGAGGCCATCCGGAGCGGTATGGACCCAGAAATGGCCTCCGTCGAGGCAGCAAGGGCTCACAGGGCCTTGTCGACGTGCATGCGGCTTCCAATTGAATCCGTTTTATACCAAAGACTTCTCACGAAGCTCACCTCGGCTCTCCGCAAGGCACGGAAGATTTTGGGAACAGTAGAAGAGCGGAAGAGCGTCTTCCTCATGGAAGCAACTGCGAAATTCGATGTGGAGGTCGAGGGAGTCATTATAGAGTACTACTTTGACGACCTGCACCTGACGCCGCCGCTCTTTCATGCTGATTTCCTCGCGACCAAATTGATCCAGGTAGGCAGACCAACCCACCCCCAACCAACGGACAAGCGAGCGAGCGCTTACTCTCTGCCAGAAGCACATTGCTCATGCGCGATGGCTCCACGGGTACGGGGGCAAGAGCAGCGGGTTTGGCAAACCGTCGAACAGTTATTGGCAGTGGACACGCTATGCCGAGCCCTTGGTCCGCGGGCCGGGGGTCAGTGAGCAGTGGCGCACACGTCGCAAGAACACGAGGGCATCTGGGAGTAAGGCGAAGACATTGAAACCTGCCGCTTTGGAAGAACAGAAAAAGAGCACACCTAAGCAACTGGGAATGCCTTCAGGACTTGATGCTGGGGATGCAGCGAAGACACCGAAGAAGACAGGTTCTCAAAAGCAACTCGTCTTCATCAACGAGACCTCTCCGCCATCAGAACGAGACCCAGCGATTCCGAGCCCGAAGTCATACACTTGGGAACACCCAGCCTCGGGTATGAACACAGGCGACGTGGGTTCGACTGCGAGAGCGCCTGAGGGCTTCCGCAAGAATGCCCATGAGACCAGGGAAAAGCCGCAGCCCTTGAAAGAGAGGGCCTCGTGGCAGACTGCCGACGAAATCGAGAAGCTATTTGAAGCCGTTGCAAAATATCAGGGGAAATTCTCGAGAATACAGCAGGCCATAAAGGATGGGGAGGTCCCATCGCAGAACAAGAATGTCTCGCAGCAATCCATCCGAACCTTTCTGAGAAACCAAAAGATGGAAATGCTGAAAAATGACCGCAACTTACCCCTGGGATTTGATTACATTGGAAACGACAGATGGGTGATTGAAAAGGTTCGGGCGGTTGGGAAGAACCCTTGGAGGAAGGAGGCACACGTGGAAGCGGACGGTCGACCGGCCAACACCGAATGGGACGAAACTCAAGATCCCACGCCGGGCATAGTGGGCAGGCGGGCGTTCAGTCTTGTGGGACACCCGGTTCGCGTACCTCAGGACTGGACACCGGGCCCGTCGACAGGTCAGATGCATGTGGATAAAGGCCAAGTGAGCGCCCACAGAGGAGTCAACTTCTCCGATAATCGATCTGCTGAGGTTGATTTGGCCCGCAGTCTCGAACGCGTCCATGTGGGGCAGCATGGCAACAGCGGACAGCAGAACTTCCAGCAGCGTGGTGCCGCCAAGAAGGTAGGACACGGGGACTCGACCAAGACGAGTGGCCCTTTTGTATCCGAGGAGGCAGGACAAGGGAGCGCAAGCAAGGAGAAGGGACCAGCCCCCAGCCGCCGGCGATGATGGTGCCGCACCCTATGATCCTCCCTGGAAGGGAAGGCAGAAGTTGAGACGGAACCACCCTCCCAACGATTGGCGGGGCGGGAGGCCAGTTTTTGCGTTACGGGAAAACACGTTGCCCACCTAGATCTGAGTTCAACTTGGAACTATATGGCAGGACTGGATCTTGCCCAGGGTGCCAAGATAGAGTAGCGTAGTGTGGTAGCGAACACAGCTTTCCAGTCCGACCGAAGAGTGTTTTAATCGGACTCCCTCGGAGGGAAGCTTGTGAAGCTGTACTTTGGTAGCTAAACACAGCGGATTCCTCTACTGCGACCGGGGCTGCGGCCAGAAGACTCGGTTAGCTTCAAAGTCGCGCACAATTCACTGTGGTAAGTTCGTCGTTCGACTGTACGTAAGCGTTACAAGGAAAACTATTGCCACGAAAATTCTCAATGGTGACTATCATGAGCCATCTCGAGACACACTGGCCGTTACCAAGCGCAGCGTTGTGAGTCTGAAGATACCAGACCAATATCAGTCTGCGCCTAGACTATATGCCGAGGGCCAAAAACTCTCTGCCCCCGTTCAGGACCACGTAGACAGCATCCGCCAGGCCAACCACAGCCATATGAACGCCGTGGAGAACAGAAGTATGGTGTACGAGTCAATCTCCAAGATCTGCATTTGGTCGTCCCCGCCCATTGGACGTTCATCATGGCCCAACGCCTCATCTTCCTCGGGCAATCGACCACCAACACCATCGGGTCGCACATTGTGTAACTGGGCTTCCATGGAGTTGGCGCCAATCTCAAGGTGGAGATGTCCTCCTTGATCCGCACCTGGGCCTTGGTCGCTCTTCCGAACAATCAATGGAGAAGTGGCCGTTCTGAACGGATGGTGAATTTGCAGCGACTGGCCTGGGCTCTTGCCGCCCGACTGATTCGACACGTGCAGTGATTGCTGAAAGCCTGCGTCGGCGGGAGCAAACGGCGACATGCCACGACCGGAAGCCTTCTGACCCATCATCTCCTCCGCCTCTGAGGCCGTGTCTTGCTTGTCTACAATCGACTCGCGTCGTCTCGATGCAAGCGGTGGTGGCGTATCCCAAGCACTCCTCTCACGCTGTCCCTCCGAACCCGAGCTCCTCGTTCCTTCCTCATCACGGAGGCCTCGGCTGCGGCAAACGCCTGCTGCGGTGGCGCCACGTCCGACTCGGTTGCTGTCACCGCCGGGGGTGTCTTGCTCGTCGGCATCAGAGCCCTCAACAGCAACAAGGGTTACGTCAGCTGAGCTGTGGCGGTCAGCTGAGCTGCGAGCGAAACCACTGCTGGGCAAAGGCGTGTCAAGAGACGCATTGGTGACAGTGGCGACACGGGGGGTTTCCAGGGTTCCGTTGTTTCCACCAGAGTCGGTCTCGTCTGGTAACATGGTGTCTTGCTCCTCGTCATGGAAAAGGGGGGAAAGGGAATTCTGACGTCCAGTGCTGCTGCTCTGGCTGTGGTCACTCCGGGCGTTGTTTGACCCTCGTTTGGCACGCGATTCCTTCTGCGCCTGGCGCGACAAGTATCCGTCAAGCTCCAGTCTTTCGGTCTCATTGAGCTGTCTACGCGGTGCCGCTGCCATCAGTTCCAGTCTTCTTCTGCTGTCGTCAATAATCCGCCATGGCGTTGCCACGGCGGTACCGCGAGTCGGGTTACGCCGACCAGATGGTGTTGTCTTAGATGGACCCATGCTGAAAGGGTGAGGATGTTGGTCGCGAGATCCGCGTTGGTGCTTTCTTTGCGCTTGGCTCTCAAGTTTCAGGGAGCGACATTGCTGATGTGTATATCCACAGTGTCAAGACATGAGCCCCTCAGAAAAGATGTGGGCTTTGTGGCAGTTGCCCAGCACGTGCAAACTCCCTGGAGGCTGTTACTGCATGAACAAAGACCAGAGGAGGATGGTTGCCTGGCAGCAGAGCTCCCCGCGCGTGCAGCAATGTTTGTTCACTGCATGTCCAGCTCCAGCCTTTCAATTCAGGCTAGGTAGGCCGCACGCCAGAGATCCGTTTTGTGAGAACAATCTCACGTTATGGCTACACACCTACATGGCGCTCAGCTGGGCGTGAAGGACGAGAAGCGGTCAGTTTTCCCCCAGATGCGGTTCCGCTGACTACCGATTATTTGACAGACTCAAGCAGATTAGAGTTGGAACTCTTCGAAGTCACTCAGTGGCCAGCCGTTGTCCTTCCTGAAGCCTCTACGAAGGACGCCAGCCTGGCAGACGGAGACGGTTCAAATCGTGTCTCCCCTCGATCATCGCGAACATGACAAGGCGAGGCCGCGGGGCCGGCGCCCGGAATAACAACCCCAGCGATGACTCTCAGCCGATCTACGTCACGATCGAGCCATACATGCCTATCAACGTAATTGCAGGACACAACAACCCGGTGAGGACATCTGCTAAGGAAGATGAGTACGACAACGAGAGTCGCGAGCTTCCGCCGCGGGCCAGAACCAATCGCCAGCCGAACAGAGGTTGGCGCGGACAGAACCACACAACGGCCCGGCAATGCCCTCCTGGGCGTGCGCAGGACGGTCAACGTCTGCATACGGTCCGGCAGCTGGCAGATATGCTCGGGAGGGGAGGACAAGCACCGAGGCCGCGACAAGCAGCCCCTCCGCAGCGAGGAGCCCGCGACCAAGCCCAGAACCGAGCCCAGAACCGAGCCCAGAACCGAGCCCAGAACCAAGCCCAGAATCGAGCCCAGAACCAAGCCCCAAACCAAGCTCCGAACCAAGATCAGAACCGTGCTGCAAGGCAGCAAGCAGAAGCCGACCTGAGAGACCTGTTTGAGCGGCTACAGGCAGATACGATCTTCAACATTATCCGAGTGTTCGGTCACGTCATGCGAAATGCTCTGAACGGCACATTCCAGCAGGAGCATGTCATGCTGTGGAACGAAGTCCTACAAAGCGTGATCAACCACAACGGTTTCTCGCCCAACGACCGGAGGGTGTTGAACAAGATGATCATCTAGATGTCCGGGTTGGACAAGGCGGGATGTGGATGCTGCTTGGTTTCCTGGCCCCCGGGGCCTGCTTTGTCTGCGAGTGGGGCGAAGGACAGGTCGATTGGCACCCGGGAGCCATGCGTGAGTTGATGCCCGAGTTGTCTAGCTGCGATTGCCCTCATACGTGTTTGCTCTCGGTCGCGTTTGCCCTCCCACGCGTCTGGTCTTGTAAGTTTGACCCTCTGCAAGTTGTTCTCATGCAAACGCATCTAACCACGTTCTCAACTTATGAAGACACGAGCAACATGTTCTGTCGTAAAGGAAATTCGTAAGTGCCTCTGATCTTATTTTTGGGATTCCAGACGCATCTGACCACATTCACATCGACAAGACACGAGAAATATGTGCTTCTGGAACACCGCGACAGTAAGTACCCTCTGGTATCATTTCTCCGACTTTAGTCAGGGAGGTCAACAGCTGATTCCGCTCAAAAACCTACAGCTGGTCTGTGGCTCCCTGCCGGGAGAGGGAGAGATACCATCGATCTGTACCTGGTCCACCGTTGAGCTCCTCAGATCGCTTGCGTTCCACAATTTCTCGCCCGACGACCACCACCAAAGCGACACCCGGACCTGGAGAATCATGCTTCAGAGACCACGACTCTGGGACGCTGTCGCAGCTGAGACGGACCCGGCTCGTCCACTGTGGACTGCAATACAGCAAGAGGTGGAGTTTTTGATCAATTGGGCAGCAACCATCCAAGTACGACGTGACGGCGAACCGCTGCTCTTCCAAGATGCAGATATGCGCTGGCACTGGAACCCAGTTGCTACCGGCAACCACGACGTGATGGAGGCGTGGGCAATGGAGGCAGGGCTGGTCAACCGTCGTAACAACACCGGCGGCACCCATCATGACAACAACGGCAGCATCCATCGTGACAACAACGGCAGCACCCATCATGACAACAATGGCAGCACCCATCGTGACATCAACAGCAGCATCCATCGTGACATCAACAGCAGCACCCATCATGGCAACACCGGCGGCAATTATCATGACAATAACGGCGGCAACCCTGGCATTGAGGCTATACCACGAGGTGCGGGTCAGATCGACATCGTGGGCGAGATGGAGGATGCATTGTACAACGCTGCTCGGATGGCGAGACTGCGTCAGGGAAACCAGGAAGACCGGCTTTCTGTGGCCTTAGCTGAGGTAGAGGTCGTGCGAAGCCGAACCCGAGCTCGTTTCTGGGGCTGGGAGGAGGAGTGAGCACTGGACGTCCAGGACTACGATGTTGGCAGCGAACCACAATTGTACGCTGCCCTTTTGGTTTCCTTCTTGATACGGGGCATAAGGAATGGGGCACAGTTAGAGCTGAAGCATTTCCAAGACGCAAAGGAGAGGCACGATATACAACTCTCAAGAACGCCAAAATTGCCCCTTGTAGTAATCTGTAGTTGGCCGATTTGTTGCAAAGTCTTTCTCTCCAGGGATTCTTACGGAAGAACATGTTGACAAACAGTGGATTTCTCCAGAATCCTTGAAGATCTGTACACTTGGCAGCCAAATATTATGGGCGAGTTACCTCTTCCCAGAGTTGTACAGCAAATATGTACCTACGACGGCAGTCTTGGGATGCTCGAGTCCTTGTAGTATTCTCAACGCATGCTATCTCACATTTCGGCCTGGTAAAGTTATTGTGTGAACGCCGGGGTATCAGTAGATATGCATTTGCTATGTCCTTCATGATGGGATGACAAGATTTTCAACACCATCCGAGTGCCGAGGAAAATGAGCTTTCGACCTGGGCCTCCGGTGAGCTCCACGGCAACCTGTTCCACGGGTGAAGCCCCACAAGGTCATACTTGTATCTTCGTTAAGACTTTGATGAATGGGCCGTGGTGTGTGGTTGATATTGATTCTGTGACTGTTGGGTCCCTGGAAAGAGATGTGAGAATTTGGAACGGTCACGGGGGGGCTTGGGCCTCATACTTGCTCTGTGGCCTACATGCTGCTTACGGGCTGAGGGATTGGTTCTCTGGCTGTTGGGTCTCTGGAAAGAGATGTGAGAATTTGGAACGGTTACGGGCAGGGACTTGGGCATCATACTTGCTCTGTGGCCTGCATGCTGCTTACAAGCCGAGGGATTGATTCTGTGGCTGTTGGGTTCCTGGAAAGAGATGTGAGGATTTGGAACGATTACTGGCAGGGGCTTGGGCCTCATACTTGCTCTGTAGCCGACATGCTGCTTCTGGGCCGTACGGATGGTCGGTGATGGTCATTCGCCTGGCACTTCATTGCAGTGCTGATGAGCTTCCTGTGCGGGCTGCATGCGTTTTTTGCTTGGTATTTGCCGGTGCTTTTGGAGCACCGTCTGGTGGCTGTATGAGATGCCGATCCTGCCGCCAGAGACCAGAGACCCTCATCCGTTGTCGTGGGCATCGAACGGCGCATGGTGTGGACGGAACTGTGGTCAACATGCCTGTTAGCTCCTGGACTACCAGCTCAATTTACAAGACTTACCTCGCATCGCGAGTGGCAGGCTGCGTCAAGATGTAACGTACAGTCTTCTACACCGTCATGCGGTTCCTCCGAGCATGGTCTCAAGTCAGCCATCCAGCATCGCCAGACCTGGTGTACACGAGTCTCCGATCCTAGTGGCGCGCCAAAGAAACCGGCCTAGGTTCGGTGAAACCTCTGTGTGAGCATCAACGTCTTGATCCAAAATGCTACACGAACCACACTTGGCCTGGCCCATGACAAGGACTGCCGACTGCCCAGGCGCTTCCCAAATGCCTCAAACCGTTGCCCTGCCGCCTAGCAGCCCGCATCATCTAACTCCACCACGGTCTCCAAGACACGCGGGCAGCTTTCAAATCAACACGCCCGGGTCCTGCCACCGACCCCCAACCATCCCGCCCATCCGCTTCGCGGCCAGCCGAGCTCAACACCTCCACGAGGGCCCCCAGTATCCCGTCCAGAGGACCTGAATCACCAGCACAATTCCCTCCGTCCCGCTGGGCCACGTTAACAGCCTGGCCATGCGCCAGCAAGATCCGTCACAAACCAGGGGGGGCCCCATTGCTCCAATGGCCCTGGGTAACAGAATATCTTGCATGTGGCGCACAGAGGCTAACGCCGCCGCCGCGAGCTATCTGGGAGTGCATACAGCGCAGGTTTCCGGCCGGTCACCGAGTTGGCGGTCGGGCTGGCGTCGATGGCTCAAAAGCTGGTACCGGTCGGCGAGGACGAATGGATGGAAACAGGGGCCGAGACGGAATACCCGGTCGGTAATCTGATGCGGTGCAATCCGCGCGCTGGTCCCGAGGTGGAAATGCTGCAGGCCGGCCAGCAGCAAAGGGGCAAATACAGGCTGGGCTGGGTCGCAGGTGTTCTCGGCAGGGCAATCGATCTAGCGATGGGAGGATCTTCCAAACAGTGTAGTCCTGTGACGGAAGGCGAAGAAAGTTCGTGAGGATGAAGATTGGGAGACGATTGGGCTGGGGGCGGCAGGATGAGTACAGACTATCTCACCTTATCGATAAACCCGTCTTGCTCTACCTACACCTCCAGCCCCTGAGGGCCTCTCTCGATCTCTCCTCCCTTCAAATCTTTCGATCAATATTATTTCGTGCACCATTCGAGCCTTCGTGCCGTGGAATAAGTGACGTCTCTGCGTGTGCTAGGAACTGCGCCTATACCGGAGCATGCTGTGCTGTAATCAAAGAGTCCACTGCATATGCTGCAACGCCTCCCCTCTCTTGCCTGTTGGCGCACACATGCTATCCCGCCACACCCTGCATATCAGCCCGTCGGCATCTCCTGTAGCGATGACTAGATTCTGAGCTGTGGACTAATTGCCGGTGAGACATTAGAGGAGATTGTGCTTGCCTCTGTATCCACAAACTTTTCCAGTAACTCAGTTGGCTCCATCATCAGATATTGCTGTCAACTCTTGTCCAAGTATTTCTCCAATAGAAGCAGCATCCAGAAATTGACGTAGTGTTGACACACCGACAACCTTCTTGCAAGACACAGCCGGGGTTAACGGTAAGACTAGGAGACAATGATGTCTTGCATCAACCCCCTGCCGTATGGTCACTACCAAACACCGCCGTCTGGGTATGCTTTGACTTGATGGCGGTCAATCTGGCGTCCTGAGCCCTATTTGGAACAAATGGGTACATACCTACCTAGGTGAATATGTACCTAAGTAGACTTCACGTGTCGAAAAAAAAAATCCCAAATTCGGCGAACAACCATTCCCACCCTATCTATCCTGTTGTCAGAACCAGACTCTGCATAGATGAGAATTCATCAACCCAGGGTATGTGAGAAACACCGCGGGTCTTCCTCGCAGCTTCTCTAGGACAGTTCGTGAGCGATTTCGTATCCAGCCTCACGCCAGGCACAGTGTGTGTTTCCATTTGCTGATCAGGAACCAGAATGCCCGGAAACCAAAAGGCCCCCGTTCGCGGAAAGGGCAGCAACGGCACGATGGCCAAGACCAAGCGCAAAGTAAGACACGCGCTTCAGGACTCCTCACACCAGACTGACATTGTTTCAACCAGGCAAAGGCGAATCAGCGTCAAGGAAACAACAGTTCCCAGGGACGCAGCGGTAACTTCGAGCAACAATCGTCCAAGACCCCTGCGCAAATCGATCGTGACGCTCGCAAGCGGCAGCGGAGGAAGGAACGTGTTGCCGCGGCAAAGGAGGAGCATCGCCGTAGAGCAGAAGAGCGGTGGGCTGCTGGCGAGCGGCCTTGGAAGCCTTGTCACCTCTGCCGAGAGGAGGGTCACTGGGCCAGGGACTGCCCCAAGTATGGCGCTTGGAAGGCAAAGATGGATGCCAAAAAGGGTTGATACAGACATTCCAAGGGCCAAAATATGGCATTTGAGCCTGGACACTTCAGCCTGCAAGCCAACTCGTCTGGCAATTCCTCAGTGGGATGGTTAACACTCTATGTAGAGTTGTCCCTGGAAACAACGTTCTCTAGAAGTGACACAATACCGAATTCTAGAGCCCGACTGGGAATGTGATACTATCTCTCACGCGCAAGTATGCGAGCATACGTATGCGAGCAGTCGCTTCTCCGTTTATCGCTGTTGATCTTTCTCTCTATATTATATTCGCCCTGATCTTTTGCGATAGTCCCTGTATTCTAGCGAATTGCAGCTGCTAAGATCTTGCTTTAGTTGGAACAGTGGCGCTCTGAATTATTCAAGCTCTTTCAGCCCTTTGTAAGAATACTTGGGTCTCTGTAGAAAAAATGCCACAGCTTCCCAGGTGACAGTGCCGCTTAGAGGTAGCTTGCCACGCAAGCACAAGCTGGTTACCTGGGCAGCCCTCAGCCCCAGGATTGAAACCCACATATGAACCACGACGCGTTTTAGCGGATGTGCACACACTTCGTCTACTTCCAGCACAACTTGACTGGATCGACGCGAAATTCGTTCGACACAACTGGAGTGGCCCAAGACAAGCCCACGACCCTTCCTGTCACCTGAATGTCTCGATGCCAAAATGGATTCCGCCTTCGATCAGTATTTTGACCCAGACAACCCATGGGTCCGGGGCGTATTTGACGAAAACGACCCTAGAGGCCGAATGGATGACACGACTTCGTATAAAGTAGCATCTGTGACAGGCTGGAAGGGTACGCAAGACGATCAAAGGCACCGCTACCACAATGCAATTCTCATGATGAATGTCACAATCAACGACCTTACTTACTACCATCTCTACAAATTCCTCACTGAGAAGAAGATCCTTGAGCGTGCTTCACTGGCCACCGAGTATGAGGCCTGGTTGTGGATCCTGGATATCAATGGACAACTCCTGAACCGCACTATTAGTGGTTTTACCCTTGATGATATTATATCTGTTGCCCTTCTGGTAAGTTGATCCTGATTACGCCCTGATTTTATTACTGACATTTAGCAGACGGAGATCTGCAGGCAGGGACGTCGAGACTTCGCTCGGATGACCGTTGAGAAAGGACAGGCATTGCTCATCCAGGAAAGAGTGGCATTGACTCCCATGTCAAATAAGCCTGTGGGTTTGAACAGGGTGGGCGAAGATGCCACAGTCACTCCCACTTCACGCGATCGAGCTCGACTCGCGCAATCGCCGCGTAGTGACTTCAAGAGCTTCCTCGAGAAAGACGATGCCAGATCTAGGGCCACAGCGGCCACTCCGAAAGGAATTCAGATGCAGCAAACGTCGGCTCAGCAGAGCCATTCGTTGAAGAATAATCGTCCATTCGAGACGAATCGTCCATTCGAGACGAATCGTCCATTCGAGACGAATCGTCCATCCGAGACACATCGTCCATCCGAGACACATCGTCCATTCGAGACGAATCGTCCATCCGAGACGAATCGTCCATTCGAGACGAATCGTCCACTCGAGACGAATCGTCCACTCGAGACAAATCGTCCACTCGAGACAAATCGTCCACTCGAGACAAATCATCCACTTAAGACGAGTTCTCCGTTCGAGACGAATCGCCCATCCGAGACGGATTATCCATTCAAGACACATCGTGCATTCGAGCACAGCCTTACATCCGAGAAGGCGCGGTCATCCAAGGGCAAATTAACGAAGAACGTCAGAAAGGACGGCGAGGGAGCTGAACTCACACTCGAGACACCAAGCAGGGAGCTACCAAGCCCATCCAATATGGTCTTGTGCACTCCGAGCNNNNCCATCTGAAGCAACACGCAAAGCGACGACACGATCGCTTCCTTCGAGCAGCAAGCAGCGTGGCATGTCTCCTGATAATTCCGCGAATACTGCAGCAGCAATTCCCTACCTGCATACCCCAGAAGCCCAAGGTAATAGCGACGCCTCAACTGAAGATGACTTTGCTTCATATCTCCGTACTCAGCATGCGAAGTCAATCTCGGCCAAGAAGGCGTGCACTCCGAGCCCATCC